>OU975421.1:7751767-8335340 GCA_918857605.2 Philereme vetulata | reverse complement strand
GACCTGGACCCGCTGGATCCTCCCTGGACTTAGACCCCCTGGATCAGGACCCGCTTGACCTAAACCCCCTGGACCTGGACCCCTTGGATCTGGACCCTGGATCTGGACCTAGATCCTCTGAACCTGGACTTTTTGAACCTGGACCTCCTGAATCCCCTCTGGACCTTGACCACCTGGATCGGGACCCCTGGACATGGACCTGGACCCACAAACCTGGACTCCCTTGACCTGGACTTCCTGGATCTGGACTCTCTGGACCTGGAACCTTTAGGACCTGAAACCTCTGGACCTGGACCCCCTAAACCTTGACCCCCTAGACCTGGATTTCTGGACCTAGACTTCCTTGACCTGGATCCTCTGGACCTGGACTACTTAGAGTTGAATTCCCTGGACCTGGAACCCCTGGAACAGGACCTGGACCCCCTGGACCTGGACCATCTGGACCTGAATTCCCTGGACCTGGACGCACTCACTGCTAAGCAGAGTACGGGCCAGCTCCAACAGCATTCTGCAGGTCATACCTGATAGATATGACCTGCCTGTGATTCAATCTTTCATTCGGGTCCTGATCAAATAGCCTTATAGCTATTGGGTTGTGATGCGAATGAAAATTTTAACAAAATAAATGCTACTATTTATATACTAATATTACTAACATAGATGATATTTAAGTTTTTTAACCTAACCTAACCAACCTTACACAAATAGACGTGTAAATTGTCTGACTTAATAAATGAATTGAATAATAAACTTAAAAACTAACGCTTATTAATTTGGGGAATTTTCCTTCGTAGCCGCTTCCCTGTAGCGCCTGTAAAAGATGCCGACTGGCCAGAAATCCGGATCAAGTAGGACATCCTTATACTTCGTCAGAATCTGGAGAGTAGTGCGAGTATCACTGCATTGTAGCATAAATAGGTACCTGTTTGAAATCACAACACTCGTAACTCGGAGATAACACATCCCGTTACGTTATATTAACGATCTAAGCTAGTTTCGAAACTGTCTAGATTTGTTTCACTGAGCTACGTTAGGGCTTTGGTACACGAGAGGTATAACCGCGGCGATGTTTCTTGTAAATAGGTTTCTTCTAGGCAAGCGTGTGTATCGTAGACTGCATCATCGCTTACCATCAGGGCGAGATCGTGGTCAAACGCTGGCCTACAATTTATATAAAAATAAAACTCAAGTATAGCTTTAATATTTCTTCTTTATAGCAACAGTATAATGATAATAATACTAATAATTATGTTCGTAGATTTGTCTATGGAATAACAATAAAGAATAGTGTCAATACTAAATTCTAGGTCCATGGCCTTTTGATATTTTTAGGGTTCAGTACCTCAAAAGGAAAAAACCCTTATAATATCCCTTCGGTGTCTATCTGTCTGTCAGTTTGTAAAGACCCTTTTGTAACCCTTTTGTGGCTTGACTTTTTTGAACCCGTTTACGAAATATAGAGCCTTAAAGTTGCAATTTTTGTAAATAATCGTATATATCCGCCACTTTTTAGCCAATAATGCTCCTGTACGTCTAAAAACTATCCAGAATAGTAGCACATTATACTGCAGGTATAAAGAAAAATTATCAAAGCTTTAGCAGACTTTACTAGTTTACAAGCCTCCATCTCGAGCACGAGCAGTCGACCAACTTATGTGTTGGATTTGTAAATAGTTCATCATATAATGTTCATACAAAATGACCAAAATGCCAATTTAACTTTGTAATTTAATATGACTAGGATACCTCATATATATAAATATATAAGAGATAGATATAAGAAATTAAATATGACTAGATACGTGCTGGCTACGTTTGTTTGTTTGTTTTAGATATTTATTGAACAAACAGAAAATATACAAATGGAGGACTTAACGCTAAATGCATTATGCGTAACTCTTAACTGTGCATGATTCGACACGTACTTGGCCAATTAACTTATAATTTAGAACACCAACTTCGTAACACAAAGAGTGGAACGCCTGTGTTTCCTGATAGCTACAACCTGGGTAATTAAATCGTGAGTGAATAGGTTTCTTCTAGGCAAGCGTGTACCATCGTAGACTGCATCATCGCTTACCATCAAGACGAAATCGTTGTCAAACGCAAGCCTGTATATAAAAAAAACTTTAAATCTAATTAAATGAAAGTCTTATATCATTCCTAAATAGATTTTATAAATTTGACGCAAAACTTACATACCTAAAGCAATTATGAGGACAGAAAAAATATATAACATCTCATCAGCGATGTAATAAATCAAATTTTATTATGAAACTCGTACGACAAACCCGCCTTATGTGACTCAAGGAACCGACTAAAACTTTGTTCCATAAACACGGACTGAAAGTTGGTGAGTGCAGCGGATAGTGAGCTCAGTGAGCCGTGTAATCTGCTCCCATACGAGTTCCGGATATATCTAGAAAAGTGTGCGATTATAAATGAGGGTATCCAGTTACAATAAAGTTTATTACTTAGAATAACTACACCTAGGAACAAAGTACAGGCATGAAATAATTTATTGGGACATTAAATTGGAGCCAAAACGACATCCACGCTTTAAATTTTATGAGCCGGGTGGTAGCGAGTGCGGCATTTAGAAAAAAATATATGACGGTTTGTGAGGTGAAAATGTATATCCGTAAGCTACACTGAGCGCGTCAAACGGTTAAGATGCTATATAATTGTGTGTTAATATAAATATAGCTCGCCATAAAATACAATTAAATATATTTATTGACAACACCAAGTTATAGGGCAACTACTAAGGTAGGTATATGTTACATAACAATAATTTATATTTATACTTAATCATAATAAATTAGGGATTAAAATTAAAGGTATATTAAATATTGATATAATATTATTGATATGAATTGATATTATTAAAGAATTGGCAGTTCGTAAAACTCATTTATAGCGTATAACGAGTTTTCGAGGAGCCACTTTCGTAACCTCGATTTGAAGACCGTCGTGGAAGTTGCAAGTTATGTATATACAGAGCCATGACGTACACGGACCTCTCCGATTTGTGCAGCTTATGAGTGGGTGCGACTAAAAGGTGGGCTAGTTTATTGCTGCGGAGAGCCCAGGAGGTGTTTTAGCCTCTACGTTTGAAGCTATCTATATTTTGTGGGTGAACGTCGCTACCTGGTAGATTAGTTCGCAGGCGAACGTCATTCTGAAATACATTCTATTTCAGAATGACGCTCGCCTGCGAAAAAGGGGAAAAACCAAATAGGACTTTCCGGTCAAATGGCACGTTTATTATAAGGTATTTGTGAGTATGTTTCGACCCCGATTTTATTAATAGTTTAAACCTTATAGTTCTTAAGTTATTAGCCATAATAAAAACTAAAATTTGCTTAAACTCACAGGGTACACCAGTGAACCCACAGTGCTGAAATTTGGTATGCGTGTAGCATTATTGACACAAATATAGGAAAAGGTCTGAAATTCAGAATAACTGCGATTTTTATCCCAAAAAAAACCAATTTACATGAACTCCTATTACCTGTAATTTGAATGAAACTTGGGGTCAAGTTATTAGGTTAATAATTTTTACCACAATTTTATTTGTCAACTAGTGGGCCCCCCGAACTTCGTATCGGCTTGACATGCATAGGTATAACGCGAGCTGTCAATATAAGTCACCCTGGTAGAATTGTCAATTGTTGTCCCCGGCCATCATTAAGTATGAGAAAATGAATGGCTTCCACAAATAATTCAATACCAAAATTAGCCAAATCGCTCCACCCGTTCTCGAGTTTTAGCGAGACTAACGAACAGCAATTAATTTTTATATATATAAACAATATACCTCGGTATAACTCCTACCGAAGCATCTGTTTCAAACGATATTTATTTTTTTACATTCTCTTTGACGATATTTGCAGCACGCATTCTGTCAATTCTATGTCAAACGTCATAAAGTTACATTATAAAAGCGCTAAGGTTAGATTATAAATAATTTTATATGGTGGTTAAGTATTCTTAAATTTTCTAATTTTGCGCGCAATTTTCCTAATTTTTTCTTTTCCTGACAATAAGAAATACAACAAAAAAAGAATTGGCCAAATTGGTCCAGGCGTTGTTGAGTTACGCGCTTACCAACACATTTTGCGATTCATTTTTATATTAGTCAATGCTTAAGGCCGGCTTGTACAACGTTCCTAAATCGTATGTAGCGACTAAACATGTTTTAATTTTACCTATTTGTATGATTTGAAAACTCTTTAAGGGGATACCGGAGGGACAATCGCCCATACAACACGTACTACCAAGATCATTTCTAATTGGAGCATATGTCTACCTTAAAAAGGTATTATTTTAATTTGAATAGAATTTATCTAGGTTCCCAACCATATATTAGATCAAAATACTTACCTAAAATTAAATAGAAGCGTATCGCATTCTGCATGTTTTTACGTCATAAAAGACCTATTTTCAACCTAATTGTTTCGTATTAAAAACTACATCTTACGTATCCTAGTCATGGGAACATAGATTATATCGTCTAGTTACAGAATAACAACACAAGGACAAAAATACAATAAGTTTTCAGTCATAATTTTTGGTATTACGTAACACGGTCAAAATCTAATCAAATTTAGAATCGTTCTATTGCTATCACTGTCGCTTTGCGTGGCTAAACTTCGTCACAAAACAGGGATAGCGATATTCAGGCCGAAGTTTTTGACGCGGCCGAATTGAAGTTGCGCTCAGGGTTTGCCGGCGCGTTAAGTCATATTTCGTCACTAAATACGTTCAGGCATCGTTGCGCGAGACGTCCTAAGAATATTTTTTTTTTGTGTTTTGGGTGACTCGCAAGATCTCAGTTCTAGGCGAACCACTAGATTTAAGGTTTGATATAAATTTAAAAGTGGTGAAGACAGAAGGCCGATCATCATCATGATATCAGCCATGGATGGTATACGCTGAACATGGACCATAGATTTCCAGAGCGATCTTATGCGGCCTGCACCCACCGAACCACCTCAGTTAAACTAGCTTTCTTTAAAAAATCAACGTCCCAATCGGTCCATCCGCTTGGGAAAATACGATGCCACAAATAGACAGATAGACAGGCACACAGACATTGGGGCCAAAATTATAATACTCCTCTTTTTGCGTCAGGGGGTTAAAAATAAAATCATCAACACCATCATCAGCCACAGAACGTCCACTGCTGAATGGACCCTATTAGATTTTCTTCCTCCATAGATTTTCTTGCGACTGAAGACCCAGAAAGCTTTTTTTGAACGTATTTCCGTCTAGTGGGGGGGGGGGGGGGGGGTCTTACACTGCGCAATTCGGTTTTTGGTCTGCACTTGACACTTTTCTGCTCTAAAAGTAGTCACCGAGCCTATGTGCTTCGCCTGCCACTTTGGCAGAATACCGATTCTAATTTGACGTGATATTTACTAAACTATTTCTAGTATTGATGCCTGTTGGAAACGTCTGGAGAAACTGAAGGGTGATGTTACCGTAATTCGTGATGTGGCTAAAAATTGTCTGAGGTTAAAATGACGCATAACAGGGTAGGTACCTCCGTGGTGCAGTGGGTAAATATCCCACAAACAGACAGAGAGACAGTGTTACATAAAATATTAGCATACTAGCTGACCAATCAGCAGCTTTGCCGCGTAGTTTTTCAATAAAAACATTACCCTGCTTCTGTGCAGTTGGGTAAAAGTAGCCTATGTTACTCAAGGTGAACGTAGCTTTCTAATGGTGAAAGAATTTTTGAAATCTGCAAAGTAGTTTTTGAATTTATTCATTACAAACATACACACAAAAATACAAATCTTTCCTCTTTATAATGTTAGTATAGATAAGTAGATAATTTTCAGTTATTAAAATCACGTAATTCCATTTACCACCGCCAATTTAACAAGTGATCATTATTAAGTTTTCTTTTGAGCTAAAACATCTGTAATGAACCTCCTAATCTAAAGAAATAAAGAATATTTAAATAGACTGCCCACAGTCTTAAATAAACAGGAGGACTCTGTCTCGTTGAGTTTTCAAAGAGAACTCTTGCACTGTGAAGAGGAGTTGAAGCCATAATAATTCAGGTGTGTGAGTACCTATGTACTTGAACAATGAAAATAAGACTGCAGGTATATTAGATCAAGTTCTTAAATGCGCTATAAAGTTTTACGTAACGGCTGCTATTTTAATACCTTAAAATTTTTCGACAGGTTTACGCATTCGAGGATACTATCAATACTGGATCGTGATATCGTGGCAGTATTGACGACAGGGGTTTATACTATAAATATTATTGATAACATTACTGCGTTGAGTTTGTCGAGGATAATTGTGTCAGATCACATAATAAAAGCAACGGTCGCTATAGTAGGTATTTTCAATTGCGCTAACAACTATAAATAGACGAAAATTTTGAGTAAAAAATTGGATTTAAAAATTAAACCATCTAGTTATTTGAATATCACGCAAGAGATGATCTTAAGTGATGAATGAAAACTAAAATTAGAAAAAGGACTTAAAAAAGTTTTTTTTGGGAAAAATAAGATTTTTGCAATAACATATTCAATAAACATCAATGAAACGCTCAAAGGTTTGCTGGAAGAAAACTCTTCTTAGGGTTAAGCTCGCCTTTGTACATGACCTCTATTTCTGTATTTTTACATAATATATTGTGTTCAATAAAGAATAAAGAGAAAAAGAAACACTAAAGCTTGGAATGCGCCACATATTTATAAATAAAAGTTGAATAATAATAGAGATATATTTCAATATTATCGCTACTGTCAATACCATCAATATTTATTCGATAGTGATTTCAAGTATCACGTGATAATATTGATAGTGTAACAGCCCTCATTCAGGCAAGCGACGAAGCTAGTTGCGCATGTACGAGCGTCACTTAAATGGAGCAGCGAGCCTGAATGTGTAACATTATCGGTTGCTCGCGTCGGCTCGCTTACGAGAAAGATATAGAGAGTATTTCGGTTAGCGACCACGCAAGTGACCAACGCCAATGTGTATACACCATAATGTACTATGTCACTCATTTTTAACAAACTTTCATAAAAGGAGAATGTTCTCAATTCGTGTATATATTTTCTTGGCATTCATCTACATCCACCCCGTCATCGATATACATAAACAAGTAACTTATTAACGACCTCCGTGGTGCAGTGGGCGAATAACTAGCTGAGACGCAGGAGGTTGCGGGTTCGATTCTCGCCGCGGAACAAATGTTTGCATGATCTACAGATATTTGTTCCGGGTCTTGTTGTTTCTCTATATATCAAAAGAATGTATTTACAAAAAAAAAAGTATATAAGTATTTTACTAGCTGACCCATCCGCAGCTTGACACGCGTAGTTTTTCAATAAAAACATTACGACGAATCTTAAAAGAGGCCATAGTTTAGTAGTGAAAAAAAAATAACGGATACCGGGAAAGCGAATTATTTTTAGCAACAAACTGTTTTATATACTGTTTTAATTTCTTCGCATTCGTGATGGAGAGTTATGTGATATCCTCGGGTGTAAGCGATCAAAGCTCGACTCATTATCTCGGGTGCAATTGATCTCATCAAAAACATAAATGTGAAACGAGAGCCAAATTTAATAATAAGATATATGCCTTAGTTTTTGACTTCAATGAAAATAGAAGTGAGATCTAAATGAGTGCCAAGCGGGCAGTCCTGAAATTTATTTAAAACAACATAAAATATTTTATAATAACTTAAAATATTACTTCTTATAACTTATCTTAATATATTGAAGCCTAAGCTTAGACATGGCTAGTTTTCATATACGAATTATATTATAGTCTTCGCAAGTTCTAAAGCTGTTTTTTTTTTCATTCTATTCTTCCGAAAAATTGGTATGCTGGTAGAAACTAGCCATCGAGCATAGGGCTCTTCCATGACTGTTTTAGTAGGTACTTAATAAGAATTCGTATATGACAACTAGCAAAGTCAGACTTTAGGCTTCAATATATAAGACGACTTGGTAAGAACCGCAGGTCGGCGTTGGATGCAGGCCGCTTCCAATCGCAGTTCCTGGAGATCAATGAGGGAGGCCTTTGTCCAGCAGTGGACGTCCTACGGCTGATATGATGATATAATCCTAAGTTATAAGAAGAAATGTATTTCAGGAATATTTTAAGTTGTTACAAATAAATTTCAGGACTGACCATTGAACTTGGTACCTATTTATATCTCACTTCTTTTGTCGTCGAAATCAGCAACCAAGGCATATATCATAGTATTAAACCTGGCTCATTTCACATTTATGTTTTTGATGGGATATCATTACATTTTGTACAGAAATTATTAGTAGGTACTTATTCATAGTAAAATTAATACGAAATGGTACTTGTTAATCTACTGTATTTTCCTACGTTTACGGAGTATAATTGTCTTTTTTTGTATTATTTTCTATCAGCAATCAATTTTGATTGCTAATTCTTACATTACAGCACTATAAGTAAGTATTCCTAATAAAATCAGTTAATTGAAATATTATAAAAATTTACTAGTTTCTGATATTCTTTTGTATTCATCCAACTACCTATATGGATGCCAAATCTGAATTACTCAGTTTACCAGTAACTCAGTTTACCCGTGATCATGGCGCATGCAACTGCGCCGAAATATCGGGATACTCAAATACTCATACATCATGGTAAATATCCCGTTTTTAGTATAAATAGTGTTCATAACCATGATAGTTTCAAAAGTTAAATTTGAACTAGGTCATCTAGAACAGGATTAGAGTTTTTATCTATAGGTCAGTCAGTCAGTGATAAAAATGACGATTTTTAGACGTTAATATCTAAATAACCGTTTGAGGTGTTTTTATGAAATTTGGAGCACATATGTATCTCGCAAGTCTCAATATATGAGCCAAATTTGACATTTACCATGATTTGTGAGTATTTGAGTATCCCGATATTTCGGCGCAGTTGCATGCGCCATGATCACGGGTAAACTGAAATATCGGGATACTCAAATACTCGCAAATCATGGTAAATATCCCGTTTTTAGTATAAATAATGTTCATAACCTTGATAGTTTCAAAAAGTCAAATTTGACATGTTTATGTGAAATAGTTTTTGAGTTATGATGTGGTCAAAAGTGGCTCCAAATGGTTCGTGTAATATTACACACGGTGCTGCTCGCCAGTTCTGTTAGCTTGAACTTGGCTTGACACGCTACCGCGTGTCTAGATCGCTTACGCCCCTTGTATAACAATGTACTATTACCGTACGAATTCAATTAGTGCAAATGAAAATACCATCTGGTATATCATATACCGCCATACACATATACGAGCGTAACACGTAATCCTTTGATAGTCAGACACAAAAATGTAAAGAAACGTGAAACATCCCTTTTAAAGCCTTTTCACACTGCCGATGTCAGTTTTAAGCAGGCGTCTAAACTCTTCATCCTAATTAAATTCTCTTTCACTAGTACTTTTGCTTAAAAAAAGCTAACAGGGTTTGTACGGTTTATCTTGCGTAAACCTTTTTTAGCTTTTTGGTCTGAATGAAATAACAGGATAATAAAAATATAGGTACAAGCTTTTGCTTACCTTTCACTTGGGCCTTTTGTATCGAGAAATCGAAGATTATTTATGTTGCAGTCCCAACTAGGACTATTGGACATAAAGTCTAAAATTTCCTAAACCATTAACCAATTAAAAAAATAACCTAGTGCCAACTAGGCATACTGGATGGCAGCAGGTCGCTAAAATAAGTTTTGACTGACGACACAAAAGGCCTAAGCCTTATGTATCTAGAAATTTAAGACTATGCATGTTACAGTCCCAACTTAGTTTATTAGAAAAACGTCCTGAATTTCCTGAACCATTAATCAATTAAAAAATAACCTAGTGCCAACTAGGCACACTGATTTTTTTTTAATTATTTATTATCAGATTAAAAAAGCTGGTTATACATTGATACTATGATGTCTTAAAACCTATACTAGGTTTATCCAGACACCAGGGTCTCGATAAAGTGGGTTCTGATCAAAAGTATGTAAATCTTGAAAATATTCATTCGATACAATATTTGATGGTGTTATCTAATGGCCTGCGAACGCACACATGCACGCTGATAACAGCCAACTCGTCAGGTGAGTGAACGAGTCGAAGTAGAACAATTGAATAGCCAATGCGGTAGTGTGAGTTATATAGTTACTACTATGCGAGTGTGCGTGCGCTTGCACTATAAAGAATGCTCCATTTTATGATAGGTTTTTAAAGTAAATTATTAAGAAAATGACGTTTTTATATGCATTTAATATTTTTTGGAGTGAGTTTATATTTAATTTCCATTGGGAATTTATTAATAAGATGGGGGATTAAATACTGTGATGTCCTTTTACCATAATCATTGTTAAATTTGGGTTTTGTTAATTTTTTGTAAGTGTTTTAACTTAAACGAGGTGAAATTAGGGTTCCTTCGACAGACTCCAGCAGAATACGGATAGGTAGGTATTGAAAGGTACTCACAATGCGTTCGGTTGCTGGTCCGCTTCATTTTATGTAACACTCCACTTTTTTTGCACACTTTATAGTTTAAATAGATCACAGCAATATTTGGATTGTTTTGGATATCAATTTTTTGTTCACGATGAAAGCTTTTACATTAATTTTTGGATTTTGTCGCGCACACGCACAGATCTTTTCAAGGTAAGGCAGCCATCTTGTTCTTCTTCTTCAAAAGTAGGTCACTGTTCATACCCGTCTTGTCGTGGCGCCAAATTTGAATTTGCAAGTTGTCGAGAGGTATTGTGAAGGAGGGACAGGATTTAGCCGAAGTCTGAACATATCCCCCCACTTGAAATCAACTGATTTCATAAGATAAATCACAAGACCTAATGTTATATGCAACCAGCTATGCGGATTCACACCTTTAAAGTATGGTCGTTAACTCAGGTTGAGATAGAGATTAGGTAACTATGAATGAATAATAGACTAAAGTAGGCACAAAAGTAAGCCTTGTTGTTTACGTTTTTGGTGCATGCGCACAGGTATGGATGCGTATGGACCTGATGAGATAAGATTGTTAACTGTTACCTATAGAAATGTCCACATTTAAGTTAAATGAATAAATACATAAAATACTACTTATAGTAAGATAGCTAGAAATGGTTTAGACATCAATTGATTAATATTGATAAGGCAAAGCTTATTCGCGGGGCGCATTAGCTCACCTTTAGTAGTTCTAACGGTTACTACAGGAATATGATTGTCGATTCCTTTGTGTAATTTGACCACGCGACCAGTTTTCCAAGAGTTTGTAGGTAAATTAGGTTCAATAATAATTACAAGATCGTTCAATTTTGGTTGATTATTTTCTGTTTTAAGCCATTTGTTTCGCTGTTGCAAGGTATGTATGTAGTCCCTAGACCACGTTCGCCAAAAGCTTTGAGATAAACGCTGTAATAACTGCCAGCGAGAGCGCGGAGTTACGCTATCGTCGATGGTTGGTTCAGGTAAGGATACCAACGGGTGGCCGATAAGAAAATGACCAGCTGTAAGGGTGTCAACTTCATTAGGATCGGATGAGAGCGCGATTAAAGGTCTCGAACATCGCTTTGACCTTTGTTAGTACAGTATAAAGTTCCTCGAAGCTCAGAACTTGGGATCCTAAGATACGCTTGAGATGGTACTTGGTGGATTTTATACCACTCTCGAAGATTCCCCCGAAGTGGGCTCCGGAAGGTGGGTTCATTTTCCAAACGATACCACGGGAGGTCAACTGATCGCGGATGTGAAGATTTTCCCTATCTAACATTTCAGAAACTTCCGATAGATAACGTTTCGCGCCAACAAAGCTGGTTCCGCCGTCAGTAGTTATGGACTGGCAAATGCCTCTCCTTGCAACAAAACGATCTAAAGAGGCGATAAAGGCTTCTGTGGTCAGCTCTGTGACCAGCTCAAGGTGAATAGCCTTTACAGCGTGACAGACTATAAGGCAAAGATAAGATTTGTAGATTCGGGCGTTACGGCGCCGGCTTTCCTTTCCCATAAAGGGACCTCCGAAATCGATTCTGATCGACTGAAAACAATATCCTGGTGTTAGCCGAGAAGGAGGCAGGTCACCCATGACAGGTGTAAAAGGAATAGGCTTTGCTCTGCAGCACGTGATACATCTCGATAAGCGAAATCGAATAAGATTTCTAATGCCGAGGATCCAAAATCGACGCTGAATCAACGAATGCAGGAGACGAGGCCCGCTATGAAGATAAGATACATGATAGTGGTCGATAAGGAGCTCACTCAGTCGAGATTGTTTAGATAAAAGATAGGGATGTTTGGCACTATATGGCAAGTCTGACTGTTTCAAACGTCCCCCCACTCGCAAGACCCCATCGGAGTCGAGAAAAATAGATAGTTTTTGAAGATGTTTAGGAATGGGTTTATTTGACTTTAGTTGCGATGAAACGTCATGAAAATCCCTTTTCTGAACATGCTTTACTAAGATTTGAAGCGATTGGTCAAGCTCGAATGAAGACAAATAACTGTTTAAGTCACGTTTTGATGAATTTACTTTGGTGTTTATTGATAAAACGGTATACCCAAGCCGTTATTCTTTGCAATCTAGAGAAGCCAGACGTGCGTTCGATAAGAGTGTGAAGTGCGTCACCTCCTTGTGTTTCGAGGAGACACGAGTGTGAGGTCTTCAGCTCGGGTACGCTAGTCTTATCGTAGATCACATGGACTTGCCAGTTGGATATGTCTGAAGATAACCACGACGGACCAGACCACCAACTTGGGCAAGCAGCGAGTTGTTCGCAGGATAGGCCACGACTACAAAGATCGGCCGGGTTGTCGCGGGTAGACACATGCTGCCAAACAAACGAAGATGTCGATTCAGTTACTTGCACGACACGGTGCGCTACGAAGGTTTTCAGTTTGTGTGGTGCTGTGCCCAACCACGACAACACCGTCAAGCTGTTGGTAAAGAGATAAGATTGAGCAATTTTACTTAGAAAACTTTCGTGATTGATTTCAATCATTATTATAAATACGGGATTTATCACGTACCGTCTTATCGGTGTTTCGACCGACAATGTTTCGGTTCAATTCGTGAACCTTCATCAGGGTGAGTGCGATCCGCTCTGAATAACGTCTCGCCTCGCACAGTGCGAGGCGAGACGTTATTCGGAGCGGAGCGGATCGTATTTATAATAATGAAAATTGAGCAATATTCAGCTTAGTGCTAAGCAAGGAGTAGATACGTGTCACTACTTTAGATAGTAGGACAGCGCCGCAAAGTTCGGTTTACAGTAAGAACCTTGAGCGGTGCTACCTTGGACTTAGCGATCAACAGGGAGAGTTGAACTCTTTTGTTAGTGACAATGCGAAGATAGACACAGCATCCGTATGCCTTTGTTGAGCCGTCACAAAATTCGATTAGCTGGATTTCGTGGGCCGCTGGAGGTAGGACTTGGCGAGGAAATTTGATTAGTGTTATGTTTTTAAGATCTGAGATAAATTCTCGCCAGTCTTGAGATACGTTGTTGGGGACGGGTTCGTCCCAGGATATGTTTTGACGCCACAAATCTTGAAGGAGCAACTTTGCTTTTAGGATAAACGGGGTAAGCCACCCTAAAGGGTCAAAGATACGAGCAACGTGGGATAAGATAGAACATTTTGTATACTCAATATCTTCTACCTCAGAAAGTGAGTATGTAAAGATATCACCTACTGGGTCCCATTGGACTCCTAAGATCTTGAGCGTAGATTTATCGGGTTCTTCCGAAAAGATTTTAGGGGCTTGACAATGGTCTACTGGTAAGGTTTCAAGAAAGGATTCCGAATTACTGCTCCATTTACGAAGTTCCAACTGAGCGCAACTGAGGAGTTGGATAAGTTGGGTTTTAAGCTCAAGGACTTTTTCAACAGATGGCGCTCCGGTAGTTATATCGTCGACGAATGTTTCATGACGTAGGGCTTTGGCTGCGCGTGGATATTCAGCACCGTGATCGGAGGCTAACTGATGGAGAGTGCGAATGCTGAGGTATGGCGAACTACTTACACCATATGTTATAGTACGTAGCTCGTACTCTTTGAGAGGGAGACTAGCATATTCTCGCCACAACACGTGCTGATAAGCACGGTCGACAGGTCGTATTAAAAAGTTTCGAAACATTTTGGAAATGTCACATGTAAAGACGACTACATATAACCGGAACCCTATTATGATATCGATTATATCAGTCTGGAGCTTAGGTCCAGTAAACACAAGGTCATTTAGAGATAAACCGTTTGTGGTATTGCAGCTTGCATCAAATACCACGCGCAGCTTAGTTGTTGTGCTTTGTGGTCGGATGGTGCAATGATGCGGGATAAGATAAGATTTGTTCGTGGGTGAAGAGGGGGTAAGTTCCATGTGATTAAGGTCTTCGTAATATCGCATAAAATCGATATAATCAGATTTAAGTTGGCTATGCCGGCTAAGTTTCTTTTCGATGTTAAGTAACCGCGACAAAGCGCTAGGATACGAGTCGCCTAATTCGCGATCTTTATCCTTGATGAGGATAAGTACAACGTAGCAACCGTCAGGTTCTCGGTAGGTAAAATCAGTGTACATACTTTCGCATATTTCGTCTTCGGGTACCGGAATTGGAGCGTGTGGTGGTTCCTCGACTTCTCAAAATCGTTTTACCTGCTCGTCAAGTGTGCGGGTTGCAGTTAATAACGAGGAGGTACTGGGAGGAGGGATACCCACATCGGACTCGAGTGCGCCCGTTAGAATCCATCCGAAGACGCTATGTAGTGCTGTAGGTAAAGCGGGTCCTAGTTTGATACGTTGACCGTCATAGATATCGTGGAAATATTCCGCTCCGATAAGAATGTCTATATTCGCAGTGATGTCGAAGTCGCGATCGGCTAAGGTTAGGTGCCTACAATGGTCTTGAACGACTGACGGTAGCTGCGCACTAGGCACTTGAGCGGTGATGTTATCTAACACTATAGGTCGGATTATAAAATGTGGGTCATCTACGTCGAGAGGGCGTAAATCGCATTGAGTCTCACCCCTGACTTGAAACACTGTATTTTGTCCTAAGCCGCCTACGATAAGATTGCAGCGTTGAAGGTTCGAACCCAGTGTACGGGCGCAAGCAGTTGTTATGAAACAATCCTATGCACCGCTGTCGACAAGGGCACGCACTACGTGTTGTGCGCCGGTGACTGTATTGCACACGCGTAGTTTGCATGTACCGAGTAGCACGACACTGCGACTGTCGCCGACATGTGCACTGGTGCTAGCCTGAGTTACGTTACTCCCGCTAGGTTGAGGAGTTTCAATATGCAAAAGTGTGTGATGACGTAATCCACAGATAAACAGAAGATTTTAGAGAAACATTTATCTATGACATGATTGGTACGTAGACAGTTCGTGCATTATTTTTTGCCATCGGCTAATGCGAGTCTAGATCGAGAATCTAAAGATTGAAAGGTAGGGCACTGAAAGGTCGAATGCACTTCACCACAGCACGAACAAACAACAAAGGGTTTCGACGGGCTTGTTTTGTTAAGATAAGATGAGCGTTTTGATCCGCTGCTAAATGGGAGATTAGATCAAGCCGCTGAGGTTTTCCCGTCATTGATGTCTCAAGAGGTAGGAGGCGAAGGATGTACTGAAACTAGTCTGCTAGTTTCTAAAACTTTTACATAGTCTTGAAGAAATTTTAACAGTTCACTAAATGAGGGTACTTGTGAACTGTTATAAGATTCAAAGCGCTTGCATGTGTCCGCATCAAGTATTCTTGAAACTAAATGAAACAGAATAAAATCACCGAGATTTTCTATATTCAAAGCTTTGAGAACATTTACAGATTCGTGAAATACATTGGTCAATGTTTGTAATTCTTGTAAACTACCTGACTTGAGAACGGGATATTGTAAAACTTTATCTAGATAAGTGATCGCTAAGATACGTTTATTTTGATATCTCTCGACCAAGGCGTCAAAAACGACATCATAATTAGCCGTGGTAATAGGTACACCCTTAACCAGAGATGAGGCAGGGCCTGACAGACACGACACAAGATAATGAAACTTTTCAACTTGGGTGATTGAAGTATTATCGTGAATCAACGTTGTAAACGTATCATAAAACGTTTGCCAGTTTTCAGTTTGACTATCGAACTTGGGTAGCTCAAGTTTAGGTTAACGTGTATTTACGGACGTCGAGTTCGTGGCGGACATAACGGCGGTGGCACTATCCGAACTAGCCATGATTTTTTTCAATGTTGTTGCAACCAATGTCTCTGACACCGCGATGACTACATAGTACAAATCGTCAAATGAGCTAACTGAATTTTGATCAATCGCTTCGTCAGGACTTATAGATAACTGCAAAGTTTGAATCTTTTCATTCACTTGAATAAATTCCTCGCAAACAGCTTCAACTCGAGAAAACCTAGATTTGAAAGTAGGTATCTTTGAACGATCTTGAACCATGTCTTTTGAAAGATCATAAAGAATTTGTATTGCTCGATAAACATATTCGCGTTGAGATATGAGGATTTTTAATTTGTTCTGCTCCATTATGAACAAAGATTTTGCGAAATAATAACTTTGCCAGTAGGTAGGTAGGTACCTAAGTATGAAGCTAAGATAATGTACAAACTTAGGTAGGAAAGATAAAATAAGGTTAAGATGTGGAATACCGGCTAGGTTAATAGATGGTGTAAATATAATAATGTTAATGTGAACTGATTTAACGATAAAGAAAATATAAATTTTAAAATGTTACTACGATGTGAAGGTAATGCGGACCAATTAAGAGGTCGTGTGAATCCGAATAGATGTGAGTGTTCCAAAGACCAACCAAATGTGGTCGGGTTATGGTGCAAATTCCAGAAAATATGCAAAAATTCTCCAAAATTGCATCCGGCTCGAAACATGTTTTAACTTAAACGAGGTGAAATTAGGGTTCCTTCGACAGACTTCAGCAGAATACGGATAGGTAGGTATTGAAAGGTACTCACAATGCGTTCGGTGGCTGGTCCGCTTAATTTTATGTAACACTCCACTTTTTTTTGCACACTTTATAGTTTAAATAGATCACAGCAATATTTGGATTTGTTTGGATATCAATTTTTTGTTCACGATGAAAGCTTTCACATTAATTTTTGGATTTTGTCGCGCACACGCACAGCTCTTTTCAAGGTAAGGCAGCCATCTTGTTCTTCTTCTTCAAAAGTAGGTCACCGTTCATACCCGTGTTGTCGTGGCACCAAATTTGAATTTGCAAGTTGTCGAGAGGTATTGTGAAGGAGGGACAAGATTTAGCCGAAGTCTGAACAGTAAGTAATGCTTCTAGTGGTAATCGAATGACTTCGATAGCAGTAGGTCGCTAAAATTAGTTTTGACGGACGACACAGAAGCCTTGAGCCTTATGTATCTAGAAATTGAAGATTGTATCTGTTACAGTCCCAACTAGGATTATCGGACAAAAAGTCTAAAAATTTCCTAAACCATAAAAATAACCTAGTGCCAACTAGGCACGTTGGATGGCAGTAGGTCGTTAAAATATATTTTGAGCGACGGTGTTGACTGTGACATTACTCTAGTAAATTGCATTGAAAGACTAGAGGTGATTTTTTTTTAATTTATTGTATAAAAATAGTTTTTTAACCAGATGACTATTTGTAACTCTAGACCAAAGGTCTCAAAATTTTTTTGTTTCGCCATGTTTTTTGGTTTAGGGTAGACCCACTGCTTACCAATTATATTTTTTTTGCAAATTCATCAACTACAATCTTCATCAATATGTTTTTTTTTTTTGTCATTTTTCAATGACATGTCCTCCCTCCATTCCCCTGCATATCGTATTTGACCCCTGGGGGTCAATATAGACCACTTTGGATATCATCGCTCTAGACGATCTTAAAAATGTTTTTAAAATGGTAATATTTTAATGATTGGAATATTAAAAAATACCACCAGTTACAAAGGCAAAAATACTTGAAAAGATTTATAAATCTATTCGTACATCATTACGCCAACATTTCAAGATGCTCTTCTGAAGCAAGAAGCCGTATTTTCTTCAATAAACAGTACAAACGCATTATTTTGTCGTTTTGTACTGTTCTGAAAAGAATTTAATACTTTCGCAGACTGCTAGCGAATTTGAATAATGGTTCTTACAGAAATAATCACAAGTAAGCAGTTTTCTGCCATTTAAAGGACCAATAGCTTACAGTTATTTTTTGTAATCTTTCATAGCACTAGTTATTTTAAGGTCACACGACTTAAGGTCAGTGGCCATTACTCTCAAACACCGCCATAAAGTTGCAAGATCTTTTACAGAACACATTTTGGGGAATGTGCCCAGGAACTATACGAACTGAATCTCCCTTTCATCAAAGGACAAGCAGGCGCACGGCTTAGTACCATCCGTACCTAGTTGATATACCACTCGTTCGCACACACCGTTTTGGTTCTACATTCTTGATGCGTACAGCTAAGGTATGAACACTTTACCGTCGTCTGATTTTCCGTCTGAATACAATCCGGGCCTCATTAGAGTACAAAGTTTGTCCATACAAAGGTTGTCTGGAAGAGATCGCTTTTAGCGATAAGACCGCCCATTGTACTAAATCTATTTGTAAGAATTATGTTCTGTATTTTACTTTGGTGTACAATAAAGAGTTATCTTATCTTATCTTAGAGTACGAGTAAATAGGTTTATTCTAGATATTTGTGCTTCATCTTAGACCACATCATCGCTTACCATCAGGTGAGATTGTGGTGAAACAGAGTTCAATCAAGTTTAAAAAAAATTAGTTGTCTGTAAAGTCGATTTACGGACGATAATACTACATAACGTAATTTTACGAGTGGAAGAGAGATAGATGCGTCACAAGCCGAACGCTTAGGCCGATTGTGCATCTCTCTAGCGCTTGTTCCGCGCTCTCGCTTGCACGTTCGGCTCAGGCGGAACGTCACACTTGTTTGTGCGTGTATCGATTTATAAGACGTTCATCACGTCAAAAAAAACATTCTCATCATTCATCCAATTATCCAACTTTATTGTAAATTTTGATTTCCACAACCATAAATTGATCTGTGTAAATTATAACTAGGGCTTGCCTTTAAGGGCAAGAACAATTTAACATGAAGTATTGACTACTTGTACATCTATTGAACTAGATTAGTTAAAGAGTTTCTTGTGAAAGGTCTTATCCAGGGAAATACTACCTACCTATTTCAGCTGCCAAACAGCATTGCAGTTTCGGTTTGAAAGTAGTGGTTGCCTGTATGCTTCAAGTACGTAGGATAGTGCATCGTAGGGCACGTTTCTAAGGTGAGTGACCTACGAGGCAAACTTTGTAATAGGCGATGTTTACCACTTAACATCAGGTGGGCCATAATTCTTTTTATGTTATTTGTAGGGGAAACAGGCCTACCTGATGGTATGCAGTCGCCGTCGCCTATTGACACCGGTAACATCCGGGGTATTTTCGATGCGTTCCCTACCCTGTACAAACCTCTTTACATTTCTCTTGAAGCGTGCCATGGCGTAGCCTAATGGGAAAACCTCAGAGGGTAGCTCATTCCACATCTTGCAAGTATGGGGTAGAAAAGATCGCGTGAATCGTGTGGTGCGCGATACCCAATTGTCAACGATATGTGGATGAGCTATACAGGCGGTAGAATACACTGAGCGATCCGATGTCACGGCGTTGACTCAGCGGTTACAGCCTGTTGGCGAGTTTGGGATCACCGATGATAATGATTGTTTCATCTCCAGAGGACGTACAATAAAAATATTATTTTCGCGACTTTTTGTTTGTTTGTTTAATTCTTTATTGCACAAACAAAAAATTGTACACATGGAGGACTTAATGCCAAAATTATTTTCTAACAGTTAACCGTGATAGGTAAAAAACTTAGATTTTTGCTCACTTATCGGGTCTGTGGTATCACAGACACGTCTGTAGCGGCTTGTCGGATCCGCGGCAAGTCGGTACCTTCAAAGATGCTGGGCGAGCTCGTTCGAGGCACATTCTACGTTTTCTTTCGCATTTGGCTTTATGATATGACAAAATGGCTTCGAATCTCGGATTCGCCCAGACAGACAATCACCGTCGGAAGAGCCTCAGTGCGGTGCGTAACTATCTGTGGCCATCGGTTGTACGTGGTATCATCCGGAAAAGTATCAAACAGTAAAGAATAAAGAATATTTATTTTGTCAAAGTGTACAAATACAATAATTCAATACATAATTATTAGGTAGGTAAATGTAACAAAAATTACGATGATTATGTGACAACAATTATGTATGAGGCTTAGTTGCCTAAACTAGACTGAAAAGGCTGGAGCTGTGCTCCCCCTGCTTAATATCTAGTAGAATAAAAAACAATACATTAATTTTATATAAATAAGACCAATTATTATTAAGAATGTATACACCGTGGGAAAACACTGTTTTTAATAATTACAAATAATTACAAGTTAGTCTGTTCTCACCTTAACCACAATACTTTAATCAACTTTAAAAAGGGAGAAATTCTATTATAAGTTAACTTTTATTTAGTCTCACGAGTTTATGTAAATGAGCGGCTATGCCTTGGAATAAGTAAAAGGGGGATTTTAACTGACGCCTTAGCTACACTGGCGTTTTGCGAGCGGTTTCCAACAGTCAGTAAACGCGCCCGCGTCTCCAAATCAACTTGGGAAAATCGGCGTTGTATGTATGTTTGTTTATCCGAGAATAACTTTCAAAGTATTAATTTGATCATAATGAAATTTAATATGTAAGTAGGTAGTGTTGGCAGAATCCTGATGTGGCTAAATAAACTAAAAATGTTAAGGGGTTATTGAGATATTGGGGTTCAAGAGGGGTAAAAAAAAAAACAAAATGAGGCTATTAGGTCAAATGGGACGTTTAATGAAAGGTATTCATTAGTAAATTTTGAACCCGTTTTTAATTTTAGTTTAAACTTTGTAGTGTTTGTGTAATTAGCCATAATAAAAACGGAAATTTGACGAAATACACAGGATATACCAATGACCCCACAGTGCTAAAATTTAGTTTAGTGACACTAATATAGGGAAAAGTCTGGAATGCAGAATAACTGCAATTTCTACCCCTTAAATTAATAACCTATTTACATGAACTGCCGTTACTTGTAATTTGAATGAAACTATAGGACAAGTGTTTTGGTTGTATTTCGCGGCACTATTTTATTAGTCAAAGATTATGAATAACAATTTTTTTGTGTTTTTTATCTCGCGACATCTCAGTTTGGGGCGAACCACTAGTATAATAAAATTTTATGAGGTACATACAAAATGACACATGAAACAACTAGGAAGAAAAGTAATAAATAATAATAATAATAAATATTTCTGGACATTTCACACAGCGCTATCTAGCCACAAACTAAGCGGAGCTTGTACTATGGGAACCAGGTAACTGATAGAATACTTATATACTTTTTTTTGTAAATACATACTTATAATAATATAGAGAAACAACCAAACCCGGGACAAATATCTGTAGATCATGCAAACATTTGTTCCGCAGCGGGAATCGAACCCGCTACCTCCTGCGTCTTAGCCGGCTATTCGCCCACTGGTGCAGTGGGTACAATAAAATTGATTTCAACATTTGATTCGACTTTGTTTGCGTACAAAACGACGTTAACGTATGTATAGCGAGTTCGTTCTACTCCGAACGGTGCGAAATGGCACGTGTATGAATCTGATACAGCACCGAACGCGGTAGGTACGGTTGCTAGGGGTGTTACCGCACCAATCGATCGATCGCCGATCGATGTAAAATGAGATCAGTTGACATTGATCCTTTTATGATGCATCGTCAACTAATCTCATTTTACTATCGATAGATGGCTTCGATCGTTGCTCGATTGATTGGTGTAGTAATACCCTAACCGCATCGTGCAACTTGTTCATACTCTTATACCCTACACCCTTGAGCGTTCAAACAATGCTCACCGGACGCGGCGCGGACCGATTTCTAGCCACCTCGAGATTTGTCCGGTGGATTCACAGAATGTTCATCACCTTTCTCCATTTTTCACATGCCTTTGGTGCGCGCGGTGAGCTCACTGCAAGCACATTCAATAAACGCCTCTCTAAAAACACGATTCCAAATCGCCAGTGTAACCAGACGAGTTTCTATTGACTTTTGAATTAACTATGAAGTTGGAAAAATAACAATAAAAGGATCGAGCTTGGGTTCAACATCTGATTTTAGTTAGCTCTATATATATATACAAAAAGTTGAATCAATATAGCTTGAATGCTAGGCATTCAATTTTTGAATGGCATAATGAATAAATTTTCAAATCTAATCTAATATTTAAATCATTTGGGTTTGTTAAATTTGCTAAACATACTAAGTATTTGAATAAGTGAGTAAGAGAAAACGTATTTAATTATAAATATAAACTTGTCGAATAATAATTAGGTGTTTAGATGATTTAAAGCAGGGATGCCCAAACTATTTTGGACAAGTGACCCCTTTTCCAAAATGAACTGTTACCTCAGACCCCCATGGCCAAATTACCTACTTTTAAGATCAACCCCCTCATTCATAATGGTCCGATAACTTAAAACAGCTGATACAGAGTGTTATTTTTCATTCTGACTTTGGTCAATAGAAGAAGACAGAGTGATAATTAGCAATGCTTTAAATTAGTTAGCAGACTATTATGCATAAGGGGGTCTATCTTTCGTTTTTTCCTATTGATACAAAATACCTAGGTACTAAGGTACCAATTGGAAAACTTTGCACTTGGTTAAGTGAGTAAAGTTGACTTCATCAAAATTTAACAAAATAAAAAGACATACAATTCAGTAAATATCAAGTTTAATTTATAATGATTATTACAAATTAAGTACTTAAATAATCTAAAGTAGGTAGGAAATTATATTTAAAAAAGTATTCATTCGCAAAGAGAAAATAAAACATTCAGTGTGATGGATGAACCTGGTGGATGAATCTATCATTCTAGCTACATCCGGTTCAATATTGGTGAGTTGTAGCCTTAAATCTCCACGTTCGTTGATTTTCAAACGGTTTCTTTATTTCGTCTAAATGTTTGTTACCACACTGAAGCTTGTTTCGACTAGGTATGATGATGGAAAAGCGATAAGGTATTTTTCAGCAATGTTGCACAATGTAGGATACTGTGTTTCAATGTTGCGTTGCAACCAGAACTTCGATAGCCTTGGTTGAACTTCTGCTTAAGCTCTTCATCTGTGCTGATGGTAATCAACTCTTCTTGCATTATCACATTGGCTTCTTCTATGGCTGTGGTATTGTACGAATTTATTATCCATCGAGGAATTTGTAAATTTAAAAGATCCTCAAACCTCTCCGTAAAATCCTTGTGTAATGCGTCCAAGTGAGTGACATATAATAAAATGTCATCATGTTGAAGCATTTCTGGTAATTTTAACAAATACGGAAACTGCGAATATTCTTTTCTGCCTAAATTTTGTTTATAAAGGATTAGTTTACCCACGAAGGCCGATATTATTGATTTTGTTTTAATCAAGTTAAGATCGTCACCCTGCAGCTGCAAATTAACTTTGTTGAATATTCCAAAGATATCAGTTAAGTAATAAATATCTGTTTTACAATTGCTCTGATTTTCTTTCATATTCGGATCTTTTTCTTGTAAAAACTCTAACACAGATTCAAAAATGCCTGAAAATCTTTCCAAGCAAGAGCCTCTTGATAGCCAGCAAACTTCAGTGTGCAGAAGTAATCGAGTAAAGACTTCGTCGTTTTCCTCACATAGCAATAACCGAGAGTTCAAAGAATTGCTTCGAATCTTGTTGATAGCATTGATTAACTATTGTAAAGACTTATGCAATCTAGGACTCAGCTTTTTTGCTACTAAATACTGCCTGTGAATCACGCAGTGAATGACCAGTACATCAGGCAGTTGTCGCTTTAAGTGAGCTATAAAACCACAACGACGACCAACCATAGACGATGCACCATCAGTCGCAACAGAAACAATGTTTTTCCATGGAATAGGTTTGTCAGTAAAAAAATGTTCCACGGCCTGAAAAATCGATTCTCCTCTGGTATCAGTCTCTAAATATGTAGCAAAAAGCAGTTCTTGGCACATATTTTCATCTTTGATATATCGAACATATCCTAACAACAGAGCTTCATTGCCGGGTAATGTAGACTCGTCCAACTGGAGAGAGAATCTGTTGGTCCGTAAGAACTTGCATAAAATGTTTTCCACATCCCGTCCCATCTCGTCTATGCGTCTTTGAACGGTGTTATTGCTCAAAGGTATTCTCTTTAAAATATCATGTGCGGGTTTGAGTAATACATTGTTAAGGACCTCCGCAATGGCTGGTAAGATAAGCTGCTCTCCAATTGTGTGGGGTTTCCCAGACTTCGCTATTAGTAAAGATATATTATAGGACGCTCGTAAACCATCATCGTCTTTAATAGATGATGACGCAAACATCGATCTTATGGATGGTCTTTGTCTAGTTTTTCTTTAAGTGCTTGAAAAAATGACAAGGGCTTACTTTTTTTGTCAGCATGTACTCTTGATAAGTTGTCATCCATTTTTGAGGGCTTCATGGCATCGTTACTGAATACTTTTTCACATGTGAGACACATCGGCAAGTGTTGATTTGATGGAGATGCAATAAATCCGAACTTCAAGTAGTCCAAACTGTATTGTCTGCATTTTTTTTTCGTGTCCGCCATCATAAAACTCTCAGTAATCCTGCAATTTATAAAAATAAGAAACCACCTAAATAAGAAACAATAATAAACTGTTAAATTTACTTTAATTTTTTACAATTGAAACAACTGAGGCAACTGCAAACTGTTGCAAACAATCTACACATAGCTCAACTGATCACTATCACACAGTGGGGCAATGCAGACAGCGTCCCACATACATAGATTTTAATGATTTAGGCGGCCTAAACTATTTTTGGGGTTATTTTAGTTCTAAGTTCAATTAAAATAAAGAAGAGGTATATATTTATAAAATCATACATATATTTGTCAGGTTATAAAGAACAGTAATATATAACAGAGCTATACTCACTAAAAAATACAAATGAATGGAAACCGAATTTACAAGTTTTCTTTAAATATAAAATTACAATAAAAATCGGCATCTTCAGGTCCAGATGTCTCTACTGACTCTGTGTTTGGGTCAGCAGGTAATAAAAGTTTAACCGTTTCAGGTAGAAATGCGTTACGTGAAGGTTTTCTTATTTGTCTCGAGCGACTAATGAAGGGATCTAAACTCAACAAAAGCCTATAATATACATCTAAGTTACATTCTTCCCTAGAAAACTTTCTGGCAAAGTTTAGCCGGTGCGATCGGAAATGCTTGTTCCGGGCTTCTGCAGCTTCTTCCGATATCTGTCCAATTGGAAGCAGTGAACTTTTTATGATTTGGCTTCCATGTACCAATATCTTGTGCATAGTAGGCGTCATTGGGTGCCAACCATACTCTTCTACATACAATTTTGCTGTGTCGTATGCATACTTATCATATTTTTCAGCATCAATTTTATGGCCACTAGAAATAGTTTCTACAAATAACCTTGAGTCTGTAAATCAGTTCAAAGTTAATACCTGTGATGTCTGAAGCCAATTCGGGGTTTTCAAAAAACCTCCGGCTTGTGTTGCCATCATTGGTGTTGCCAAAGTTGGCCTTTGGCATGTCAATGAGCAAACCGGTTTCATTTCGAAACCTCTCCTGAATTTACAACTTCTTTTGGGCTTCTAATGCCTTGTCTTCTTCAGTTTTTCTTTCCCTGTATTTTTTTACTGGTAGTTTATACAAAAGATGTATAATGCTTTCGAAAATGCGGATCCGGGCGTGTAGTACTGACAAGCCGAATTCCAAAGCTTGAGGGTTTACACTATTTTTCTTCGATAGATCATTAAAGGTTTTCGAAGTAGCTCCACAGATGTAGCACTGGGATGTTGACTTTGTGTCTGTGGCTGCGTTGCACACCTTTCCGTCAATCATACTCATTTTGAGTTGGTGCCCGAACGAAAACTCCTCTTCATTCAACGTAACAACTGTTTTGTTTAGTTGCTTAATGGACTCCTGCACATATTTTATCTCTTCTTTAGTTATGTCCGTTGTTTCTTTTACAAATCGGAATCGAATCGGACGGCAAAACCTTGACGAAGAAGGAGTTGGATTCTACCAAACAATTTTACTGTCTTCTTTTCCACAAACAATGCGCAAAGGCACAAAAAAACTCATAAAAATGTTGGCATCGGAATCAGTCTCATTATCGTAAGTTTGTTTAAATTTGGATTGCTGAGAACCGTCACAACCATTTGCAGATTATCATTAACGAATTCCTTTCTTGCTCGTTAAGCCGGATTATCACATCTTCTAGGTATTTTGATAATCGTGTTACGGTTAGATCCATTAGGCACTGTAGATTACTTTCCGCGCAAGTAGCTGTAATTCTTAGGTATTCTTTCGATGGATAGCACTCTTGTTTTGCTTTCAAAACAAGATCATAGCAAGGGAAATGTTTTGGATTTGTTGCCCTTACTATCTCATACTTTCGTCTCGTAAGATCAGCTTCAACAAACATCTTAAGTGCTTGCAGAGGAGTCAATTGAGGTACCTTATCATTGTTGGTAACTCTACTGTAGGCTTTTCTATATTTACTAGCCCTTGTTGGTGAGTTCGTAATATCTTTAAGCACTTTCGAAGCGGTCCTATGTCCTATTGTCTGCAACACAGATGTAGCAGCGTGAACAATAACTTCATCACCTACGGAGGCCCTTATTTCTTCCGTTTTTCTTCTTTTACTACGCTCACTTAGTTCTCCAAAAGACTTGGGTGGGCGACCTTGTGAGGAGGCTGATTCAATGGGAATCTCGAATGTTCCCTCTAACCATGATTGGTTTATTTTCAGGAAAACATCTTGGTGTTTACTTGCCTTTGCCCATCGTTGCTTAATTTGTGATTTTACATAAGAAAATCTATTTTTAAAGTCTTCTTTAGCCTCTTTGTTGTGCCCATAGCGCCTAAGGAGAAAATTCTCATAATAGTCAAGTTTTTCATTTAAAATTGGTAAATTTTGACTCTTTAGTTGGTCAAATATGTATTGACGAGTCACTACTTTAGTACCTGAGGTAGTAGGTAGACCTGAAACAAAAAAAAGCAATTTTAATACAAAAGATCGCACACTCAATATTTCCTATATTTGACAAAGAGCCTTTCAAAAGGGCTTAGCTAAAAAAAGCGCGATTTTGCGCGGCTATTTCTTTTGGAATTAGTTAGTTAGATATATGAACTATATAGTATAATGAAAGTTATTACAGGGACGGACTCATAAGTACATTAAAAAGGCACTCGAATTTAAATATATCTAAAAAAATATATTTTGGACAGAGTGATGTTTGTCGTGTTAAAAATGAATGACAGAGAATGTTAATTAAATTTTTCTGTAACGAAAACAAATTGTTCTTACCTGTATTATCGCAATCCATCACAGTTAAAACGAAAATATTAGCTTGAAATGAATAATGCACTTTGGAAAGTTATAAGTTTAGAAGAGCGCCGAGACCCGACTTGTACACACTTGTTCACTATCGAATTCCGACTGATCAAAGTCGACTCCCGCACTTCAAAGGCGGGGGGAGGGGGTGTTATATTGTATATAGAGCTATTGACTCACCAATTGTATAGATACCTTACCATTATAATGATTTTTTAAAAAATACTTTTGGCCGTCTAAATCATTAAAATCTATGTATGTGCGTCCCCAAGACGCTGGCTGCATTGCCCCATTGTATGGCAATGCTGATGCACTGTGCCGGACAAAAACTGTTTGGTACTTACCCTGTTAATTTTTCATAAACTGCAGATATTGTATGGTTCGCTATTAACTCCGGTAGGGAGCTCAGCATTTTGTAAATTCTTTTTCAATCACTTTACTTCACTTAACTTAGCTATGTTATAACTTTGTAATCTCTTGAAATAAATGAGTACTTATATGAGTTATTATCATTCAAGCTCCAACAAATTTCAAAACGCAAATGAACTTTCAACCTAAGTGCAAGCTTGTTAAATAGTAAAATATCGGGAACATGTTTGGACTTGCAACTTGATCATGAATTTTTTCGTATTTAATCGCGTAAGCGTCAAATAGAGAGCAAGTCAAAGCGCGCCTGAAAGACGTACGCTCGGACTCATTATCTTGCACAAACTTGTCCACACTGACTTGCCGAGTTTTTCATCTTGTATGAACTTGAGACTTTACATTACTATAACAATGCTATTTCCAAAAATATTAATTATTCTTAGTATACGTAACACAACATAAACAACACAGTACCTACCTACCTATCTTGAAAGATTTAAATAAGAACTTGTGTTAATTAAATAGGGGTAGATTTTTAGACTTCGTCGACCCTCAAAATCAGTTTTCGTTTCTGTCGACCCCAAGGAAACCGATATCTACCCCAAGGGGTCGATATCGACCACTTTGGGAATCCCTGAATTAAAGAATGCGTGGTAGCAAGTTGCAGTATTCGCAAGGTATAGAACGCAATCGCTGTACCTGGGACCAACCAGTTTTATCACAGAGTACAGAATACTATAGAATTCTGTGAGTATCATGGTATTTAAGGATTTAATAGGGCTTTAGAGTAGTAATGTTAAATCGTTTTTTTAGTGTTATCCAAACGCTTACGGGCATTTCTTATCAAAAACTGTATGAGTTTACCTGTAGATGGAGCTAACGGCGCTTTAGTCATAATATGAATCATCTCACTAATTGCAACCCTGACGTGACAGAGCTTGGCAGCACAAATAGTAGTACATCCTCGTATTAAGAGGAAGGTTGCGGGTTCAAGTACACTATAGGCTTGAGCATTTTTGAGATGGTTTTATGTTAATGTAAAATAAATGTTCATGAACAACAATAAATACAATGTAAATTGATAGTTGATATTATTTTTAGAATCACGCATGCTTTTTTGAATTGGTGATCGTAAACTGTTACAAGATAACGGCTCCGTAATATGATTTACGGACCTTCGGACGTAAATAAATTTGAAAAGAGAATGAGGCACTTATTAATGCCGTAATAACAAGCTAACATTAAATACATGACAAACCCTTATTTCTATTTACAAATGAAAGAGTGCGAGTGATGTAAGAATGATAGGCCGGTAGTCGAAAAGAACATGGATACCGGCCCCCTTATTACGTAAGCCAAATTGCTCTCGTGTCGCTATCGCTAGTCAAGCCATCCTTTTACACATGAGGTACGTACTGTACGCGTGAAAGATGACCTGACTCAAGAACACAAGCTTTCTTTCTTTCTTCTTTTGCAATAAACTTTTAATGACCTCGCATTTGTGATGAAAATTTTGTGTTACACTCGGTTGTGTTAGCGTCCTCGCGTGCAGATTGCTTATAGCCCATGTATAATAATGTACTATTTGTAATTAACGTATTTAAAAAATGCAATTTAATGTTTCATTGAATACCTAAAAATGGAAGTAAAAAATGTTTAAAATGATGGCTTGCACAACGTACCCTAATCATATTTAGCGATTATATACGTTTTAATTTGACGTATTTGTATGACTTGAAAACTATTTGTCTGGTACAGCAGTTGGGGCCAGTGAGGCGGCAAATTCAGCCGAAGATCCCAAGCGGCGCAAATATGGAAGTCTGACTTACATTTACATATTTGAGCCATTTGGCGTCGAGACCCTGGGATCTATGGGATACCGGGGCCCATCGCTTTTTCAAAATTCTTTTTGCCATGGCATGCCTCTGACTACCTCCTTGTGGATACATCTTCGTCAATTGAAGATGTGTCCATGTCTGTATACTCTGAGTAAGAGATCCGAGGATAGTCTATTATGATATTTTTAATATTATAATCTTGAACTACATTATTTTCGGTTGCTCTGGAAATCTATGGGTGAGGCCTATATTCCGCAGCGGACGTCTTATGGCTGATATGATAATGATGATATCACACTAATTATTTATTTGTTTGATTGTTTGTTTGTTTGATACTCAATCACGTCGTAACGGCTGAACCAATTTTAATCAAATTTAGTGTGTACGTAGATTTTAACCTGGATTACCACATAGGCTACCTTTCATCCGATAAATCAGTTTCCATGGGATAAAATAGGGTGTCAAGTGAAATTGTAACAGCGAGTTTAGCTTTATTTATAGGTTACTTAGGCTTATTTTCCAGTCACACGTACCGTCGACGCTGAAGGTCAGCGCCAACTTGTCAACTTAAGTCGTTTTAGTCTCGTGCTGACCTTGACCACTCATGAATACTCGTCAGCGCGTGCGTTCAGTGCGAAACGAAAACGATCACTGGCAATGGGGGCGCGTCGGCGCACGTTGCTCACGCCGCCGACGCGTCGCGCGTCCGGCCGCGCACGTCTCAGCGCCGACGGACGGTCGTAGGCGCCAAACGCTCAGCGTCACTTCGAAATGTTTCATAGCAATCTATACATATTAACCTGTCGGCGCCGATGGTACCCGTGACAGGAAAATCAGCCTTACACATTTAGTAGTGTGACGCGTACGAAGTCGTGGGCAACAGCTAGTTATTTATACACAAAAGCCTAATCTTAGTCTTGACTAAACACAGAGTAATCTTATACCTTAGAAGGACCTTTTTGCAACCACTAATACTTTGTGCTAAAATTTATTTAGATTAGTTTTTGGGTGTTTTTTTTGTTAACTTACGTATTGGTGTTATCGTATTTGTGTTATTAATAAATATTATTCTGTTCTATTCTAATATTAGCCCAATAAGAGTAAATTAAGTACTTAAAAGAGAACTGACCTTAACACAGAAAGTTTCGACTTTATCTCAGAAATAAATTGCCCGAGTGTTTCTACCTATTTAAATTCTTGCGCCATTAACTTACAAATTTCATTGTACTGACGAGATTTGAATAATAATTTGGGTTCTTGAAGTATAGTCGTGAAACTACAAAAAGACAGAGTTAATTTCGAGTTTTATTAAGTATTAGCTTTTGCCCTTGACTTCGTACGCATTACACTACTAAATGTACCTAATAACCTAGAAATAAAGCTAAACTCGCTGTTCCAACTTGATTTGACACCCCATTTTTATTCCATGGAACCAATAAATAAACAAATATCCAAACTTTTGCATTTATACTATTAGTGTGATGGATATGTATTACCTGGATTGAGACGTAAGTTAAATTTTATTGACTAACCACGCTGCTGTCGGAAGCTTGTTCGATATAGACATAGACAAACATTGATTTGCTAGCACACACAAATTCACACAATACATTAAAAATTTATAAAAAAACAAAGAAAAACACAAGTAAGAGAAAACAAAAAAAATTATACAACAAACATAGGAACAACTATATATATTAGAATCTATATATTTAAAACAAAGTCGGGTTAGTTACACCATTTATAACTCAAGAACGGCTGGACCGATATTGATGATTTTTGATTTGTTGGATTTGTCTTTGCCCCGAATAGCATAACAACTATTAATATATCGGATAAAATCACGCAAAAAAAATTATGAAGAAATTCATTTTCTCATACATAGATGCGGCTAATGATGGCCGATTGACAATTATACCGGGGCGACATTAGCAGCCCGCGTCATATGCATGTCAAGACGGTACGAAGTTTGCCGGGTCAACTAGTGAAATAATAATTATACCTAGTCAGGTCATAAGTATTGTAAAGTATTGTCACACAGTAAAAACTTTTCTTTTAGAATGCTGGCTACAAAAAAATTTATAGAAATCGATTTCGAATTGTTCATGTAAATAAAAAGGTATACTTTTTAGAATTTTACTCATTTTTAAATATGGAGTGAATGCTTAAAGAAGACCGTGTTGCAGTTATTGCGTTGCATCGTTACGGTTACGCGCCAATTCAAATTTTTGACATACTGAAAAATTTGAGTATAACCAAAAGATTCGTTTATCGCACCATCAAACGATACAATGAAGACTCTAGTCTAGATGACAGGTCAAGAAGTGGTCGCCCTCGGTCTGTTAGGACTCCAGCAGTGATAAAAGCTGTGAAGGCGCGAATTCAAAGAAATCCCAAACGTAAGCAGAAACTGTTGGCCCTTCAGATGGGGTTAAGCAGAACCACGATGAAAAGGGTGTTAAATGAAGACTTAGGGCTTCGGGCATATCGAAAAAAAACAGGACATCGTTTGAATGCTCGTCTAATGGACCTGAGACTGAAGAGATGCCGCGCTTTGTTGAAGCGGTACCCGGGAAAAAAATATCGGGTAATACTTTTTTCGGATGAAAAAACTTTTACCGTAGAAGAGAGCTACAACAAACAAAATGATAAGGTGTACGCACACAGTAGTGAAGAAGGGAGCAACCGTATTCCGCGTGTCAAACGAGGTCATTTTCCATCCTCGCTCATGGTATGGTTGGGAGTTTCTTATTGGGGCTTAACAGAGGTACATTTTTGTGAGAAAGGTGTAAAAACGAATGCAGTTGTGTATCAAAATACAGTCCTGATGAACCTTGTGGAACCTGTTTCTCATACCATGTTCAATAACAGACACTGGGTATTCCAACAAGATTCAGCGCCAGCTCATAGAGCGAAGAGCACACAAGACTGGCTGGCGGCGCGTGAAATCCACTTCATCCGGCACGAAGACTGGCCCTCCTTCAGTCCAGATTTGAATCCGTTAGATTACAAGACATGGCAACACTTGGAGGAAAAGGCATGCTCAAAGCCTCATCCCAATTTGGAGTCACTCAAGACATCCTTGATTAAGGCAGCCGCCGATATTGACATGGACCTCGTTCGTGCTGCGATAGACGACTGGCCGCGCAGATTGAAGGCCTGTATTCAAAATCACGGAGGTCATTTTGAATAAACTTTAGTGTCATAAGAATCTATGTTTTGTTAAGTTAATTTTGGTATATAAATGGTTACATAATGCATAAACTTGTTTCAATTATTTTATATTAAACATGTGACAGAATTTATGACCTGACTAGGTAGGTACAATGTAACCAGGGAAATATTATGAGGTGGTAAATAGGTGTGTATGTGCTACTGCAGCAAATGAGTTTTAGCTCAGCATTATGCTTTGCCGCCGATCGACAGCTCGGCGCATTTATTCTCCCGAATACATAAAGCAAGTCATTAGATCTATACATATAATAAACCAATAAATATTGCTGGATAATTCACACAGCGCTATCTAGCCCCAAACCTATCAGAGCTTGTATTATGGGAACCAGATAACTGATAGAATAATTATATACTCTTTTTTTGTAAATACATACTTAAATTATATAGAAAAACACCCAGACACGGATCAAATACTGGATCAATATTTTACTGGTGGTAGAGCTTTTGTACTGGTGGTAGAGCTTTTGTGTACGAGCACGATGAAGTGGGCACCACCGCTTTACCTTTATCTGCCGCCAAATAGCAGTACTTGAGCTGCTGTGTTCCAGTTAGGTGGTAATGGTATGTTCCTGTAATTACTGGCACATACTCGTAGGCATAACAGCTAAGTTATATAGTATGACAACGTATCCACATAGAGATCAAGACAACATAATACCTTGTTTTGAATTCTATGTTGATATCCATGGGCTGCAGTAGCCACGTAACATCTGGTGGACTGCATGCTCGTTTTCCATATAAGTTGTATAAAAAAAAAAATATCTGTAGATCATGCAAACGTTTGTTCCGCGGCGCGAATCGAACCCGCTGTCCCCTGCGTCTCAGCCGGCTATTCAGCCACTGCGTCACGGAAGTCGTCGAACAACTCGAACAAACAGTTAAGTCTGGTACAGTTGTACAGGCCTAAATACCACAACAATTTCCAAAACATACGATTTAAACCCCATTGTGGGTATAAAACTAAGACTGCAATAAATCAACCGAATGGGCGAGTAACAGTATTATTAAAGTAAATTTATTGTACAAATGTGCGAAGACACTTGCTGATATTTACGAGATACTTATCTGAAATGAAAAATATGCTCCTTAAATCGTGTGCTGGAAAAATCGGAGGTAATTTTTGATATTTTCGGTGAAAACAATTTTATTTTACGGATGAAAATAGCCTGTGTGGTATTTGATCAAAGAAGACTTTTAACTAGACTATATTTATAGAGAAATGTATGCTTGTCAATAATTTAAGTGTCTAAAATACATTTAGGTACTATTATTACCCCAAGTATTTATTTTACAACACAGGCACTAAGCCTGAACCTTTAACAGAGGCATTACCGGGGCCGGAGCCAATGAGGCCTGTTTTCATTAGTCGTATGTATCTATAACATTCATTTATTGCAAGATGGAGGTGGGACAGATGGTTAAACTATTGCAATAATGGATTATGTGAACAGGTTATTGTCAGAGCAATGCTAATGGATTCGATGCTGGGCTATGGGAAAGATGAGATACGGCACCTGCCGATTCCGTAATATCAACAATGATTGAGGCAGGAGGTGACTAGCCGTCATAACTATTATTATTATTTGGAGCATGTACTGTCCCACTGCAGGGCAACGGCTTTTTTGTACTCCAATCTATCATACGCGTGTGTAGTCCAGTATTCCATATACGAATCGAGTTCGTCTTTCCATCAGCGTCGCGGTCTGCCGCGTGGTTGTTTTCTATCTTTTGGGATCCACTCTGTGGTGGATTTTGCCCATAACTCCTCCTCCTCCATTTAGGTACTAGATTAGTTAAAACACTTAAAATAGTATTTTTCAAACTTTCGCTATCACTGTACTTAATTACTCGACGACCTCCGTGGCGCAATGGGCGTGTAGGTGACTGAGACGCAGGAGGTAGCGGGTTCGATTCCCGCCGCGAAAAAAATGTTTCTACAGATATTTGTACCGTGTCTGGGTGTTTTTCTATATATTATAAGTATGTATTAACAAAAAAGAGTATATAAGTATTCTATCAGTTATCTGGTTCCCATAGTACAAGCTCTGCTTAGTTTGGGGCTAGATAGCGCTGTGTGAAATTTTCAGCATTTTATGTATTTATTTACTGATTTATACGGGTACATACACGATAAATACCCGTTTAAATCAGTAATTATGTACACTTAGCAATGATGATGATGTGACTGTCAGGGACAATGCATTAGCCAGGATGAACAAAAGAATGAAACAGTAAAAAGCTATTTTGAGGCAATCGTGCGTTTATGATCACGATCTAATATAATTCACAATCAGGTGAGGTACCTGAGATAAGGACAGGAAAGGAAAGGGCAGCGTATGACGTGGACCACCTCTTAACTATAGATGGAAAGACTACCTCTCACTCAACTTCTTCTGATAACACCATCACATGGCTCAGCAGCCTTTCATGGCAGCTTCTGCTATGCCGCTACCAAGTGTTGGAACACAATCCCACCATCCCTAAAAATATTATTAATGTTGATGTGTTTAGGTCTCTCAAATCTCTTTTTGCTCACTCTTTACTCCATCTTTGCGCCACTTTGCTTTGTATTGGTCAGTCATGTTTTGTGTTTCCTTTAGTGTGCATATATTGCTATTGTGGATGTTTTTAGTGTAGTTGGTTAAGGTAGTAGTATATATAATTAATGTTTCTTTTAGTAAATAGTACCTACTGCTAATAGTCGGGTTATTAGATGATTAGTCAGGTCGTCCGTGAAATCAACACTGGCCTCAGCAAAAGACGAGCGCTCCAGCATGGTAACATGCAGAAGCATATGCTGAGCTGCAGGCCTTTTCCTGTGCCTTTGATAATGTTTCATGTTATGTTTAATGTAAATATGTTTAGTTTTAGTATTTATCAAACTTTCGCGATCACTGTACATAATTATTGATTAAAACGGGTATATAAAACGGGTAATCGACTCAGTGCGTAGATACGGTTAGTGTAGTGTGCCGTAATATGAACGAGGACATTTCTAATTCTGAAGACCAAGTGAGGGTAGTTGCTGCAGCTACCCACACTTCCCGACGGTAGATCCAAGTACTCCAGTCAACCCGAGACCATTACTGTTGCAACACAGCCGAAACGTCGGGATAACAAATAAAAAAGGTACATACGCGATAAATACCCGTTTTAATCATTAATTATTTTTAGTTTTTATTGTATGAGATCATATTCATAAGATTCTTTTGTGAGGCGAATAAATATATTTTCTTTTTTTCTTTCTCTTAAAGGTTGTTGGGAGCTATTGGGTGCAAGCCACACCAAATCGTTCGCTCTGTAAATATATGGGGAAGGTCTATGTTCAGAAGTAGTGGCCAAGCGCTTGCCTATTCCCATTTATATATCCCATTTCATGAGTGGTTCTTTTTTTTTGTATTTTTAGTATAATTTTAGTACTTACATCTTGATTATTCTGCGGAACAATATATACTCTAAAACTTGAACATCCTCGAGAAAATGTTTCATAGAAACTCTGCCGTGAATCCCAGAGGAATTAAGGAAACGCTAAATAAAAACTGCCTGGAATTATTAAAGTTTTGCTTTTGACTACAGTTATAAAGCCATTGTTATAAAACCGCAAGTTAAGTTAGTACCTAGTTTTTATGTTATGTTGTACTGAGCCCTATTCGAAGAAAAACTTTTTTTTTTACCTCTACCGCTCCGCCCAGTGTATGTTGGACTTCCCGAAGTTTTCGACAATGGAACCCAGATCATATTTCTTCGAAAGAAAAACATAACTTTATTATTATAGAGAAGTGAACACCTGTATAGAGTTACAACTATGGGCCACAAACTTAATACATATGTAAATTTAAACTGATTTTAAATATAGATTCATTATGAAGTCGATGGGAGTTTGCGCGGGGCGGCAGCATTAGATATGAGATACTCGGACTATGGAAACTTAGGATGCCTTAAGTTTCAATGAATCGATTCATTCATTTCTGATTCGTTCGTATAAGGAAACACGAAGCATAAAACTCTATAGCATATACGAGTAGCTAATAGCTAGATAAGATGTAGCTAAATAGGTACATACCTTCTATTAGGTTATTGCATTTTCCTTCGAGTCACCGCTGAACGTTACCAGTGACCTTTTTGACATTAATTGATAAGATAATGAAGGAGTCAATTTTTTAATTTAAAAATAACAGTGACGACGTAGGCATACAACGAGCCCACCCTTTTTTTGAAATAACCAAAAATTCAATCGTCAATTTTACTTCTTCTTTCCCTGTGATCAAGACAGATAAATAATAAGACCAGAAACCAGTCTAGTAGTTTTCGGAACTCGGTTTTTAATGCATTATGCTATTATTTGCATTACGCTGTAAGTCATAATTGAGCTGTACAGCGATGTCGTTAAGTTGTAATGCTGACTTTACTATAAGAGGCTTACCACGGATGGACGCATGGACTATTCAGCAAAATGGAGGAAATTCATGTCTCATTGACTATTAACGATGACGTTCTAAGTTAAGATATAGCGTGCGACTTGAAAACATAGGGCATTGTATTGCTTAGTAATTAACTAACTTCAAAAAATTTTGAAGGTTTTATGTTCGACTGCATATTTTTTATGTATGTCCACCTATTCCTATGTCAATTGTTGACCGATTTTCAATATTATTTTTTTAATCGAAAGATTGCACTTCCGAGGTCCCATTGTGTTTTGTTTTTTTTTAATACTACTTTATAAAGCAAACGCGCATGCAGTCCACTAGATGTTAAGTGGCTACTGCAGCCCATCGATATCCACATAGAGTTCAAAACAAGCTATTATGTTGTCTTGATCTCTATGTGGATACGTTACCATACTATAGGACTTAGCTGTTATGCCTATGTGCCAGTAATTACAGGAACATACCATTACCATCTAACCGGAACACAGCAGCACAAGTATTGCTATTTGGCGGCAAATAAAGGTAAGGCGGTGGTGCCCACTTTCTCGCGCCCGTTCACAAAAGCTCTACCACCAATAAAAAGGTTTAGTTCTGATAACTAATAAAAATCTGTAAGTAACTCTGTTTGTTTGTTACCTTTTCAAGACTAAACGGCTGAACGGATAGTAATGAAGTTTGGCAAGGAGATTGATTATATCCTGGGGAAGGACATAGGCTACGGTTTACCCAACTGTGTAAAAGGAGGGTAATGTTTTTATTGAAAAACCATGCGTGCGAAGCTGCAAGTGGTTCAGCTAGTTATGTATGACTGAAGACAAACATCCAATTTGACATTTGACTTTTATATTTGATCCTAATAATCATCTTATAATATTACTTCTGACATCCTTGTAACACGTATTTAAAGCAATACATGAATTGAATTTGATTTTATTTATAAATATAAATAAAATAAATATTGCTGGACTTTTCACACAGCGCTACCTAGCCCTAAACTAAACAGAGTTTGTACTATGGGAACCAGATAACTGATAGAATACTTATATACATTTTTTTTGTAAATACATACTTATAATATATAGAGAAACAACCAGACCTGGAACAAATATCTGTAGATCATGCAAACATTTGTTCCACGGCGGGAATCGAACCCGCTACCTCCTGCGTCTAAGCCGGCTATTCGCCCACTGCACCACACTGATTAATATGTATTTACAAAAAAAATGTATATAAGTATTATATCTGTTATTTGGTTCCCATGGTACAAGCTCTGCTTAGTTTGGGGCTAGATAGCGCTGTGTGACATGTCCAGGAATATTTATTTATTATTTTATTCAATTAATGTGTCGATCTACCATTATTTTCCAAATATGATCGAAGGTGGGTTTTGAAAGATAAAATCTGAATGTTTCTGATGATGAGCCATAAAGATCGTAATACATCTTTTCATCAGGCTAGATGTCATCATAGACCACTTTGCTTACCATCAGAAGAGATTGTGACCAAATAAAGATCAGGTGACCACAGAACTGGAACTTACCTCTGCCAACGGATCAGCCTAGCCATTCAAAGAGGTAATGTTGCCAGTTTTTTGGGCACCTTACCTGCAGATGGAGACTTAAATGCAGTTTTTTATTTATAAGTTTATTTTGAATTTTGTTTCAGTTATTTGATTTAATCGTAGTTTTTATTGTTAATCGGTTTGATACTATTTTGCATATTGTCTAATAAAAATACATTTTCTATTTCAACAAAGATCTATCTAGTATAAAAAAAATATCCCAGGTACTGCAGCGGCTGCGGCCATTTTACAAATCAGTTTCCAAAAACATAGTACAAATCATACTCACTTCCGGCGTATATTTTTCCGGACCAGTATACTCTCGGAGTCTTCTAGTCCAGAGTGAATAGGTTATTTATATTTTAGGCAAGCGTGCTCCATCTTCGATCACACGGTCACTTACCATCAGGTGAGGTAGTGGTCAAGCGCTTGAATATCGCCATTAAAATATAAAAAAATGAAAATCCAAGCGTTTGATCCCGAATTCCCCCACGTATTCTCTCCACACTTGATCCAGATATCAGTAATCACTGTCAGCCATCAATGTAACTAATTGGCCGCATAATTTATGCGCTCGGTCGGCCTGACTAATGACAGAGGCCTACGCCCCTTGTGGACGATAGAGAGCTGGATTACAAACTGAAAGGAAATCAGATAATATTTATTTCTTAAACACAAATTAAAAAGCCATCTGAGACCATCCCCATGTTACCACTCTTAAGCACTTCTTAGTATCAGATTTTATTTAATTATGTACAAAATAATACATATTATTTTATTTTGCGAAACAAAGGTAATAAAAACAACCAGCCTAGTGCAAGACGGACTCGCGCACTAAGGGTTCCGTACCATTATCTATAAAAACGGCAAAAAAAAACACGTTTTGTTGCATAGGATCCCCCTTTTATAATTTGTTTTATTTTAATTTAATTATTTATTTTTAAAGTGCATGTATAACTAAATATTCTGTGAATATTTCAAGCGTCTTCTTGTTGCCGTTATCAATATCGAGCAAACACTAGCAAAAAATCACGTTTGTTGTATGGGAGCCTCCCTTAAATATTTATTTTATTCTGTTTTTAGTATGTGTTGTTATATTATATGTTAGTATTTTAGTATTTGCGGCAACAGAAATACGTCATCTGTGAAAATTTCAACTGTCTAACTATCATGGTTCATGAGATACAGCCTGGTGACAGACGAACAGATAGACAGACAGCGAAGTCTTATAGTAATAGGGTCCCGTTTTACCCTTTGGGTATCGATCCCTAAAAAGGTGGTAATTATGGTCCTCCTTTTAATCTACCGTCTAAAATATAGTTCTGGGAGAACGTGACTAACTGAGAGATACATAAAGTGGGACTTTATCTAGCCTAATAGAAAGCTGGTTTCTTAGCTATATTAGTTTTACGTGCTTTTTTATATTATATGACCAGGTTTTTATTTAATTTTTTTATTATACTCGATATCATAATTAATACCTAGGTCAAATATCCGACCACATGTAGTCCATTCCTTTGTTGTATGTATTAGGACCGAATGGACTAGTAAGAAAAAGTTTAAGGATTAGGAATGTATTGTGTGTGCCTTTTTTATTAGCTTTGCGAGAGACTTTTAAATATCATCTAGAGACGGGTGCAATTCAAAACTTTTAGTCCATAATATTACGATCAAAAGAACAGTTTAAAGAGTCATAATAGTATTAAAAACTAGTATGTCAAGGTTGACATAATTAATTGTTTATTTAATTTCAGTACATAATTATCTTTTTCCTATAATTGTAACTAACTAACTCGAGGTATGTCAGCGGGCTTTTGAGCGCAGTATTTTAGGTGTCCGGTTATCAGACCGAATACGGAATTCCGCACTGCGCTCGCAAACAAAGGTTATGGATGTCACAAAAAAATCAGCACAGCTCAAGTGGGATTGGGCCGGCAAAGTCTGCCGCGTGCCCGAAGATCTATGGCCAAAGATAACAGCTGATTGAGTCCCTAACACAACATGCCCACGCGGCAGACCACCACGGAGATGGCGTGATTACTTGGATATGCATTTACCAGACTGGCACACTGCATCAGGGGACAGAAAAAAATTGGCAGAAAGGCCTATGCCATGCAGTGGGACAACACAGGTTAAAAATAAACAAATAAATGATATAATTGTTTAGATAAGTAATTTTCCAACCCCCATTTTATTTTGGTTTTGGAATAAATTCATATAAGTATTATACAATGTACGCCAGTTTAGTTTTCATATTTTGGATACTTATATCAAATTCCAGTAAAAGTCTACCCTATTCCAATTTATATGTATGGAAACAATTCACAGTACAAAATAAAAAAAAAATTCATAGAAATAAAATCCACAGTTAATAATTAGAAAAAAAGGCTGTCTTATCGTCACAATAACTGCCAAAAAATAGCAAATCAAAACCACAATATAATACAATTTCAACTCAACCAAATAAAAACAATTTATTTTCAAAATTAAACATTAACGAAATGTAGGTGTTGCCTACATTTCGTTAATGTTTAATTTTGAAAATAAATTCTTTAACCACATTTCCAACGGCGTAATTGAAAAGAATCGCGTACTAAAAATGTACGCTTTGTACCACATTAACAAAACATTCCGGGTTTACGTAAAAAGGTCAGTGTTGCGATTTGCAGTTTTATTTAATGTGTTACATCTATTCGCGCGCCGTCACGCGTAACGGCCTTATCACATGTCGTGAAACCTGCTGGCATGTTATGTTGCGTATGATAAGATAAAAAGTCAAGTTTCAAGTCCCAAGGCCGTTGGGCCGTCATGCATATTTAAAAGAAAGAAAGAAGACATTCACATAAACTGTAGGCAAGAAGGAGACGCGAAAACTTAAACGCACATAATTGAACACAAGAAAATAACACGGATTATATTGCGATTGGATTATATAAGATGAGTAGCTGACCCGGTGAACTTTGTACCACCTTGACATGCATATGACGCGGGCTGCTAATGTACGTCACCGGTAGAGTTGTTAATCGGCTATCATTAGCTGTATTTTTCCTATATTTAAATAGTTTTTCTGCTATTCGGGGTGGTGACAAATCCAACAAATCAAATATCATCAAACAAGGTTAAGCCGTTCTTAAGGTTTAAATGGTGTAACTAACGCGAGTTTGTTTTATATATTTAAGAATAAAACAAGTTTTTTTTTAATTATAAATTTCAATAATCATCAATTTAGATGTTTTAAATCTGCCGGGCGTCCAGTGACGGTCACTTTTTTTTTGTATAAGGCTTTAGTAGCACTTTGTGAAAGAACTAGTTGGGGGAAGTACTAACCCCGTATCTATTTTTATCGCCAAGATGCTGCTCGCATTGCTGTCATACTGTCTTTTTCTCATAAGTAGGCCTACAGTAAGTACCTCACAAGTTTGAAAGACGGCACGTCAACAAGCGACTGGCTTCTGGGTTACGTACCTATTATGGCTAACAGTTGGAAAAATATGGGTGTCGATGAAATGAAACCTTATACCTGTATATCTCAGGGTGCCAAGTGCAAATTCAATGTCAAGGTGTACGTGAAATCTTAATTGGGTGTAACCTGTGGGGAACGCAAATGTTATTGGCCATAAATCTTATAAAAAAATCTGATCTACGCACCATACCACGCTGAAATCGAGCGCTCAATTTTGTATAAACTCACAAGAAATGAATCTTTATGTATTCAAATGCTGCAAATTATTTATCTAAAAGTTATTGGGTGTTCAATAGATTTGTGAATTCGTCAAATAAATTTTTGTATTTGTGTGGATTGAGAGCCCATTTTGAAGTAAGATATATCTACCAAATAGAAAAACGTTTTGCTTTAATAACTTAAGTTTAACAAATTTTGTTTGGGATTCACTTAGATTTTCACTTAAATACTTTTACTGTTCATTTTAAATAAACATGGACAAGACGAAAATATGTCGAATGTCCATGTCGTGCCTGCCCCAGTTATGGTTTAGAATTCGGCTCTTGAAGTTGTCGACGCGTATGTATACCTAGGACAAACAGTCCAATTAGGTAGGTCCAACTTAGAGAAAGAGGTCAATCGTCGATTCCAACTCGGATGGGCAGCGTTTGGGAAACTTTGCAACGTCTTTTTGTTCAACATACCTCAGTGCCTTAAGACGAAAGTCTTCAATCAGTGTGTGTTACCAGTGATGACATATGGAACCGAGACGTGGTCTTTCACTATTGGCCTTATGAATAAGCTCAGAGTCGCTCAATGAACTATGGAGAGGGCTATGCTCGAGGTTTCTCTACGGGATCGAATCAGAAATGAGGAGATACGTAGGAGAACTAAAGTCACCGACATAGCCCAACGGATTAGCACGTTGAAGTGGCAATGGGCAGGCCATATAGCGCGCAGAATAGATGGCCGATGGGGCTGGAAAGTTCTCGAATGGAGGCCACGGACCGGCAAGCGCAGCGTAGGACGTCCACCTACAAGATGGAAAGATGACTTGGTAAGAACCGCAGGTTGGCGTTGGATGCAGGTCGCTTCCAACCGCAATTTCTGGAGATCAATAAGGGAGGCCTTTGTCCAGCAGTGGACGTCCTACGGCTGATAATATGATGATGATGATGACTTTTCCTGTAATGTGCATAGGTTTTTAGTTACAGGTGGGCTCTCAGTCCTCTATGTGAGGATTGAGAGCCCGGCTTTTTGGCCTACAACTCGATTACTTGACTTTAACAAAATCGGATTCCAACTTTCACAATTCTTTTAGAATGTTCACTAAATCCTTAGAATATTTTCAAGGATTTTTAACAAATGGGCTCTCACACCACACATACACAAAGAGTTTTTTATCTACTAGTAAAAAAAAACACCAAAAATCACAACAGTACACTTTTCTGAGGCATCGTGCGTGAGAAAATAACAACAAAAAAACGAACCGCAATACACGCCGTTTGCGTAAAATACAGAAACCCAGCTTTACGAACGAACTCATACGAATTTAATTACTATCTCTAGATATATAAGAAACAACTTCTACCAGCTAAGATAATTTAAAAGTTGAAGTAAAACAAACCACCGCGAACCGCAAAAGATAAGTTTCAAGTTAATTAGTTGCTTCTATTGAGATATTTGCCTGCTCAGGAAGGCCTTTGAAGTAACATTTGAAGAAACATCAGTTCTTAGAGAAAGATTCGTTGAAAGGTTTATCTATAAACTAGCCATATTCTCTTAAAATCTTAGTGTTTTTCTTAAGTTTTATAGTATTAGAGTTCTACAAGTATTGTATAAAACTTTATTTTAGTATTAAACATCATCACACTAGTATTAAATGTGAAAGTTTGGTTGTTTGTTTATTACCCAATCACGTCGTAATGGCTAAGCCGATGTCGATGAAATTTGGTATGTTGATAGATTATAGCATAACACGGCTACTTAATCTGACTCTTACACCATAACCGCTACTCTTCTCGGGAATAATATGTCACTAAACTGTTTCGAGGCTACTTCAGTGGAAGCATTCAGATTGAAAATCTATAGGCACCTTCTCGGTCATACTGACCAAAAATGAGCAATTTAATCATTCCTAAGTGATGAGGAAAGATTAAGTTGCTAATTTTTGGTAAGTATGACCGAGAAGGTGCCTATAGATTTTCAATCTGAATGCTTCCACTGAAGTAGCCTCGAAACAGTTTAGTGACATATTATTCAGTTTAGTGACCAAAAATGAGCAACTTAATCTTTCCTTATCACTTCTTCTATTGTAAAGTATGTATTTTTAAATGCTATGGGTATAGTTTAATCTATCATATAAAGTATTAAAGTAAGTTTATTTATGTGGTATGTACCTATATTATGCTATTTTCATTAGTTCCCTTTTCTGTGCACTACCTACACATCTTTATCTACAATACACAAAGTTTATCTGGAAGAGAATGCTCTTTAGCATTAAGTTCACCTTAATACTAGTTTTATAAGTGCAATAAAGTTTTTTCAATCAATCAATCAATTATGACCTGGATTCAAACATAGGATTTTTTTTTGTTGTCACACAACGGGTACAAATCCGTTGGTGGAAGCTACTTGTCAATATATATTATCTACAAGACACTGCTGAACACAGGGCTCGATAGATTTCTAACGAGCGATCTTGTGCAGCCTGTACTTCCCTCTCCCAGCAACCTTAAGGTCATATTTCCATCTAGTGGAAGGTTAGCCCAGCTCTACGCACTCACACATATCACATTTTCCGAATCATACCGCTTTTCTAATGTACCTATATATAGTTACAAACTCACAGAAGTATCCGAGATGATACAGCATCGTATAAAAGTATCCCCGAAGTGTAACCCGACTCCTAAATCCTCATTAGGAGACGCAGCCAACTCGGGTCCCAACCTCTTGAAGCTAAACTGAGTTCAACCACAGCTCACACATAATACAGCCCGTAAACTCTACAGCAAAACCATTTGTTTTTGAACATTATCAACATAGTCTTCTATGTGTTATTAAAAACTAACAACGAAAGCTATTTTATTAGGGCTCCGTACCCAAAGGGTACAACCGCTCCCTATTACTAAGGCTCCGCTGTCTGTCTGTCTGTGTGTCCGTCTGTCACCAGGCTGTATCTCATAAACCGTGAAAGTTAGACAGTTAAAATTTTCACATATGATGTATTTCTGTTGCCGCTATAACAGCAAAAACTAAAAACAGAATAAAATAAATATTTAAGGGGAGCTCCCATACAACAAACGTGGTTTTTTTTGCTTGAACGCTTAAAATATTCACAGAATATTTAGTTATACATTCACTTTAAAAATAAATAATTAATTTAAAATAAAACAAATATTAAAGCGGGGCTGCCATACAACAAACGTAATTTTTTCGCCGATTTTATAGATACTGGTACGGAACCCTTCATGCGCAAGTCCGATTCGCACTTGGCCGGATTTATTTATTAACCTATGTGGACAAAAGTTGGCGTGAGTGTGAGATCATAGCTTCATTTGTATATCTAGGTATAATAAGTATGTAACGAGTCACGAACGGTTCAGTCATTTGGTGAATTAGATGCATTGCTATCGGAGTGAGAGAAACAAGGTTTTTTGAAAAAAATTAATAAGTACATTATTTGGATATATCCGAATATACACCTTTCGCAGTCGAAAGCCAACTCCGATCTGGCGTCTCTGCATTTTTTCTGGGCCACTGGGTGACTATGAAAACTCTTCTTCCTGCCTTTTTCCCACATTACGTAGGGTCGGCACAACATATATTTTTCTTCCATACCTACCTATCCGTCATCTCCGTTGTCACTTCATTTTTACTCATATCAGTCTTCACACACTCCATCCATCTCTTCTTTGGCCTTCCTCTACATCTATATTCATCTACATTCATATCTACATCTGCAGATACATTGGGCCATTGTTGACGCAATCCCCACCACCGCTTCCGGCTATTGGCACGCAGCCACTGGCTGCGACGCGTAGTGCGAGGCAAGACGTTATTCGGAGCGGACCGCACTCACCCTTATGAAGGTTTTCGAATTGAACCGAAACATTGTCGGTCAAAACACTGATAAAACGGTACGTGATATATCTCGTATTTATAATAATGAATTATTGTGCGTTTACCTAACTAGGTATTAGTTCCTTACCTAGTCCAATTTTATTTTGTAATGAACCAGCTGTTATATTCAGACTGTTGTGTAACTAACTGCATTATATAGGACGTGTCTCGCGTCTGTAAATATGCTTGGACATGTAATTTACTGCTTAAGTCTTGGAGATGAACTTCAGAAGTGCATTTAACTCCACTGGTGAACTAGCCAGGCAGCGTGGTAAAGATTTGGTAAGGAAAAAAATTATGGGTTCACAAAATAGAGGTGTTCCCAGTTTAGCACTAATATTTAGAGCATCAAATTTTATAGCACAAAAGCTATTCCTATATTCAGTATCTAAGATAAAGTGGCTTTTAGTGATAGGGTTTTTTTTTGTTTTTAACCAACAACGCAAAAAGGGGGCTTGTGTTATGCTATGTCTACGCCAGTGCGCTTTCATGTTAATATTGCGTCTTCCTCTGACACATGCATAAGTGACATAGCGCATGCATGTTATTGATCGAGTGAAACAAGATCTCTAACTTAACTTTGACAAATCGGCGTTGTATGTATGTATGTATATCTGTTTGCCCGAGGATAACTTTCGATGCGTTGATCCGATCTTCATGAAATTTGTTATATAGGGGAGTTGTTAAAAAATTGGGGCTCAAGAAGGGTAAAAAAAAAACAAAATAAGACTATTAAATAAGACATTTCGACCCCGTTTTGATTTTTAGTTTAATCCTTGTCGTTTTTGAGTTAGCCCTAACAAACACTGAAATTTGAAAAAATTCACAGAGTGCAACACAGTGCTGAAATTTGGTATTCGTGTAGCTTTAATGACACAAATATAGGGAAAAGTCTGAAATCCAGAATAACTGCAATATCTACCCTCAAAAAAGGTAATCAATTAACATGAACTCCCGTTACCAGTAATTTAAAAGAAACTGTAGGTTAAGTTATTGGGTTATGCACTTCGTAGCACTATTTTGATAATCAAAGATTACAAATAATTATTTTTTTGTTTTTATGTGAGACTCGCTTGTCGTCTTTCGTGCGGTGCGTTCGATATCGGTCTGTTTTGTGTTAGTGACTTGTGATTTGTATTGGGTTAAAAAGTATTTTTCAGATGTAAAATATAGCTGAGTAGGTAGTTTCGATATAACTTTTGAAACTATTTATTTATTTAATACTTTATTGCACAAAAATACAAATTACATGTACAAAAGGTGGGCTTAATGCTAATAGCATTTTCTACCTGCCAACCTCAAAGGTAACAAAAAAGGTTGGCGTGCTAGCTTTTAACAATATTAATGTTAATTAAAAAAAAACAAAAGAAACACAAATAACAATAAACTCCGATTACAGTTAGAATAAATACATAAACCTACTTGATAACTATCATGGTTATGAACACTATTTATACTAAAAACGGGATATTTACCATGATTTGTGAGTATTTGAGTATCCCGATATTTCGGCGCATTTAAGACCATCTTTACTCCTTTAAAGAAAATTACACACTACCTGCGCTCACCAACAGATTGTTTTCCACTAGAAAAACCAGGAGTGTATAAAATTGACTGTAGCTGTGGGAGTTCTTATATTGGTCAAACCAAACGCACTATAGCTTGTCGGGTGAAGGAACATATCAGGGCGGTGAAGAATGTTGACAGACAAAAGTCTGCCATAGCGGAACATCTGCTGGACTCAGGCTCAAACCACTGGATCGAGCTACACAACCCACAAGTAATCTCAACTGAGCGACATTACATGCCAAGACTGGTTCAAGAGGCAATTGAGATTGCCAAACACAAGAATTTTAATCGTGAAGATGGTTTTCAATTATCTGGAGCCTGGAATCCTGTGGTGAGAATGTGTAAGAACAGAAGAAGTGAAGTGTCAATTACGCGTCCTGATACCGTGAGTGTTGTGTGTCGGAATCGAGTTATGATCGAGAATGAAGCCGGTGGTAGTAATAGAATTAGCGAATTAATTCCTAGTAAGAGACTAAGAAAGAGGGTATAGATCGTTATATCTGCCAATAACTACCTACTCGTAAAGACTTCAGTTTACCCGTGATCATGGCGCATGCAACTGCGCCGAAATATCGGGATAATCAAATACTCACAAATCATGGTAAATATCCCGTTTTTAGTATAAATAGGTAGTTTCGACTTAATTGTTTAAATTTGGTGATTTCTTTGTTCATATTTGATTAAGAAGTACTTGCAAATATAGTTGGTTTGGTTTTCTAAACTGTTTATTTTGGTAGTAATAAAGTTCTCGTTATTTTTATTGTGACTTTCGCTTCTGGTTTCTAAAAAGTCCTAGTCAGTTCAGGGCGAACTAGTATTATATTATTATTAATAGTGCATGCCTCAAACTAGTTTGACAATAACGTATGCTGATCTGGCACCAATGGGTAGACGTGCAACATTCCGAGCGATTTACCAGACAAAATAGCGGAAGCTTGTTCCGTTTATACAAGTAATATTTCATTAAGATTATATTTGTCTTGCGTTTTTTCCTGGCACTTATCACTAAATATGCCGCACAGTTAAACAATCACACGTGTTCATCTTAACAACTGATCGTGGCGCACCGGTATAGACTTTAAGCTGCATGCGTCATCAATATTGCATACGACTTGATTCAAAGTGAATTGAAAGTTGAATACACAAGATGAACATGAATTTTCACTGGTGTTACATAGCTTATTAAGTTTGATGCCTATATCTCTATATGGGTCTGTCATTCTGAGGGAACAAACAATCTTTGAATGCAGCTAATGGTAATTAGATTTTGTATTAATATTGCTAGATAATGCATCTCAGGGACCCACTAAGGTGTCAAAGTCAAAATCTTTTATTCATTCAAATCCTGTGTTCCAAGGATTGTGTCGTAACGTACGTATGTGTTCAGTTCAAACGTAACGTATCTACTAGGTTGACTGAACACACACTTGCAATGAAGAATGTCGACTTAAACAGTTCTGCAGTGGCGGAACATTCCCTAGATTCTGATTCGACGCACTACATACGTTTCGACAAGGCCCGGGTTTTAGCGAGAGAGAAGTTCTTCGTTCCTCGCAAGATCCGAGAGGCGATAGAAATAAGTCGTTTGCCGAACTTTGACAGAGATAGAGGATGGGTTCTACCACCAGCCTGGAGGCCATGTCTTTATGATGCAAGTGACAGAAGAGTGAGTGAACCTGGTAGAGACATAGTGGTGTGTGTTTGCCTGTACCGAGAACTACCGAAGAGAGCAGCAGTGATTATAATGATGATGACACAGCGGGTCAACGCACTGTGCTTTCGTTGACCCAATCCCCACTAGCCCGCCCGTCCACTCGCGCGCAGAGAGCAGCGGCGCGCAGTGCGAGGCGAGACGTTATTCGGAGCGGATCGCACTCACCCTGATTAAGGTTCACGAATTGAACCGAAACATTGTCAGTCAGTGTCAGTGAAACACCAATAAGACGGTACGTGATAAATCCCGTATTTATAATACGTCTAAATTGTAACATTTTTGAACGAGTTGAAGCAATCCCAATCTTCACTATCATCTAAATAATCCGATATTTTGTAGTAGGCTTTTGATAAAGATTTTGTTTAATTAATCAGTTTTAAACATTTGTTATTTGTCAATTTTCGTAGATCACTTGGTAGTTTGTTATAAAAGCGTACACCTTGCCCTTTAAACGATTTACTAACTTTCTGGAATCTACAAGTGGCAACAGCGAGTTTATCTTTATTTCTAGTAATAAAATTATGATTACCGCTATTTTTCCTTAAACAAATTAATATTTTTTGTGAACATTATCAGGATTTCATAGATGTATTGAATGTCATAATATTTTTTTTAAACTTATTGCGTAATCATTTTCTAGGGCCCATATTATAAATTGCACGAACAGCCCTCTTCTGCAGCACAAAAATGGTGTTTATATCCTTAGCAGTATACCGTATGACATAATGATGTGAAACTTGTGAAAACAGCTGAAGTAAACTAGTCTAGCTGTGTCTACGTCTGTAAAAAGACGGACCTTTTTGGCTGCGTATGCCGCAGAACTAAGTCTCTTCAAGAAGTCCGATAACTTATCAATGTGAGGGCCCTTTGAAGCTTATTATCTAGGGTTATACTTAAGAATACAGTGATGTCCACAAGAGCCAACTCCTCGTCTTTGATTTTTATATCTGCTTAAACTTGTAAGGCATGATGACTGAAATACAAAACTGAACTGATTGGAAACAGTTAGATGCATAATATCCAAAACTGGTATGAGAAAATGAAGATAAAATAATTATGATATTTCTAAGCTTAGTATTACTTAAGGTTCAACTCATATCGCCTCGGAGTTCCTCCAAGGCTCAGTTGCTAAAGTCAATAAGTCAATAAGTTCAGACCACCGTCGCCTCGTGCCTCGAAAAACTTTAAAACTCGCTTAACAAGATACATTGCTGTTGGCGGAAGTATTGAACTGGGGCAGATGAGGAAGGACAGCTGGTACAATCATTGCATTTTTTTTATCAATAAGCTTTATGGAGCCACTGGGCAAAGGTGTATACTTTCATTATTTTTGCCAATAAGTTCAGACTACCGTCGCCTCGTGCCTCGAAAAACTTTAAAACTCGCTTAACAAGATACATTGCTGTTGGCGGAAGTATTGAACTGGGGCAGATGACGAAGGACAGCTGGTACAATCATTGCATTTTTTTTATCAATAAGCTTTATGGAGCCACTGGGCAAAGGTGTATACTTTCATTATTTTTGCCAAGTTTAAAGGAATTATCGCATTTGTTTTAAAAAATATTATGTTACTCTATTAGCCCTTGGACCTTGGCCATCGACACAGTAAACTATAAATAACCATCTCTTGAAAACACGGGCCATGCTGTTGGGGATGTCTACAGGATAAAAATACAGTGGAGCACGTGTTGCTGAATTGCACGGCCACACACGAAGCCTGAAAATGGGACAGCTTGAACTCATCGAGTCATATTGAAGTCAGCAACAAGCTCGGGGACTATAGAAAAATGCTAGCATTAAGCCAAAGTTCTACTCTGCTATTTCAAGGGGTTGGGAGGTTAGAATGGGGGCAATGCACAATACAACCCTATGCGGAACCTCAGAGCAGATCTTATTACCCTAGAATTAGAAGCCCTTTGATCACCTGATGTTACGCTGTTAATGTGTTAGGACTAGTCCTTAGACAATTATCAACCGGTTACCATTATTATTAATACCATTATATTACCATTATTATGTTAAGTGGTTAATAATTGTGAAATGACTGTCTAACACAATTTATTATTAAAAGCTTAGCAAATAACGCGATGGTGACGTCAAAGTAAGTATAGACGGTAGAGATAGCCACTTATTGCCCAAATATTTTTAATAATATCTTATTTATTTTTGTATTTGTTGTGGATTTTAAATATTAAGTAAATTATTGATATAGATGTTTGGTATCTGTGATTGTGATAACATTTTTTTTGAAGTGAAAACTTCTTTAGGCGCGTTGGGAATTTTTGATATGGGAAAAACCATTGAACTCGTAACACTGTTACCGTTACCGATACCTCTGTATACATATAAGTATCCCGTAATTGTTCCGGTTTTCACTAGTGTTGGCACTCCCGGAGTGTCACTTTTTTATACATTATAAGCTTGACCTCGATCTCGCCTGATGGTAAGTGATGATGCAGTCTACGATGGATCACGCTTGTCTAGAAGAAACCTATTCACCCACGAGTTAAAGAGATCCAAGTTGTCCTTATCAGGAAACATAGACTCAGGTAAGGCATTCCACTCTTTGGCGGTTATTGAACTAGGTAGGTATTTATACTTAGATAACTACCTAATATGTTGTTACGCCTCTAACATAATTCCAAACATCTGTCCACAAAATTATGTACACGTTGCAAAATAAATGGTTGTTGGATTGTACTGACGTACGGTGTATTTCACGGTTCGGCAACATCCCACCACTGACACAATCACGGACACTACCGTCCCGCTCGACTGCCGGATTGCGACTGCGACTGCCAAGTGACGTAGGCGCACGAGACAACACCAATACATTACAGTTATGATAATGAAAAAAGTGGTTGTAGTTTTCAACCTATCTATGTGAATGCAATAAAGAATTTATATTATTAAAGTTTAGGTTCTGAAGAGTAAGTGTGTAGGAAGTGTGTGTTCACTATTAAAGTGAATCAGCTTCGTTTTCATTTAGCTAGGCTCTTAGTTTCCGATGTTGCTTTAAATACTCGATTACTCATTTTGCATCGTCTCTTGTCTCTTTCTTTTTGGAGCAAAGATACTGTAGTTATTAAAAAGATTTAAAAGCTTTTAGAACCAGAGCCAGCTCTTGTTTACTAGAATTTTTTATGTTTTCTAGAATGTGCAAGCTAACAAATAAACAAGAAAATAAATGTATTTTAATACCCACAATATAATTTCAGGCAGCATTATTACCCTTGACCGAGTGTGGCTTGGTATTTATTTCAGAAGCGCACTTTAAGCGATAAGACCACCCATTGTAATAAGTCTTTTTGTAAAAATTATATTCTGTATGTATTTTATTTTGGTGTACAATAAAGAGTTATCTTTATGGAGAGACTAACATTTTTCTTTATCTTTGCCAATTATAGATATTTGTTTTTCTTTTTTTAGGGTTCCGTACCGTATAAAGAAAAAAGAAACCCTTATTCCTCACTTCGTTAGCCATGAAATTATTATCAAACTAGCTTACGCCAGCGGCTTCGCGCGCGTTGTTTGTCAATAAAAAGTAGCCTATGCGATAATGCAGGTTATAATCTACGTACAAACCAAATTTCATCAAAATCGGTTTCACCGTTACGACGTCATTGAGTAACAAACACAAATTCAAACTTTCGCATTTATGATACTAGCTGTTACCCGCGACTTCATATGAGTTAGCCTACTAAAGGTGTAGGTAACCTAAAAATATAGCCAAACTCGTTGTCGAAACTTGACTTGACACCCCATTTTTATCATGTGGAACCTGATTTGTCAAATAAAAAGTAGCCTATGGGGTAATCCAAGCTATAATCTATGTACATATTAAATTTCATCGAAATCGGTTCAACAAACAAATAAATAAACAAACATCTTATGAAGAGTCGTGATTCATTCATCTGATTTATAATATTAATAATAACTTATAAGTATATAAGTACATATTTTTTTAATTTATAAAAGATATTTATTTATTTGCAATTATTTATGTACCTAATATATATGTACATAAATATATAAGGTTAAGTAATTTTTCTTTTTCTATTATTAACCTCGGCCAATCTTCCATTAAGCAATTATTCTCTCCATCTCAAGGTTGTCTGGAAGAGCTCGCTTTGTTAAGAGATAAAACCGCCCATTATGCTAACATTTATTCGTTTTCTTGTTATTTTTGTATCTGTTGTGTCTAACTTGTAAGGATACAGAATTTTCATTCATTCATTCATTAAATCTTTCGCAATAATAATATAATAGAATAGAATAATGCTTTATTGTGCACCAGGAATACTTCAAAAAACTAATTTATGCTAAAATATAGAATGTTATTAGTGTGATTAGTGTGATATGTAAGTCTATCATAATGGTCCCTTAGAGCTGAAAAACACAATTCATCGCGTGGTCTGCACTTAAGAGTCTCTCTGCCCCAACGTCCGTGAGTTCATCAAACATCTATAAAGCCATACAAAACCCATAAACTTCTTTCCCCCAACGCATATACCATCCACGCGTTTAAAAATACTTAATTAAACGTTTAAAAATCCTATTAAGGTCGCCACAATGAAACCATAGGAACGATAGTCTTAAATATCTACTTTCATAAATCCCTTTACTTCTGATTGTGCAGTGAACTAAAAGTCGACCTTCCTGTGTGACCACGGATTGTATAGCAGTATGAACTGTAGACCAGTGTTCTGCAAAGTGTGTGCCACGGTACACTGGTATACCGTGGTCATTAATTAGTGTGCCGCGGGAAAAATCAATCTATACTAATATTATAAAGAGGAAATACTTGTTTGTTTGTATTGAATAGGCTCCGAAACTACTGGACCGATTAAAAAATATTTCACTGTTGGGAAGCTACACTATCCCCGGGTGACATAGGCTACTTTTTACCTAACTGCGCAGAAGGAGGGTAATGTTTTTATTGAAAAACTACGCGTGCGAAGCTGCGGATTTGTCAACTAGTTTCTTATAAAATTATAAAGGCGGACGCAAATGCATCCCAGTCGACGATCACTCCAAATTTGGATCACCTTTGCTCAATAAAACAAGCTCATGTTTCGCGTTAAATACAACTTATGCTTTAAAATTAAGTATAAGTTTCTGAATTAACTTAAGAATAAACAATAACTAGGTATATGATTTAAATTTGCTTTTTTTTATTTATGGTGTACCTCTGAAATTGCGCGATTTCGTAGGTGTACCTTGAACACAAAAAAATTGCGGAACACTGCTGTAGACTATAAAGACTATTTGACATGCTTCTTCTGAAAGTAAAAGGTAAAATAGTTGTTTTTCTTATACTACTTTGATGTGGACCTCGCACATGGTCCAACTGGTGTTAAGTGGTAGCCATCACCTATAACAAAGTCTTGACTCGTAGGTCATGCACCTTAGAAAAGTGCCTTATTTATGCATATGTATAGCTTCATTTGCCTGTAATCGGCAACCATACCCTTTAAACTGAAACACAGCAATGCTGCTTGACGTCAGAAAGGTATGGTGGTAAATCCAGAGTAGAACTCTTCTACCTTTATAAGGTACAGGCTATGTTAGCAAGAAAGTTATTTTGCTTCTAAACATACCTACATTAATAGCGGTTTGGCTGGTGGTGGTACGTTGATGTTTGTTACTCATGCCGAAGAAAAAGGCGTTATCAGTGAGTTAGCAAGTTACTTACATTTTTTTCCTAACCCATCTTGTCCCACTGCTGAGCAAAGATCTCCCCCAAGTCCCTCCAAGCATCCGTATCTGTCGCTATCTCCCACCATCCTCTTTGGAAGGTGTCGAAATCGTCCCGCCAACGCTTTTTCGGCAGACCCGGACGTCGCCTTCCGTCTTCAGGCGTCCACGGTGTTGCATAATGGGCCCATTTATTGCATTCGGGCAACGTGGTCCGCCCATTCCCACTTAAGTCCAGTCGATCTCTTCCCTACATCTGCAATGCCGGTAAGTGAGCGTAGCATGGTGTTACGCACTCGGTCGACACGTTTAAAGCCGACTTACATTATTTATATAAAATAATACGTTTAAGGTGCAGCAACTGGCGACTGTCATAGACGCGATCGATAGTTAAACGTACCCTCCAAAGCATGGAAGCGTTTATTTGTAAATACCACTAACGATGCATTTGGTTCATGGTATTTATATTACCATAGTAAATCAGCGTTGTCAGTGTTGTCACAGATTATGTCGAGTCTAAAGTTGAGTGAAGCATTTGGCCTAGTTGGGTGTCCTCTGACTTCCGATTTGGAGGTTGTGGGTTTGAATCCCCGTCGACCCATTAATTATTATTTTTTTAATAAATAACATTTTCAAGTTTTTAAGTTTAAACATTGACTCATAAAAGTTACAAATAAATTATTATTATTATTTGGAGCCTGTACTGTCCCACAGCTGGGTAAAGGCCTTCCTTCTCCTTCCACTCTATCATGCGCATGTGTTGCCCAGTCAAAAAATATTATTTTAAAATAAAATTATTAAAACACACAGAGAGACATATACATACAGATACGTACGCGGGCACAAGGGACTATCAGTGACTGTTAATAGGTTTCCGATGACAAGCGGGTGACAGGCTGGTTAATGTAATAAGGCTACCGGTGATTGGTGTGAGGAACAGGCGTAGGTTGATGATTGAAAACTGATATAAAAGGTTTGATTCAATAAAGTAATGTTGATTTTTTACTTACTTTGGGCGCGCAACTTATAAACGAAAGATTTCTAGTAAAAAAAGTAAGAGTGCGGTAAAGAAAACTAGGTTAAATTTATTTAAGTTTGGCACAACGGTCTCATTAGCAAGCTTTCCTCGTACGGAGGTCGTCTAACCTGCTAATGTGGATAACTGATTTCTTGAGGGAACGATCAATTCGAGTAGTCATTGGTGGATGTTCGTCTGATCTATTGGCTATCAATGCCGGGGTACCTCAAGGGTCTGTCCTTTCAGCAACTCTATTTCTTCTGCACATTAATGATCTGTTGAAACCCGGTATCTATGGGTATGCGGATGACAGTACAGTTGTTGAAAGGTATTTCTCTAGTCCACGTGCAAGTGCTAACGAAATCTGCAATCTACGTACAGATATGGTGGAACGTTTGAACCTTGACCTGAAGTTTGTGTCTGACTGGGGTGACGCAAATCTGGTCAAGTTCAACGCCTCCAAAACTCAGGCGTGTGTGTTTTCCGCAAAACGGTCTCCTTTTCATCCCGTTCCCACCTTTTGTGATATCCCACTTGTAATTTCTGAAAGTCTGAACTTGTTGGGCGTTGAGCTTACGTCCAACCTGAACTTCGGCTCGCACATTGAATATAAGGCCAAATTTGCTGCTATGAAGCTGGACATCCTAGCTAAGGTTCGGCGGTACTTCTCACCGAGACAGCTGCTCAGTCTCTACAAAGCACAAGTCCGCTCATGTATGGAGTACTGCTGCCATCTCTGGAATGGCTCAGCCAACTACCAGCTTGAAGCCCTTGATTCGATTGAGCGACGTGCTGCTAGACTCATTGATGATGACTCACTAGTGGAAGCCAGTTTACAAAGTCTAGAGCACAGACGCCGAGTAACCAGACTTTCAGTTTTTTACAAGATACATTTTGGTGAATGTGCGCAAGATCTTCATGACCTTATCCCTCCTTCCCCCTTTCACCACTGGACAAGCAGACGAACCGAGAAGTACCACCCATACCTGGTCGGCATACCACCTTGCCGTACCAAACGATTTGCTTCAACTTTTCTTGTTAGCACAAGTGAGGAGTGGAACTCACTTCCGGCGTATGTTTTTCCAAACCAGTATAATCTTGGAGTCTTCAAGTCCAGAGTGAATAGGTTCTTTCTAGGCAAGCGTGCTCCATCTTCAATCACACCTTCACTTACCATCAGGTGAGGTAGTGGTCAAGCACTTGGCTATCATCAATAACAAAAAAAAACTTAAATTCTTTGGACAGGTTACCCGTAAAAAAGGAATCAATGGAACGTCGTTGGACCGCAAGGCAGAGTGAAGAGCAAAAGACCGCGTGGTCGAATCTATAATGAGATTCATTATTATATAAATAAATATTGCTGGACATTTCACACAACGCTATCTAGCCTCAAATTAAGCAGAGCTTGTACAATGGGAACCAGATAACTGATTGAATACTTTTATACTTAGGTACTATACTTTTTTTTGGTTAATACATACTTATGATAAATAAAAAAAACAACAATACCCGGATTAGATATCAGTAGATCATGCAAACATTTATTCCGCGGCAGGGAATCGAACCCGTTACCTCCTGCGTCTCAGCCGGCTATTCACCCACTGCGCCACGGAGGTTGTCGGAGATAGTCAGACCTTATCAAGTCCATTATGCATGACACACATGCAAGATAACAACGCAACACAAAATACTGGGTATTATGGTATTATTATATATATATATATATATATAATAAGTATATATATGTATTTTATCAACCTTTTCGTGCTTGACACGTAATTTGTTTAATTCGTAGTTTTAGTTTAATTTGGACTGTCTATTTATAAATTTTTGTTTATATAAAGTAAATCCGTTTTTGGCCGTATGTTAAGCTTAGTATTTGTTTGTATCTGTATATAAAGGGCTGTTAAATAAATAAAATAAAATAAAATCACACAATCTACCATGACTGAATGTTCTCCCAATGCCTCAATGGAGACGTATCGCTGCAGACGCTACTCAGGAGATAAGACCTGATAAAACCACGACTACTCTGCAAAGAGTGCCCGACTAAGAAGAAGAGGTTAAATTTATGTATGGATATAACATTCGCAATTGACGCAAAACTTTATCGGTTATCCTCTAAAGCCCAATTTAAAATGAATTAAGTTTGGCTTCGGACTGACTAATGAATCAGTAATAGCGGCCGTTTGCTTTAATATTTAATTTGAGGTACTGTCGGCTGAAGTAGGTTGATAGAGGTGAATGTTCATTTGCTAATTAATAAACAAATCTAGGGGAAAATCAAAAGTCGTCTAGCTGTCGGTATGTCAACCCAGAGACCTTCTGGAGGTCTAAAATAAACAACACACGTATAACTACAAATAACATAGATAACATTCCTCTTCATCCATTCCTTATTGATCGAGTGAAGCGACATTTCTAAATCAACTTGGGCAAATCGGCGTAGTATGTATGTTTGTCCGACTTTCGTAACTTTCGTATCCTTGATCCGATCATCGTGAACATTTATACATAGGTAGATAGTGATGGCACAAGTTTGGTGTGACTAAGTGAGCTATAAATGTTGGGGGGTTGTTGAGATATTGGGGTTCAAGAGGAGTAAAAAAAATTAAAATGAGGCTATCAGGTATGTTTGTTCGAGGATAATTTTCGTAACGTCGATCCGATCATCGTAAAGTTTAATACATAGGTAGGTAGTGATGGCACAAGTTTGGTGTGACTAAGTGAGCTATAAATGTGGGGGGGTTGTTGAGATATTGGGGTTCAAGAGGAGTAAAAAAATGAAAATGAGGCTATCAGGTATGTTTGTCCGAGGATAATTTTCGTAACGTTGATCCGATCATCGTGAAGTTTAATACATAGGTAGGTAGTGATGGCACAAGTTTGGTGTGACTAAGTGAGCTATAAATGTTGGGGGGTTGTTCAGATATTGGGGTTCAAGAAGAGTAAAAAAAATGAAAATGAGGCTATCAGGTATGTTTGTCCGAGGATAATTTTCGTAACGTTGATCCGATTATCGTGAAGTTAAATACATAGGTAGGTAGTGATGGCACAAGTTTGGTGTGACTAAGTGAGCTATAAATGTTGGGGGATTGTTGAGATATTGGGGTTCATTTAAAAAACATGAAAATGAGGATATCAGATCAAATGACGTCAAATGAAAGGCATTCATTAGTAAATTTAGACTCCGATTTTATTTTGTAAATTCTTTATGGTTGTTGAGTTATTAGCCATGATAAAAACTAAACTTTGATAAAATTCACAGTGTAAACCAGTGACTCCACAGTGCTGTAATTTGGTATGCGTGTAGCTTAAGTGACACAAATATTGGTAAAAGTCTAAAATCCAGAATAACTGCAATTTGAACCCCAAAAAACTGGAACCATAAGACATGAACTCCCATTACCTGTAATTTGAATGAAACTGTAGGTCAACTATGGTGGTTATTTTTTTGTGGCACTATTTTGATAGTCAAAGATTACAAATAATATTTTTCCGTTTTAATCGGAGACTCGCAAGATCTCAGTTCGGGGCGAACCACTAGTTGGTTTTATTTCATTAAATTATTTCTTGAAAACGTCAGTCCTGGATATAAAAGTGGTCAAGACAATGTTAGAGGTATTCGAGCAGCTTAAAAACTTTATCACCTTTTGCCCATTTATCCCATACAACTACTTTTTTATTTTATTTCTAAGAACAAAAATAAAAATAAAATAAGTACTCTCTTAGGGTTCTGTGCACAAAGGGTAAAACGGGACCCTCTTACTAAGACTCCGCTGTCTGTGTGTCCGTCTGTCACCAGGCTGTATCTCATGAACCGTGATAGTATGACAGTTGAAATGTTTAACAGATGATGTATTACCGCTCTAAAAACAAAATAAAATAAATATTTAAGGGGGCGCCCATACAACAAACGTTATTTTTTTTCTTGTTTTTGCTCGATCTTGATAACGGCAACAGGTAGACGCTTGGAATATTTACAGAATATTTAGTTATATATTCATTTTAAAAATAAAAAAATTAATTAATATAAAACTAATATTTAAGTGGGGCTCCCATACAATAAAATACCTGATTTTTGTCGTTTTTAAAGGTAATGGTACGGAACCTGTCATGTGCGAGTCCAACTCGCACTTGGCATGTTATTTTAATTTATTTCTTATAAAATATTATTTAAAAATTAAATATTGGTGCATTGTAAACCTCAAAAACTTGTATAACTTTGCAAGCCCTTACCGGCAGATAATATCAATGAGCAGTTTGATTTTATTTAATTTAAAACCTTACTTTGTAACATATTATCAGCTAAGTATATATAACATCACTTATTGTTTTTTTATCAAGCCTATGCTGTCCTACTGCTGGGCAAAGGCCTCCCCCTCATTTCTCCACTTGTCTCGATCTTGTACCGAATCCCGCCATTCTCTATAAAAAGCGTCCAAATCATCGCGCCACCGCTTCTCAGGCCTTCCGCACTTATTGTATACAAAATGTAAAACTCCTGTTTTTCCCAAAATAATGATAAAAACTTCATGCAAAAATTAAACTCAATAAACAAACAGCACTTCCCGTTAATACGAGTGGCTTTACGTTAAAAAAACCTATTAAAATGAACGTTAACCCAAAAATGAAGTTATACCAACAGAGTAGGGTTGTTTCAAAGATTCGGCTCTGAATTATTGAGATTGGCCAACTATTACACATTAATTCACAAACTTTCAAGTTTGCTTAAAGTTTTTATTCTAAAACTTTATATCTCATACTTTTATTACATTAATAAATCAGAGTAAGATGAATATTTAATTTTCATCATCATCATCAACCTATAACAGTCCACTGCTGGATGTAAGTCTCTCCCAGTGCGCCATTAAGCCCGATCTTCAGCTCTTCTCATCCAATCTTTGTCAGCTACAGTGCGCAAATTGTCGCTCCATCTAGCCGGAGGGCGTCCTACACTTCGCTTGCCCAGACGTGGTCTCCATTCCAGAACACGTTTACCCCAACGGTTATCAGTTCTGCGGCAGATATGACCGGCTCACTGTCACTTCAGCTTGCTGACATTTTTAGCTCAGAAGCTATGTCGATCGCCTTGGTTCTCTGTCGAATAACCTCGTTTCGAATTATATCCTTCAGAGAAATTCCGAGCATAGCCCTTTCTATAGCTCGCTAAACGACTTTCAGTTTGTGGACCAGTCCCACCAGAAGTGTCCACGTTTCAGCTGCGTAGGTCATCACAGGTAGGACGCACTGGTTAAATACTTTTGTTTTAGGCATTTTGGGATGGATGACGAGAAGACCTGACGAAGTTTTTCAAACGCTGCCCAGCCCAACTGAATTCGCTGGTTTCATTCTTTCTCGAGGTTGTATCTACCCAATTGCAGAGTCTGCCCAAGATAGGCATACTCTTTCACAACCTCAAGAGGAGTTCCAGCGACTGCGATCGGCTCTGGGGTAACACGATCATTGATTATGATTTTGGTTTTATCTAAGTTCATTCCCAGGCCGATGCGTCTAGAAGCAGCAGTTAGGCTGTTCAGCATTTGTTGCAGTTCCTGCACCGACTCTGCCATTATGACGATATCGTCGGCAAATCGTAAATGCGAGATGCATTCCCCGTTGATGTTGATGCCCTGTCTATTCCAACTCAGCGTTTTGAACATATCTTCCAGTGCGTTTGTAAATAATTTGGAGATATAACATTCCCTTGTCTCACTCCGCGGCGTAACAGGATCTGTTCTGACCGCTGGTTCTGATAAGAACTGACATGGTGGCCTTTTTGTATAGACATCTCAGCACTTCGATGTATCGCCAATCGACTTGGCATCGTTGCAGGGACTGCAAAACAGCCCAGGTGTCGACGTAGACGGAGTATTCAATTTTAATTTAATAAAATTATATCCATAAAAGTGTATATAATACAGACTTTTGATCGATGTACTGTGAACCTACAGAATTAGGTCAATTTAGGTTTTTGTCAAGCAATTTTTTTATTCTGGCAACAATCCTTCTTCTGTATGATGTGAAGATATTGCTAAAGTCTCTTACTTATCGTATTTCGTACAAATATGACTTTTTGTTAGCGAAGACATTTCATATAGGTACTACGTACATGTATGCCTCAAGTTGATGGACGCAGGGCTGTGCAATGTAAGTTTGTGACCTACGAGGAACTTCTCTGTTATATGCGATGGTTACCACTTAACATCAGGTAGGCTCAATAGCTTATTTTATATCCATGTAGAATCAAATAAATAAATGTGTTAACTTTGCAGGCAAGATTTTAGTTGATTAATATCGGCAACATTTTTACCCATTCTCTTCTTGAGTTCTCACAAACATTTTATTTTAAATCGTGACTATTAACGACCTTTTTCGTGTGGAAAGTTTGATAGACAACACTTTATTGTACACCACACTTAAAAAAATCAACATTAGTTTAAAACATATAACATATACATACATATATATATATATATATTTATATGTACAGGATGCCGACGTTTGTACATGTCATTTGTATTTTTGTGCAATAAAGTTAAATTACTTTAATTTAAATAACATAATCTGTATTGTAAACAACATTTAGTCACTAAATACGTTTACGCATCGATGTGCAAGTAACTTTCAATCTTTTTCAGTTAAAAACATCCACTAAAATGTCCTTACACTTTTTAAGATAGTTACGATAAAATATGGACACCTTTGGACCAGGCTAATGATCGCAATTTGCGTTCTAATTTTGCGTTCCAACGTGGATCACATCCAACGAGGATGACCGTGCGCCTACCATTCCTAACTATAGACTGCGCCATATACCGCGCCCGGCTTCAGTTGCGAGTCGTGGTGGTGGAGTAGGCTTCTACATTAGGAAAGGTTAAGCTGCGCGTACTTGGTCTCACCCTGTCGACCCATTGCATTGCTCTGTCGAACAAATGTTGCTGACTATGACTATGAAGGGAAAAAAACTTGTTATTGGAACCGCTTATAAGCCTCCATGTCTGAACGTTGACCTTTTTTTTGATGCATTCACAGATTCTGTGAATGTATCTCCTAGTTGTGATAACATTATTTTGCTTGGCGATTTTAACATTAACGATAATTGTAAGTTGAATAAATTTAGCATTTTCTTAGACTCCCTTGGTCTCTCACAATTAGTTACCATGCCAACTCATTTTACTAATACATCAAAGTCGCTTTTTGATGTTGTATGTACCAATTTATATGCCAATAGTATTATTAGTGATCCAGTCGGTTGCATAAATGGTCACCATCTTATTGTCTGCGAATTCAAAATCAAACGTGACAAGATACCGCATAATTTTCTGACTTACATGCCAATCAACGATATCTGCATTGATTTTTTTAATCGCGATCTAGGATCTATACGGTGGGACTCAATAGCATCACTCGGGGATGTCAACGAACTGGTTCTCTCTTTCACTTGTAGTGTGCAGGCCCTATTTAACCTCCATTCTGCAGTGAAAACTATTACAATAAAAGACCGCACCTACCTATGAATTACCTTCATGTTAAAGGAAATGATAAAACTGCTAGACGAAGCACTGCTTAATTATCATAAAACGCAGTGTCTAAGCAAAAAAGCGTACTACAAGGATCTTAAATCTGTGGTGAACCAAGCTCTTTATTGCGAAAAGGCTGCATACTTCAAACAAAACATTAATAACAAAATTAGAGACCCGAAAACCTTATGGAAAAATTTATAATCTACCCTTTTACCCCAAAAAAAACAAGGAGCTGCCTTTCCACTTCACTGATCCCAATGTCATTAATAATCATTTCCTAAATATACCTGGTACTCTATCTATGAACATATCCCAGCTGTCTTATTATGAGTATCATAGACATGGGGAAGCAGTTTTTAGTATATACCCCGTGAGTTGCGATAAAATTATAAGAGTCATTAGCTCTCTTAAGTCTAACGAGGGTACTCATGAATTAAATCTTAAAATGCTGCTGATGACTTTGCCACAAACATTGGAGGTTATACCTGCTATTATAAATACTTCGATTAAATCATCGTCGTTCCCTGATGCTGGAAGATAGCTACTGTCTGCCCTCTGCCCAAAGTGCCTAATCCCGTTGCAATGAAAGATCTTAGACCTATTAGTATTTTACCCTGCATATCAAAAATACTCGAAAAAACCGTTTGTAGTCAGTTAATCGAGTTTCTAGAAGTTAACGACATACTACCTGCAGTGCAATCAGGGTTTAGAAAAGGTCGTAGTACTGCCACTGCTTTGTTGGATGTCACCGACAACCTTTTCAGTGCACAAGACAAAAGTATGCTCTCGCTTAGTGTTGCTTGATTTCTCCCGTGCATTTGATGCCATAATTACCATCTTGATGTTATCAAAATTAAGCTACTATGGCTTTGATGATCGCGCCGTAAAGTGGTTTGATATCTACATTAGTGGGCGTCGCCAGCACGTAAAATTGGTTAAGTCAGATGGTTCTAATAAATTTTCCGATGAAGTTTATGTTAATAGAGGAGTACCTCAAGAGTCTATCCTTGGCCCGATATTATTTATTATTTACAATGCTGACATTGTCAACTGCATTAAAAACTGTAAATTTCATATGTATGCGGATGACGTGCAATTGTACATCTCGTTTAAGCGTGAGGACACAATACCTGCTATTCAGAAAATTAATGAGGACCTGCAGAGAATTTCTTACTGGTCGCGTGACAATGGTTTGGTGCTCAATTCTCTTAAAACAAAATTTATGTTATAGGGCACTAAACAGCAGCTTGATAGAGCGTGTGTACGAAGCACGCAGCTTGGGACTCACTATGGATGCTAATCTTAGGTTTGAAAAACGAGTTAGGTACCTCATCTGTAAAAACGTCTTTTTATAAGTTGAAAGTTTTGTACCAAATTAGGCAATATCTAAGGGAAGAGTTACGTGTGCAACTGGTCGAGTCCTTGGTACTTTCGAGATTTAATTATCTAGATACCGTGGTTGGCCCTCGGCTGCTTGCCCGGACAACACGTTTAATTCAACGGGTCCAGAACTCTTGCGCGCGTTTTTGTTTTAAGATACCACCAAGGACTCATGTCACACCTTATTTAAATCAACATTCCATCTTGAAAATGAAGTCGAGGCAGAAGTAACATCTGGTGTATCTGCTTTTTAGTGTACTTAAATACCAAACGCCGAAATACCTGTACGATAGACTAAGTTGGGTTTCTCAGACTAGGACGCTACGAAAGTGCTTTAAACAGCTAGCCATCCAGCAGCATCACACAGCATCATTCAGAGGCAGTTTCTGCTATGCTGCAACTAAATGCTGGAACAATATTACACCGCCGATTCGGGAGTTACGTAGCGTCCATGGTTTCAGAGCTAAACTAAGATTGTTCCTCTTTGATTTCCAAAAGTCTCACGAACTTCATAGAAACGATATTTCCATATTGTAGTTTTCCCATTTTATCCACTCCTTTATAATATTCTTCCTCTCTTCTGACAGCCTGATTACTTAGCAGATTGGCCTTTGCTTAGCAGTGGGACTGATTAATGCACATTCTCGCCTAGTTCTCCCCAATCGTCTAAATTTTTGTTCTTTTACTTTTTATAACTTAATATCCTTAACCACTTTTTTATAGATTTTATTTATTTATTTTTTCTTAGTGTGGCAACTTATATTTATATATATATATATTCATATTTTTTATAATTGTGGTACTGTGCGGTAAGTCATTCGTGACATCCTACATTTAAATAATTCCAAGGGAAGATCAGCGTTGTGCCATAAGCACAACAAATGCTGAGTTGGACGCTATTTTGTGACGTCGATCATTTATATATAGGTAATTGTGAGACACACATTTGTTGGGTATTGCTGTTTCTGTGTGTATTATATTGTTATATTGCGTGTATCTTACTTGTGTGCTGTGTATGTTTTGTACTGTCACAAATAAATGTTTTTGAGTGCTTCGGGCACGTATCGCGACGTGGAGAAGTATCCATTGAATGTCTTATGGTGCAGAGGAAGGTTGAGGTTACATGACTACCCGAGCTCACCAATGAGATGGACGGACCAAATTGAAGCAGCAGTTGATGGTCCCTTACACGAGTGCACCAGACAAGCGGTAATATGAGGTGAGTGGCGGAGGATTGTCGAGTGCGCCACTGCACCCAAAATGACGGCCACGACCACTCTGCCAAGAGTGTAACGACTGAAAAGAAACGCGTGTTTATCTTTTTTTGTGGTAAGGCTTAGAAAGTTTTATTTCAAGACGCCTAGGCTAAAGAAAACACAGGTGGTTTTTCGGCCTCGACCAGTTTTCTCTGTCCCAACCCTACAGCAAAAAGTTAAATGTGTGCCGAGCCGTCGCCTCCACAAAAATATGCAAAATATATTGCACATACTAAATCAGTTTTGTTGCAAAAAAGTCGCTCTGCTCGGAATGAAACTCTCGCACAGATATTCTAAATGCGCTTCATAATAAGCATAATTAGGGCTTCTTAAAAGCGTGTAGAAATATGTGGAATGTTATTTCGTGAACAAAATGTGGGTTTACACTAAAATGAATAGGAAAATAGCCGAGTGGTTTCGCCTTTTAGCTTCTATTTGTGGGAATGCTTTAAACAGGGTGAAAAAGAGGCAGCCTAATCCCTTAAATAAAGAGCTCGCCACACAACTACAAAATAAATATTGTAGTTGTATTTTTTTTTTGTTCAAAATTTTAATTGTAAAATTTTTTGTTTAGTCAAAGACAAATATATATTGGCAGAGTCTTTTATAAGTATTTACGGGTATTTTTCAACCTGTATTAAATTTGACGTAAATGCAGTAATTGACTTGACAAAATGCATAAGATTTGACGGAAATAATTTTGCACCCTTTATACCACTTTACCAAAAGTTGGTTATAGATCTAAACATTACGTTGCGTCAACCCATCATTAATTTGTAGAGTTGTACAGTAATAACCGCAATATTTGTGTATAATTATTACAAGGTATTCACTGTTTCAGGCATTGCTAGTGCTAACGAGCTTCGAATAATAAATATACAGAAAATATGGCTTGAATAGAAAATGCTTGTTAACTCGTCTGACTAATGATTACATTGCTGTTGCGCGTTGTAACAAGTGTAGGCTGTTTCAATCTCTAAGAAAAATACCAAGCATAGTTCGTCCATAGCGCGCTGAGCGACCTAGAGCCTTTTTACGCCATAGTGAGATACCTCGATATTGTTATCTCATCGGATTATTGCTTAAAAATTTGTACAAAGTGTGTGTTTTTTTTATAAATTATAGGCCAGCGTTTGACCACGATCTCGCCTAATGGTAAACGATGATGCAGTATACGATGGTACACGCTAGCCTAGAAGAACCCTATTCACTTGCGACTTGAAGACACCTAGGTTGTAACAGGAAACAGACTCAGGCAAGGCGTTCCACTCCTTGGCGTGCGCATAATAAAGGTGGAAGAGTACTGCTTTGAGTGTATGGGAGGTATGTCTACCATATAGCGGTGGCGCACCGCGGAGCGTCTGGTTGTACGACGATAGAATGGGGATGGTGGGATCAGGTTGAAAAGCTCCGCAGCACACTCTCCAAAATGTATCTCTAAAAAAACCGAGTAGCTTGCAACCTTTCAACGATGTTCGAGGCTGTGGAGCGTTGCATCTGCTAACTAGTCATTGCAAATTAGCTTCATGGTTCTTCTCTCAATTGAATCTAGAGCCTGTAGCTGGTATTTCGCGATTTGAACTGTTTGTCACCTGTAAAATCAAAAACACATGATGTCTTACATCTTTATGCATCAAGTTGAAGGACGCAGGGCAGTGCATTGAGCAGCACGTTTGTAACGTGCGTGAGCGATGAGGTAATTCTCTGTTATAGGCGATGGTTGCCACTTAACATCAGGTGGGCCATAAGCTTGTTCCATATTCTGGTGTTAAAAAAAAATCAAGAATATCAATAAATTAACAATGCATTGCAATAGAGGGCTTAATGGTCTACACAATAAGATTAACTTTTAAGTGATATCTAATATCTAACTGAAAGCAGCTCATTGAACAAATTAAAAATTATCAAGTTCAACCTAAATGTAGCACAATTCCGCCAAAACGTCGCCTAACTTATTACATTACGCGAAGTTGCATTGTAACAAATGAACAGTTGTTGAACTTTAAAAATCCTCGTTGCTCGAACTCGCACTCGCGTTCGATACAACCTGCGTGTAGATGAGGAATCAAAGCATCCATTTATTACGACGACTGGTCTCATGGTTGCGGTCACTAATTGTATTTTTTTTTACTAGCCCATACTGTCCCACTGCCGTGCAAAAGCCTCTCTTCCTTCCACTTATCACGGTCTAGAGCCATATCCTGCCAGTCTCTTTGAATGACGTCCATGTCATCGCTTCAGTGATTTTTAGGCCTTCCTCGGCGTCGCTTTCCGTCTTTAGGAAACCATATTGACCAGAACCCACGTTATCGAGAACCTGGTGTCTGGATAAACCTAGTACAGGTTTTAAGACATCATAGAATCAATGTGTAACCAGCGTTTTGAATCTGATAATAAACAAAAAAAATATGCTTGTCTAAGTATTTTTTTAGTTATATCACTTTTGTGTTCTTTTATGAGTAAATAAACGTTTATATTCTTTTCTATTATCACACTAATATTATAAATGCGAAAACTTGGATTTTTCTTTATTTATCTGTTTGTTTATTAGTTATGCAATCATGTCGTAACGGCTTAACCGATTACGATGAAATTTAGTATGAACGTAGATTATAACCTGAATTAACACATACAATGCTAATTTTTATTTCAAAAATCAGCTCCCATGGGATACAAATGGGATGTCAAGTCAAGTTGCAACAGCGAGTTTAGCTTTATTTCTAGGTTATCTACTTAATTAGTGTTGTTACGCGTACGAAGTTGCGGGCAACAGCTAGTGTTTAATAAATACAAAATAACCGCAGCAGTCACCTACATAGTTCGAAAGTATATAGCAGTCACCCATCCTTAAACGTCAGATCTATGATTAAAAGGTGGGGTCCGACCGACAAAAAATAAATAGTTGGATAGATAACGATTTATTGTACACACGGCTACACATCAAGCTATACATTTCCAGTATAAGCTGACCTCGCATTGTGTAGGCTTTTCGTAGAATGAGAGGTCAGCTTATACTGGAAAGTATAGCTTGATGTGTAGCCGCGTGGACATCATCAAAATATATATAAACAATATATAAATTACATGGTAAAATAATATAAAAAAATATAAATAACAATACGCGCAGAGATACAAAAACACCCAAGAAAAAATCACGTCATTATATAGCAAATAGCGGTATCCTTTAGCAATCTACGACTTTGGCAAGACGTTGCGGCATTCAATACTGAGTCATATCGTTCTGTTATTGAAAGCTGGTTCCTAGTTGTGGTACTGTTGTTCTTCGTTTACTATGACCCTGGCCGCTGGAGGTCATAACTCACTCGTGGCGCAGACAAAAGGGCCAACTGCACTCCTTATTTGCATCTGAATGGCTACATTATTGCATTAAATACAAATCTCAGCCTGGACTAGAGTTTCTACTTTATGGAAATATACAGCTTAATGTTGGTGAACTGTTGGGGACAGTAGATAGTTGTTTTGTTTTGGATATAAATATGGAGGGCAATTAAGCCGGTACTAAATTAAATACAAGACATGGTGGCAGACTTCGGATCCAAAAATGTAGGTTAAGTGAATCATCAAGAAGCTTTTTGGGCAATGGTGTAAAGCTGGGTAATGGGTAATGGTGGTAGTTTAATAAACTACCAGACGAGCTCAAAAACTCAAGTTATAATCTATTTAAAAAGAAAATTTAAAACTTATTAATACAAAAAAGTTATTACTCACTGAGAGAAGCTTTAAATGATGTTAATTTAAAGGTGACCTGTTGAAAAACTTTTTTGTATTCCTTGTTTTTATTTGTCCTTAATTTATTTGTCTTTTTACAATACTGACAAAGCCCTTTTACAGCCGCAATTTGTAACTTGTAATTCTGTAATTTATATCATTTTATTTTGACAATTATGAATTTTTTTAATTTTGTATTTTTTTTTAAATAGAAATCTTTTGACATTCTAAAATTATTATAATTTATCGAAATGACAAGGCTCCTTTACAGCTGCAATTTGTAATATCATTTTTAGAGCTCCGTACCCTAAGGGTAAAACGGCACCCTATTACTGAGGCTCCGCTATCTGTCTGTCTGTCCGTCTGCCACCAGGCTGTGTCTAATAAACCGTGATAGATAGACAGTTGACATTTTCACAGCTAAAGTATTTCTGTTGTCGCTAAAACAACATATACTAAAAATAAAATAAAATAAATATTTAAGGGGACCCTTACAACAAACGTCATTTTTTGCTCGTATCAGCTTAATATTGATAACGGCAACAGTTTAATGTACCTACAGTGGAAAATAAATAAAAATAAAATGAAATAGATTACATTTGACATACAACATGATCATCATTATATCAGCCATAGGGCTTCCACTGCTGCACAAAGGTCTCCCTTATAGATTTCCAAGGCAATCGATCTTGTGCGGATTGGACACAAAGGCTCCCAACAAACCTTATCAAGTCGTCTTTCCACCTAGTGAGGGGCCCGCCTTCGCTGCAATTTTAAGTGCATTATCTCTCCGGTATATTTCAGTAAATTGACGTGAACAAATCTTCTAATTTGTGATTCGATCGAGGCCCATAGTGAGAGGTCCCGTTTCTGAGTCCTGTTGCATCACTGGTTACATACACTAATCAAAAATTTTCGTCTTCAGACACCGAAGTGTTTTGGAAGAGTAAACTTTCCCGTAAGCTGCCCAGCCGAGTTGGATTCGTCGACTGACATCCTTATCGCAGTTGGACCTACCTAAATCGGACTGTTTGTCACAGGTAGACGGTTTTTTGAAATTGTCACACTAATATTACAAATGCGAAAGTGTAGATGTTTGTTAAATTAATTGTTTGTTGGTTTGTTACTCAATCACATCAAACAGCTTAACCGATTTCGATGAAATTTAGTATGTACGTAGATATTAACTTAGATTAACACATAGGCTTTTTTTATTATATAAATCAGATTCTATGAGTTAAAAATGGAGTGTCAAGTCGAGTTGCAACAGCGAAATTAACTTTATACGTACGAAGTCGCGGGCAACAGCTAGTTTATTTGGTAAATTATTTAAGGTTACCACGTTTTATTGCGGTTTACTTCAAAAACTATTCAGTGCATTACCTTTTTACATTCTTCACAGAGATATTTTAAACTGTATAAACGATAATAGTTGGGAAACACTAATTAAAGTTAGAACGTCCTTTAGGAATGAAAAAGGAACAAGGCTAAGTAATATAATATATTTTTTATTGACGAACAATAATTTTGATTATAATGGAACTACAGTCCCCAATCTAAAATGTTTACGTCGTTGTTTATAGCTCAGTAGTAACAGGACTACGAAAAGCGTAGAGAGTCTACACAAAGCGTAGAGCGTCTACTACCAGCATAGAGTGTCTACGAAAAGTGTAGCACGTCTACGAAAAAATAGCACGCCCAATTGCAAAACATTTTACACTCGAATTTTACCTAGATGAACCGTTTGTTGTTTGCTTACTCATTTCAAATAAATAAACTAAGCTAAACAACATTCCTCGTAGTCATTATTTGGATAAGTGACCGTCAGGGATATATTAAACGGAGCGCGTCCGTGCTTGCAAGGGAACTTTAAGATATCAGTTCAGCTATAATAGCCGGTAAGCTATGTCGGAGTCCTCAAATCTTTGACAGCGGAGATGATTACTAGTGTATAATTACCTACTATAGCTAGATCCTGTACATCGAAAGGTTGCCTGGAAGAGATTGCTTTTAGCGTACCAATGATTTAAAAGGGTTTATTTTTTTCATATGTTTATGTTTTTGATGTGCATTAAAGATATTAGTGCTTGGTTTGCACAATCTTAACATAATAATAATTCTTAAAGGAGCGTTACGAGTTTTTGTATCATGCCACTCTCGAAACTTTCGTTCTTTCGAAGCTCGACAGCCCCGAACTCCCATCCATAGTTCACAATTTTATGGTGACTTCTTCACAGTATAAGCTGTGCAACTGTGGAACGCCTTACCAACGTCCATAAGGTCGTCACTATCTCTTTATAGTTTCAAAGTCAAATTATACAACCGTTTCTTTTCGTTGTCTCGTAACTGCTAGTTAGTGTTTATGGTATTTATCCACCATATGTTACTTATATATTATATTATTTATTTGTCTTAATATTTATATCTATTATTTAAATCAATATGAATATTTATTTTGTGGGTTCTGTTATTGTATGTTAAAGGCACTCTTACACCGCCGTCTTTTGGTTTTGTTATCCTGTCTATCCAAAAGTTGCTTGGACGAGATTGCTTTAAGCAATAATTGTACCATTTTTTATTGTTTATTTCCTTTGTAACAAATGTATTATGTATTGTTGTTTTGTGTGCAATAAAGTGTATTTCATTCATTCATTCATTCATGCATAATATAAAGTTTGACAGCATTTAAATGACAAATGTTTTTTTTGTTTATTTATTTAAAACAATACATCAAGTATAACAGGTTAGATCTAATACAAAAGAGTAGTCATCAAATGTATATAGAGCAAAATAGAAAAAAAAAATCTATCCAATAATAAACAAATTATACACATACAATTACAAAGGTCAATGAGCAAAAATTAATAAAATAACCACACAATATTTACAATAAAATCTTCATAATCTCATAATCTAGTTCAATCTTAATTATCGAATATAGCTTGTAGCTAAATAATATTAACCTATTTACAATATCAAAAATTAAATAATGTAGCACTTACGAACTCGCTCTTTATACAGAGTGTTTTTTTTTAACTGTAACAGTACGGCAGCACCCATAACCAGAGGAGATACAGGTGCAGTGCAACATTAGCTCGTTTTCGAAGAAAACCATTTTGGTACTAAAAATTTTTTGGTCAAGTGTAAGTAGTGAGTGACTTAAAATTAATCAAGTTGGTAATTTTTTTTGATGCCGATCGATGTAGTCCTTTATAAGGATCATTTTATTGTAAGAATAAAAAAAATCTAAAGAGCGGAAAATGGTCAAAGATAAAAAGTATTCTCATACAACAGGACAAACAAAATTCCTTCTACAAACATTTTATTAGATTCTAATTGCGCATTAAAGAAGTATTAATACTGTAGCGATTAAGAAGTTTATGAACTCCATGCTCTCATGAGCAATTCATAAACATTTCGTATTTCAGAACAATTTTGAATTTCGAACATGGTTCTTGCACCTGTCGGACTTTTATATCAGTCATTACATCATCTTATTTGTCCTATCATGGCATTGTCAAATACGCAAAAAGTAGACTTAATTGAAGCATACTTCCTTAACTGACGAAGCCCAACTAATGCGCTGAAGTGGTATCATTAAAACTGAAAGACACGCGTCTTTCTTAATTGGAATGCCTGAGAATATATTTGACCAGGTAACAACGCCCACTGCGTGGTCACCCCACATACACTTCGTGCCTTGGATCTCCTTTCGGCCGCGTCCCAACACAGAGTGGGGGAATGAACGCAATGTCGCAGGCGGTCGGAACGAAATCGGATGACTCATATAAAAACTTACTAGCAGCGCGCTGCGCATCAACCGACGACGTGCCGAGTAGACCATGCCCGTCATCTCAGCGTGAAAAATCACGTACTATAGTGATATGTCACCAGAACATCAGATCAATTAATAAAAAAACGCATCAACTAGAGGCACTACTTTAAGACGAGCTACGTTGTGACGTTCTCGCGCTGACCGAGCACTGGCTTAACAACTCAAACTTAAAATGTGTGCACATTTCAGGATATACACTTGTTTTCAGCTACTGTAGGAAAAACATTACGCGCGGAGGATCATGCATATTCGTCAAAGATGGTACGAAAGCTGTCGAAAGTTCTAAATTTTCAGACCTGTCCACTGAGCTATACTGCGAGATCTCTGCGATAGAATTAACTGACATAAATATAAAAATTTTATGTATTTACAGAACTAATTTAGTCACCTCTTCTGGTTTTCTAGTACAATTAGAACGCGTACTTGAACTGGCCGGCGATTCGGCTAAAGAATTGGTTGTTGTTGGTGATTTTAACATTAACTTACAAGGTCAATGGGGTTCAGACAGAGGAGGCTTAGTGATATACTGTCGGCCTATGGCTTCGCAAATTTAGTAGACTTCTCGACACGCGTCGGTGCCACGTCCGCTACATGTCTAGATCATGTGTACAGCAACAGGTTGCGCGATGGATTGGTGCTGGTCAGCCCACTTGATACCTATCTGAGTGACCACCGCGCTGTGCGCGTCACTCTCGACTGTGTGGAGCTGCATCCGGTACCGCGCACGCACCCAGTTAGGGATTACTCTCAATTATCTAGAAAGAACTTTAGAGCCGCTATCGAAAGCGTAGATTGGAGCGAAAAATTCTTAAAATTTGAATATAACGTCACAAATCTAGCAGAATTTATAATTAAAACTATATCTGCGAAATATCTTATTTGTTTCCCATTAAAACATAAAAACATTAAATTAAAATCCTGGGTTAACGAAGAGGTCATCAATTTAAAAATGTTGTAAATCGAGTCCAATAGCTTACTTGCAAAATACCCAAATAATAAACTACTGAACGACCTCTCAGATACACGGAATGAACGTTATAATGAATATTTACATTCACAAAAAAAATATTCTACTCAAGACTCATAGCCTACATAGACCTCATAGGCTATGAGTCTTGAGTAGAAGATTTTGGGCAACACCCAAAAATCTATCAGGAACGCTACACAGACCGCGATTGAGGAAGTATGCTTCAATTAAGTCTACTTTTTGCGTATTTGACAATGCCATGATAGGACAAATAAGATGATGCAATGACTGATATAAAAGTCCGACAGATGCAAGAACCATGTTCGAAATTCAAAATTGTTCTGAAATACGAAATGTATTTGAATTGCTCATTAGAGCATGAAGTTCCTAAACTTCTTAATCGCTACAGTATTAATACTTCTTTAATGCGCAATTAGAATCTAATAAAATGTTTGTAGAAGGAATTTTGTTTGTCCTGTTGTATGAGAATACTTTTTATCAAATTTGACTAACTTCCGCTGTTCAGATTTTTTTCATCCGATACAATAAAATGATCCTTACTCGTACAAAGGACTGGCTCGATAGGCATAAAAAAAATTACCAACATGATTAATTTTAAGGCGATACTCACACTTGACTGACTTGACACTTGACCGAAAAAATTTAATGCCAAAATGTTTTTCTTCGAAAACGAGCTGATATTTTAAAAGAAACTGCACCTGTATCTCCTCTGGTTATGGGTGCTGCCGTACAGTTGCAGTTAAAAAAACACTCTGTATAATATATAAATAAAATACATTTATTTCAAGCAATTATGTAGCTCATATAGGAAAGCACACAACACAATAGGTAAGCTAAGGTTTATACAGGGTTTTTTAAAGCATGCCTGTGACAGCAATGTCTGGTGTACGGGCAGTCTACTCTGCCGGCTATCATTGCCAAGACGGAGTTGGCGTTGGTCCGCAGCCTGCGCACCAGGGACCCAGCTCGCTTGCGCATGACGGTATGGAAGCAGTCGACCCGCGCCGCCGCGAACATCCCTGATAAACTGCAGTAGCGTGGCAATCCCAGTGGAAAGTCTTTGGACACTGGAATATGTCGATGGTCACCGCCACTAGACATAGCTCTTGTATAGTCTGCGTCAGTGGCACCTTGGCACTGCGAACAGAGGAGGCCGTCTGCGATGTCCAACATACTCCAACATACATGTTAGATTAGTATGGAGCAAAAAGGAATGGCAACATTACTCATTTTGCTATCTGCTGTCTTGCGCTTAATGCCTTATTATGTTAAGATGGAGTCAGTTTGCTAGATAGATAACTCTTTATTGAATTACCACACAAATAGATATAATACAAAAATAAGTAATAGGCTAAAATAAATAAGGTAATACAATGGGCGGCCTTATCGCTGAAAGCGAGTTCTTTCAGGCAACCTATGGATGGAGTGAAATTTACAAAGATATGAAGTGCGGTGTACTTTAGAGGATACATTTACACATATATTCTAAGGTAGAATAAAAAATGATGTAATTTTAATCCTAATACTTAATATACTTATAAAAAAGACAAATATATTATATAGGTAATATAAAATCCCAAGAATGTATTTCTCTCTTCGTGTCATAATCCTCAATGCTGAGGGCCGTGACCTCCTCTTGGGGTGATTTTTTTTTATTATGCTGCGCCATCGGTGTTTGTTGGCGCCTTAATTTATGGCATCATGAAGCTTAGAGTCAAGAGTTGTGCGGATCTGGTCAGACCAACGTATCGGGCTACGGCTCCGTGGTGTTTTCCCCTCGACTTTGCCAGTGTTTTGTTTTTACTAAATCCTAGTGTATACTTTTAGTTATATCCTAGTAATTACGTAAAAATTCAAAATAAAATATAATTGAGATAATTAAAATTTCATACTTTACATAGAACACTCTTGTTATTATATATTTGTAAACATATCAATACTTATAATTTGTCTGTTTAACATTAAAATTAACATTAGCTTCTCTTTTAGTCTTAATGTTGAACTCTTTTTTGTTAAGGTTTATGGAGGAGGTTTATTGTTGATGCCTGCGACACAGTGTTTTTACTCTTGCGGGTATCACCGTTTCCATTTTGTTTCTGTACACTGTTTTATGTTCCAAATAAAGATATTTTGATAAAAAAGTAATATTATTACAATCTAGCCATGTCTAGGATAATGAGTAATTTGATTATGACCTAATTTTTTAGTATAACATAAACTAATAATTTGTCCAATAGCACTTTTGATACTGTCTCTAGTTAAGGGAAAGACATTTTGTTCATGTGTTCCTTATAGGTAGCACGAACACTTTCACCACTTCACCTTCCTTATCCTGGCGCATAAACCCCGAAACGGGTCTTGGCCTCTGACGCTAAAAGATGACACTGGCAATTCACTAATTTACACTACTGTTAATTTACGTTCATCATCATCAACAGCCCATAAGTACCCACTGCTGGGTGTAGGTCTCCCTTTGTAAACCACCCTTCCCGGTCCAGTGCTGCGCGCATCCAGGAGTTGCCCGCGACTTTCTTTATGTCGTCGACCCACCGCGCCGACAGACTTCCGGGACTTCTTAGGTCTGTTCTTGGCCACCATTCGGTCACAGATTTACTCCACCTGCCATCATCTTGTCTAGCCAAGTGTCCCGCCAGTTCCACTTGAGTTCCACCATCCTTGTTCCGACGTCTTGGATTTTCGTTTGGCGTCGGATTTCGGTATTAGGAACTCGATCCAGCAGGTTCATGCCAAGCATGGCTCGCTCCATGGTTCTCTGTGTGACTTGTACTGTATACACAGTTTCCTTATTGAGCGCCCATGTTTCGGCACCGTAACTTACACTACTCTAACTTAAAAGGATTTGCCAGTGATGATCAGTTTCTCAAGATTGTCAGTATGTTTTCTCGCTATGTGACCAAAGTACTCAAGGACTCGTTGGTTGATAGTCTGGTAGCTATCTTGAGTTCCGTGAGTATTGAAAGGCTAGTTCTTCGGGCTGTCCAGGGAAATTGGATCTGTTCAACTTCCGTTTAGATTATTCCAATACGTATAGAATGAAGAAATAATAATATAAAATACCAAGAATTTATTAAACGTGGTACAAAATAATGAGTATCGCATCACAAAGGCAGCAAAAAACGTCTTTATATCGTCGCGGTAAAATCTTAGAAATATCGTACACAAAAGAATTAACATTTTTCCTCCCTTAAACAAAGGTTGACATGTAGGCCTCTAATGAGTACGTTTATGTCTGTTGTGTCAAAGAAAGTGGAGTTAATAACCCATGGACCTAAATTTAAAGCATTTTTAAGAGGGGACAAGAGGGAGACGAGAAAAACACAGAAAAATTAAAAACCGGCCAAGTGTGATTTGGACTCCCGCACGAAGGGTTCCGTAGCATTATCTATAAAACGAGCAAAAATATCACGTTTGCTGTATGGGTGTCCCCATTAAATAATTATTTTATTCTGTATTTAGTATGTGTTGTTATAGCGGCAACAGAAATACATCATCTGTGAAAATTTCATCTGTTTTACTATCACGGTTCATGAGATACAGCCTGGTGACAGACGGACAGATAGACAGACAGTGGAGTCTTACGAGTAGAAATAGGGTCCCGTTTTACCCTTTGGGTACGAAACCGTAAAAACCAAGTGATAAACAGACGGGTTTTGTACCGATATCTACTTTGGTTTAGAAAAAGTGATTTAGTGGGTTATATACAAAACACAGAAAACCAACATATACACGTAAATGATTAAAAAATGCTTATATATATATATATATATATATATATATATATATATATATATATATATATATATATATATACAACATTATGTTTGTAACATTACATTCATAATGTTATACTTGTACTATCCATCGTTAGTGTAAGAAAATATCGATACAGTTTTATTTATTTTTGCCATTGTTAAAAAGTAGTCCATAATAACAACGTCCCAGTGTTCAGGTTAAGCAAGCATATCACGTAAATAGGCTTTCGGTGTAAGGAAATTCTACAAAGGCATGCCAAAGACTGCAATGAAGCCTTCGGTACGATCAGGGAAAAGACTTGTTTATAATATAAATTTATAACATCCAGCTGTGAAATTAAATTACATATGTACGCTGAATTCGCTATGAATTATGGGCTAAGGTAATCACAGAGTGCGTCCAACAAAGTGCAAGGCCACGAGGTCAGCTGACAGAAGCCCTAAAATCAGGGCTTAGACTGAGATGAATGGAATAAATTAATAGTACAAAAACATTTTAAAAACAAGAATTTATTTGTATAATTGGTCTATGCGTATACAAAATTACTTGTCAATGCTCTTGACCCTAAGTGCAGCAGTCATAATGTGGTGTAACTTAGAACTGGCTTTTTTATTGAAATGCATATACAAACTTTCGTCTCTGTGATATTCACAGTCGTAGAATCAAGTCATGCTTACAATAAAAATGCATTGACATTGAAACTGCACCAACAAGTTAAATTTCAACTCCGTAGGATAAGAGTAAGTAGTTCTAATTCAGATCGCATTATTTGACCTAAACAAACTAATAAACAAACATTGCAAGCTAAATAGAAGCTTGTAAAAAAGGAAGGAGTCCTTGCCCAGCAGTGGGATTTATAGGACTAGGTTAGATTCGCCACATACACAGTCTCTGACATGACCTCTAGAGCATAAGCGTCTCTACGGCTGTAGTCGGTGTCAACAGTTGATTTGATCGGTCTTTTTATTAGATACCTACCTATCAAAAGAAGCCAAATACACCTTGCAAGATTTAAGCTACTGGATTTTAGGGTTCCGTACCGAAAGGGTAAAACGGGACCGTATTACTAAGACTTCGCTGTCTGTCTATCTATTTGTCTGTCTATTTGTCTGTCTGTTTGTCCGTCTATCGCCAGGCTGTATCTCATGAACCTTGATAGTAGACAGATGATGTGTTTCGTTTGCCGCTATAATAACAAATACGAAAAACAGAATAAAATAAATATTTAAAGGGGGCTTTCATACCTCAAATGTGGTTTTTTTGCTCGTTTTAGCTCGATATTGATAACGACAACAGGCAGACGCTTGATATATTCACAGAATATTAAGTTATATATTCTATTTAAAAATAAATAATTAAATTAAAATAAAACAAATATTTGAGGGGGGCTCCTATACCACAAACGAGATTTTTTGCCGTTTATATAGATAACGGTACGGCACCCTTCTTGCGCGAGTCTGGCTCGCACTTGGTCGGTTTTTATTTACGATTTGATATACACATAACCATGCCTTTTCTGACAATTATTGTTACCAATCTCAAGTATGTCAAAATAACTTTTGTCTAAAACAACATCTTTCAGGTCGCAGCCACTGTTGGATGTGGTGCCTCCTCGTTATCACATTACGTTACCCAGTCTTGTGGCAAGCGCATCCATCCATAACGCATCGTTTATTAATCAACTAGCTGACCAATCCGCAGCTTCGCACACGTAGTTTTTCTATAAAAACATTACCCTCCTTCTGCGCAGTTGGGTAAAAATTAGCTTATGTCACCCGGGGATAGTGCAGCTTTCACTGTTGGGAAGTGAAAGATTTTTTTAAATCGGTCTTGTAGTTTCGGAGCCTATTCAATACAAACAAGCAAATCTTTCCCCTTTATAATATTAGTATAGATAATATAAGTATAAAATAGATATCTCCTAGATTGCAGATCATTTAGTACAAGTTGTTAATTAAGTAAACGTGAACAGTAAAAAATGAGAACAATAAATTATCATTTAAAAAACATTATAACAATATTTTAATAACAAATTTTAAATAAATAAATAAATATTGCTGGACATTTCACACAGCGCTATCTAGCCCCAAAATAAGCATAGCTTGTACTATGGGAACCAGATAACTGATAGAATACTTATATACTTTTTTTTTGTAAATACATACTTATAATACATAGAGAAACAACAAATACTTACCTACTTTGACATTACATTTGAATGTTTTTTTACATGAATATAACCTAACTATGGCGTTTAAGATATTGTTATGCCCAACAGGGTCCATAATGATCATGCACATACGGCTACACATCAAGCTATAAGTTCCAGTATAAGCTGACCTCTCATTCTACGAAAAGCCTACACAATGCGAGGTCCGCTTATACTGGAAATTATAGTTTAATGTGTAGCCGTGTGTACCTATCAATTACCACCTATTATTACATTGTGGAATACAATACACTGAGTAATTGAGTATTGAGTAGTTTTCGTGGGCGTTTTCCTTGCAGCGCCTTTATGCGAGTTTACGAGAACTCTTGACATTTTTTTATTTGACAACTCGTAATAGAGGCCCCGTTGTAAAACCTCCCATCTGTTCAATGACAATAACTTTCCCTCGACAGTACCCCACGCTCTATTGGCCGCCGGAAGTTCCGGTTAGCGGCGGAAATGACTGACGCGATACATCCCTGGAATGTACGTCTGAACTTTGTGGCGTTATGCTCATAATGCAACCGTTATTTATATAGGTTGTCTTTTTGTGGAGAAATTTTTTCTTGATCATTAGAAAAGCTTACATATTTGGGGCTAACTAAAGTGGGGTTAACAATTTGCTATTTAGACTACATGAAGAAGACTCTGAATTTAGACGAGTATAAAGATACTTACCCAATTAGACACACAATTTTACATTAGAGTCGAGATGCTGAATTTAATTTAAATCAAAAGTAAAGAAATAACATAGCCTTTATGCCTACTTAATTACTATTTACTTAATATTTATTAACTTAAGATACATTTTATCAGGGTTGGCCTGGATAATTATCGTGATAATTATCGTTGATTATAACAAGTAACTGTTATTGTACAAAACAAAACGAAATAATATATATGAGTATCCAAACGAATGTTTTTTCGTCACAATATCAAGCGTGTATCCAAACGAACGCCAAATGTCATTCATCTACAAAGGAATTCCCCTCACTGTTATTTGTTTTTCTTTTCGTGAACTGTAGTTTGTGCGCTGCGAAATTAAATAAACAAAAACATTATGCCTAGAAAACTTAATCCAATATGGTCAAAGTTTGACTGCATTAAAACTAAAAATAGTGGTTTATGGGCTAGATGCAAGAAATGTAAAAAAGAAATGCAGGGAATCTTCCCTAGAATGGAAAAACATTACAAGATTTGTAGTGAACCTTCTTCCTGTGAAAGAGAAACCCAAAGTTCAGAACATTCAGTATCTATGCCATCATCATCCTTCCAAGTTGCACCACAACCACAACAATCTTGCAGCCACCACCATACCAGCAAAGGTGAGTTAATTTTTTATTCCTTTGTTGACGACTGCCGTGGCGTAGTAATAGTGTTAGTTACTACTCGCTATTCTGCAGCTGCAGGTCTTAGGTTCGATTCCCTGTCAGGGTAGACATAAGAATGAAGAGTTCGAATGTCTGTTACTGGTTTCTGGGCCTGATTGTGTTGTGTCCGTCTTTGTGTGTGTCACCCACGATACAGAATCTTTCTAGTGTGGGGCTGTTGGTGTGATTGTTACTTTTTTTACTATTCGACTGGCCAATCAATTATTTGTTACATTATCTACTACGTAAATAAATATAATCAAATTTAATACAATAAAATTTAGATAGAAGCTAATTATAAACTTCTATTATTTTGCTTTATTTCAGACTCGGGATTTGAAGCAACCACTGACGACCAACCTCAGACAAAACAGACGAAAATGAAACTACTAATAAATAAAGATACTGATGTAATTACTACTACGAGAGAATTTTCTGAAAAGATAGATATACAAATGGGCAGATATTTTTACGCTACTAATACGCCATTTAGACATGCAGAACATCCTCAATTTAAACGTTAATGCTCTGTATTGCGGCCAGGATATAAAGCTCCATCAAGAAAATAAATTGGAAATAGTATATTAGAGAAAGTGTACACAGAAACATTAGAAGAATGCAAAGAAAAAATCAAAGACAAAACAGTTTGCATGGCTTTAGATGGCTGGAGTAACATCCACAATGACCAATTAGTGTGCAGTAGTATAATTACTCCAAAAGTAGATTCATTTTTAATAGATACTATTGACACTGGTGTAAATAAACACACAGATACAAATTTAAAAGACGTTGCCCTGAATGCAATAAAACAAACAGAGAAAAATTTTCAAGTGCGTATAAGAAGCTATGTCACTTACAATGCTGCAAACGTTGCAAAAATGAGAAGAGAGCTATCCCAAGAAGTCGATATTCTATATTACGGATGTTCCGCACATCTCTTAAATCTGCTGGCACAAGACTTGGAAATTCCTGCTGTTAAATCCTCTATAATACAAGTGATCAAGTATTTTCGTAACAAACATATTCCATCGGCTTTGTATAAACAAGCAGGAGGGAAAATGCTTGTTATTCCTCAAGAAGTGAGATGGAACACAATGAACGATACAATTAGATCCTATTTAGATAACCGAGGAATTCTTGGCCAAATCTGCCAAGATCATAAGTCAGAAATTGAAGGTCACTTAATAAAAATTGTAGATTACAGCCAAGTTACTATAAATGCAGTCGATTTTCTAAAGCGATTGTCTCCTATTAGTATAGCTTTAGACAGAATGCAAAGGAACTCCAGTACAATTGCCATAGCAGTAGAAATATGGCACAAATTACGATTGGATCACGATGACCAGCCGCTAAATGTCAAAAAATGCTTCGAAAATCGCAATGCTATGGCTTTATATGGAGCTCACTACGCTGCAAATATGATTGACCACAGATTTCTTGGCAAGAATCTAAGCAATACGGAAAAAAAGGAAGGCTTTGAGTACATAAATCAAAATGACAAAAACTTTATTATGGCGTTATTAACGAAATCAGAGCCTTTTCCAGAATATATTTTCGGATATCATTTCAAAAACACCTCTCCTTTGCTGTGGTGGGCTTCAGTAACATTAGAAAATGAAAGTCTCTGGCCACAAAAAGAAAAGTTCCTTGCGTTCTGTGAACAACTCCTAACAGCTAGTGCATCAACAGCAGCATTAGAGAGGCAGTTCTCTTCATTCGGATTAGTACAATCAAAACTAAGGAACCGATTAGGGAATGAAAAGGCTGCAAAGCTAGTATTTATGTTTAAATACTACAATCAAGATAGCTAAAAAAGGAGTGAAGATTTGAGCTGGGTTGCAGGTGGCGATGATGTGACTGACACAAAAACCACACAACTAGAACCAGGCGACACAGAAAACGTAAATACAGTTTCAGATGATGAGGATGATATCCCTTTGAATTTATTTATTAGCTAAAAATTAGAAATAAAAATAATTATGTGTAAATAAATATGTGATATAAATGTCATTTTATTAATAATAATAATGAGTATAAGAAAACATTTTTTGTTTGAAAATATTATAGATAATTAATTATCTTAAATAAATAAAATTGTAAAAAATGCCTTTTATTTCTAGCGTTACAAAAAATATATATTAATAAATTTAAAATTGCATTATATGTAATTAAAACATTAGTAAATGGCACTCAAAAATTACAATAATTTAGTCGTACATATATCAAAATTAATAGTTTTTTTTAACAAAAGTAGTCACAGGTAAAACTAAAAGTAATATCTAAATATAGAAAAAAAAACTTTCATTTATATATACATACGTTATTTGATTTGATTTGATAGTTGGATAATTATCAGAGAAAATAATTATCTTGATAATAGCCAACCCTGCATTTTATTAACTATTAAGAATATCATTCAATTATATAGCATACCGTTATTATTATTATCATTAAATTATACATATTAATTTTTAATTTTGGTTACCCAGAACTGAGTGTAGGCCTCCTCCGTGCACATCAATCTTGAGCGAGTCGGGTCGACTGCCTAAACTTAGTGTATTAAATATTGCAAAGTGTCAAGCCTGCATAAGTTGTGATGACGGTACATGTGCTGGGAAAACTTAATTTTAAAATGTTCCAGACATCACTGCGGCTATGTCCTTCATACAGCTACCTTACCTAGACGCTGTATAACAAGTTTATGTATAAAAAAAAATTAAAATGACTCGATGCATTAAAACCCTGTAGGTAATTAGTTTCCGTTATAGAGCTGAGATGCCTTCACCAAATAGAAAAAGAGCTTATAATCTTCAGATTGTCTCACCTGATCTTAGTCACACATAGCTAAGAATCATACTAGTTAAACTAGATTTCTATATAAATAAAACCAGGTCAGAATCAGTCCATCTTTTTCGGAACTACGATGCCACACACAAACGGACACGCTAAACTGATACCATTTAACCGTACACCTTTTTGCTTCGGGGTTAATTATCTTCAAGTTGATATCTTCATCATCATCTCAGCCCATATCCACCCACTGCTGGAAATAGGCCTCTTCGTTATCACGCCATTCTCTGCGGTCTTGTGCCAAGCGCATCCATTGCCTTCCTGCAACTCTCGCAATGTCGTCCGACCATCTGGCTGTTGGTCTACCAACTGGTCAGCGCCCTTCTTGCGGCCACCACTCGGTTGCTGCCCTCGTCCATCTTCCGTCTTTCCTTCTTGCCAAGTGTCCAGCCCATCTCCACTTCAGCTGGTTGATCCTTCTACCCACATCCATGACCTTAGTTTGCGTTGTATTTCGATGTTGGTCGAACAGCGAGATGCCTAACATGGCATGCTTCATTGCTCTCTAAGCAACTCTAATTTTGAGTTGATATAATATGTAAAAACCTAAGATTACATATTTGTGGTAATGTAATGAGTGAGTGAGCTATTCCTTAACTGTATCTTGAAAACATTAATCTTAAAAGGTATAAGATTGCCCAGACCCGTGATGCTGGCAGGCTCGCCACAGTTATCCACAGACTTGCTAAATCGGAGAAGCTTATACACGTGTTGGGACCATCTGCTTGTAATCGACTTCCAGAACATGTTATTGAGGCACCAAGTTTTACAGCATTTAAATACAAATTAAAATCATGGCTCATCGAGAGGGCGTTCTACAATGTTGAGGATTATGTCTGCAAAGTCCGCTAATTGTTATTATTTTATGTTACTGATATAATTATTATTCTATTAATTAGACTATGTGTTGTTTATTATTTTATTTTATACTCAATTAATTATTATTTTAATAAGTAAATTATCATTATTATTTTTAATAATTGAAGTTGTAAGTTGAAATTGAAATTGACTTGTAAATTATTTTACCAATGAATTGATTACTTTGATTAATATTCTGATTACTATTTATACTAAAAACGGGATATTTACCAGTTGCATGCGCCATGATTACGGGTAAACGTTTACCCGTGATCATGACGCATGCAACTGCGCCGAAATATCGGGATACTCTAATCCTCACAAATCATGGTAAATATCCCGTTTTTAGCATAAATAGTATTCATAACCATGATAGTTCCAAAAGTAATATTCTGATGAGTTCAAAAAACATTTCTTTTTAAGTAATTATCCAATGCAACTAACAGTTGCTTCGAACATGTCACATCAATAAAATCTGCAAAGCAAATACTCCTATTCCATATTTCAATCTAGCTCAAGCGAAACTGGAAAGCATCCAAGCCTTCACTGTTTTGGGGTCTTACGCTATCTATAGACAAGATAAACACATATATGTGAATTTGCCTAACACTAGTACACGGTGTTCTACTTTTTAGATAATATATACATTTATATAAAGATAGATATATATACATTTTATACTATATTTAACACCACATAAAAAATATTAAAACTTAAGCCAGGTCCATCCCCAGTCGTACAAAAAACCCATAAGGTATATAGGCAGGTGTAATTTTAACGTCAACTCATCTACAACCTAGGGGTCTTTAAGTCGCGAGTGAATAGGTTTTTTCTAGGCAAGCTTGATCCATCGTAGACTGCATCATCGCTTACCATCAGGTGAGGTCGTGGCCAAACGCTAGTCTACAATTTATATAAAGAAAAACTAAAAAACAAGTAACTTTTTAACAAACATATAACCGACTTCAGATAACAGAAAAAACAAACTACTGAACCGATTTCGATATGGACCAATCTGAATCCTTTCAAATAATAAAAGAATTATGCAAATCGGTTGATAAATGACGGGGTTATGAGGTAACAAACATAAAAAATAGAGTAGAATTGAGAACCTCCTCCTTTTTTGAAGCCGGTGTAAACTTTGTTACGTTTTCAGTTCAATATTGTATTTTTGTACGGACATAAGTCTGAGCTTCGCGGTGACACGCTCAATCTCATTAAAGTACTAATGGAATCGATAACGAAGCCTTGCCAACCTTGCTTCGCGTTCTTTTTTGTCCGGCTACAAAAGAAATTACTTTATCGTGTGGTTTTTTATTATATTTATCTACACTAATGCCTACACTAATTTGCAAATTAAAAAAAAATCGGCCAAGTGCGAATCAGACTCGCGCACGAAGGGTTCCGTACCATTATCTATAAAAACGGCTAAAAAATCATCACGTTTGTTGTATGGGAGCCCCCCTTAAATATTTGTTTTATTTTATTTTAATTATTTATTGATCAGTGAATATATAATTAAATATTCTATAAATATTTCAAGCGTCTACCTGTTGTCGTTATCAATATCGAGCTAAAACGAGCAATAAAATTACGTGTGTTGTATGGGGGGCCCTGTTAAATATTTATTGTATTCAGTTTTTAGTATTTGTTGTTATAGCGGCAACAGAAATACATCATCTGTGATAATTTCAACTATCTAACTATCACTGTTCATGAGATACAGCCTGGTAACAGACGGAGAGACAGTGGAGCCTCAGTAATGGGGTGCCATTTTGCCCTTTGGGTACGAAACCCTAAAAACAATCACAACTGGGATTCGAACCCACATTAGCCTCTAGATCGGAAGTCGACATTCATCCCACTAGGCCAACACGGCTATTAATTACTACTGTTCAGTTCAGAACCGATATCTTCGCGATATCTTCTCGTCCAAAATTCCCCAGAGCCTGAAGACTAAAGTCTTCAACCAGTGTGTGTTGCCAGTGATGACCAATGGCACTGAAACGTGGTCCTTTACTCATGGCCTCATGACCAAGCTCAAGGTCGCTCAACGAGCTATGGAGAAGGCTATGCTCGGGGTTTCTTTGCGTGACAAAATCCGCAATGAGGAAATCCGCAGAAGAACTAAAGTGGCCGACATAGCTCTCAAAATTAGCAAGTTGAAGTGGCAAATGGCAGGCCACATCGCTCGTAGAACCGGTAACCGTTGGGGAAGAAAGGTTCTCAAATGGAGACTACGGACTGGAAGACGCAGCGTAGGCCGGCCCCCCACAAGGTGGACCGACGATCTAGTAAGAATCGCGGGGAGCCGTTGGGCGCAAACGGCTACCAACCGCTCGTTGTGGCGATCTAAGGGGGAGGCCTATGTTCAGCAGTGGACGTCTCTCCGGCTGATGATGATGATGATGAGTTAAGAACCTAATTAAAGATCTTACATATTCAAATTATAATAATAAATTTTATTACAGCCAAAAAGTCACTACTTACTAAATAGCCGGAGAGATCTCCAAAATTTATTAATGTATAATTAGTTCGGGGAAAATTAAACATCTACTTAATTATGCTAATCTCTAACTAAAATTATTATGAAGTCTAAAAATTCCTCTGACCCGCTTTAAATACATTAATTTTATCGTTATATCACAGTGAGATTTTAATTTGTGGGATAATGAACGAGGTTTTAGTGAGTTTATTTCGTTGAGGGACGAATTTTGAAATAAACGGTTGCCTACTTTTACGCACGATTGTACGAATTCTTATTACGAATGATACAAATAGATAGAGACATACAACGCGAACCTTCGCCGAGTCCCGATAATGCGTCTGCGGTATTATATTGGGCATTAATATGTGCAATAGATTAAAATTTAATAAATACACTTATAAGAGTTTAGTAACAACAACAATATAAACCAACAACCAAACAAAAATAATGCAGGGTACTCTAAAAAAATAATGTTAATCCGAAATGAGGTATTCACTTATGTGTGAATGTACTGAATTCGATATCTGTCATTAAAATTTCCTTTTGACCATAAAATGTCACTTTGTAAAAATTTGCTGAATTCGGAAAAATTCAGTTTATCTGTTGTTGTAGCTGATCGACCTAAATTTTAACAATTCGCATGTTTATAGTAAGTTTTAACACGTTCGCTGCCGTAGTAGGTCTAAAAACCTCTTACGTGTCCTCACGCGCAGTTCGGAACAAAATCCTGCCGTTTCTCTCTGGTGCGGAGCTCATAACTTGGGGATAATATATATACTATTAAAAATATAAATATAGGTTTGTGTTTGTCTTTATGTCTGTGACTCGGCAAGGAAAAAATATACGTAAGAGGTATTTAAGCCCAGCACCGCACTGAAAGTTAAAAAAACTTTATTCAGTGCGGCTTTAGGGCTTATAGACCTATCAACCGGGTATTTGTGCCCCATACCGCACTTGTTTTATTTAATTATTTTCTTTCTACGAATTAGTATTGTACACGCGTTGATAGAAAGTGCATGCTGCCATACCTGTGCAGGACGGCGTTAAATACATGTTAGTTTGTTAGTTTGAATAGTACATAGAATAGTTTAAAGAATGTTTAGCATAAGTTTAATTTGAAATGTATAAACAATAGTAAAATTAATAGTAAGCCGCCCTCCCCAACAATATGACGGAACTGTTATAGATGAGATGAAAAAGGCCACTTTCTCACCTAGGAAAAAAATGGAAACAAAAGAAGGAAATGTGTTGGCTGCTATGAAAAGCTACTGATCGCGTTGTGTAATCCTGAAGCGAATAAATGTTTTTTTGATTCTCATATGTAAGTTTTTACCATAACTATTCAAAATAAAAATTACTGAGTATCGATAATTTTGTATCATTATCCACTCAATACATACTACATACTAGACTCTCAACTAGATATTATATAAATTAGTGCGATAGCAGGCTTATGTGTCATTTAACGTTTTTCGTGTTTTCCTTTATTACCACCAGGAAGACCCCAGCGCGAAGCCAATATATGATGCACTGAGGTATTTAGAACACCATGGTCATAGTTATATAAGTAGAAATAGGTTATCACGAAAAAAAATCTGTTAGAAGCCACTGATATACGGGGAGGTCGAAAGACCTTTACAGCACTGGTGAAAAAGTACTTTTAAGGCTTATAAGCCTCCTATCGCACTACGTGCAAAATAGTCAAATTATTTCCCGCAGCGAACGTGTTAAGCGTCTAAACGAAGAACGTTTAAAAATACAGCTAAGTTGAAGGCAAACTAAAAAATACACGTTCCTGAAAATTACGATAAAATATATATATATATATATATGAATATTTTTTTCAGTGCGCATTACTACGTCCATTTCTCTCCCATGACTTTGAAAATGTCTGCCTAACATTATTTTCGACCTACAAAAGGCTCCTTAAAAGCTAATACAAAAAAGTTCTTTGGCTTTACACTTTTGATGGATCGGCTTTTGGCTTTAAAGTCTATTTTTTGGTAAACACAAAGCGTTTTTACGCGTTTATTGATGATTGACATTTTCAAAAGGTATTTTACTATTTTTCACTGTTGGTGCGTATTTTTCATGAAAAGGGTCGCTTGGAGTGATGGATCACGCAGGTGAAAAGGTTTTTAAAGCTGATGGTCGCTAGTTTTAAAAGTAAAAGGTTTCTTGTATGATGACTTTGCTGCAGTATTTGATCTTCTACGACCAATAATTTAATTTAATTATTACTTACATATGTTTATTTTAAAACTCGTTTATCAAAATATATTTTTCACTACAAAGTATCGTGCAAAAAACAAGCATTATATTAAAAATATATTAAAAACAAAACCGGCAAAGTGCGAGTTGGACTCACGCACGAAGTGTTCCGTGCCATTGTCTATAAAAACGACAAATAAATCAAGTTTGTTATATGAGACCCCCTTTAATATTTATTTTATTCTGTTTTTAGTATTTAATGTTATAGCGGCATCAGAAATACATCATCTGTGAAAATTTCAACAGTCTAACTATCACGGTTCATGCGATACAGCCTGGTGATAGACGGACATACAGACACACAGCGGAGTCTTAGTAATAGGGTCCGGTTTAACCTTTAAGTTTTCTTCTTCTTTTTAGTCGTAGCACTCTTGTCAGATTGATCATGGTCGTCATGTCAGGGTTGTGGTGCGCTTAACTACCCTTCGCCACTCTTCTCGCATCGCTGCTCTTCTGGCATATTCGTTCAAAGGAACACCTATGGCAGCCTTTATTTGATCCGTCCATCTCATAGGCGATCTGCCACACGCTCTTTTGCCGTCAACCTTCCCCTGCACCACTAAGCGTTCAATGGAGAACTCCCCGCGCTGCGACACGTGTCAAAAGGTGAGGATTCGAGATTGTATATACCGTGGAAAAGAGACGCTGCTTGATGCCGAGTTCTTGAAGTATGGACTGATTGGTACGGAATTCTGTTCATGATACCCCGAGCATTCTTCTCCAACACCATATCTCGAGAGCGTCTACCTTCTATTTCTCACTTTCCCGGATAGTCCCTTTGGGTACGGAACCCTATAAAAGTTAAACCATCGACCGCGAAGCAAGACCCACGCGATCGGTGGCGAGGGCTGCAGAGAGAGGAACCTCCTGACTATGCGTACCGAGTCCAGAACCGCCTTCTGTATCTGACACTTGATCCAACTTTCCGGACGGAGCCTCCTAAATTATTATTTTTTAAAGGAAACACTTTTATTAAGAGAAAAAAAAATACATATTTTTCTACTCTTTTATTCGACGACCTCCGTGGCGCAGTGGGCGAATAGCCGGCTGAGACGCAGGATGTAGCAGGTTCGATTCCCGCCACGGAATAAATGTTTGCATGACCTACAGATATTTGTTCCGGGTCTAGTTGTTTTTCTATATATTATATGTATGTATTTAAAAAAATTAAGTATATAAGTATTCTATCAGTTATCTGGTTCCCATTATACAAGCTCTGCTTAGTTTGGGGCTAGATAGCGCTGTGTGAATTGTCCAGCAATATTTATTTATTTATTTATTACGTATTTATTTCAAATTAATTAATATATCCGCACGGTTTCGAGTTTCATATGATCTAATCGAAAACAATACGATTTATTATAGTACCAAAGCTAGGCATATTTGTGTGTTCTGATTTCGATAATTTCCTAAGGATAAAGGTTCACGTAGAATTATGATTTCGTGGTGAAGCCATTGGAATAACTCGACGAAAATTTCAAATAAATCAGTTATTAAAAACAAGTAAAAATAAATTAAAGTAAAACTTATTTACGCACGCTTGACGTGGGGAGTAAGCTGGTGAATGCGTTACGAAAAGTGCGAACGGAGATATAAGTTAGTGAAGATAGAAAGAGAGAGAGTTACGTTTGGTATATTACTGTAGGAGCAAGAGATAGAGATGCACGCGCACATTTTCTTTCTCTCTTCTTCTCATAACCAGTGCATGAGATATATATATATATATATATATATATATATATATATATATCTCTCAGTCAGTAGTTTGTTTAATTATTTTTAGTAATTTGATTTCGTTCTTGAACATTTTTATAAATTAATATTTTGTAAAAGAAGTTTTACTTCAGTCGTGTGCTCTAACTAAAGCACACTCGTACTTTATACGATCTTTTTCGGTAAACTACATCTAATTTTTTGTTTTATTTTTTCAGTCTCAAAATCCAGCCCGACACTTAATTATATCGAAATATAGCGAAATACTCGTACACGCTTTCTCCTTTTTATCCTACTGAACAAGATGTACACACAAACGATACATACCCACCACACCTGATCAACATACATACACTACATACCCGCATACATATAATACATACATACACCGAAAAATATAAACCTTCTTATTGTGCAATCGGGTAAAAAGTAGAAAGCATATATTTCCTATTGCTAATATGAAGAGTGAATAATAACAAATTAGTTCTTTATACATCAAAACTATCACTCCTTATAAATAAGATCCAAATTCTTGTTTGAATCTCACACAAAAACCTTCAAATACATTGCAAAGAGGATGTATGACTGTAGTGCTTTGAGGACAAAATCAGAGATGGATTTCGGCCCAAAAGAAACCCACCCTTGGGACTATAAATCAGAAAGAATCTTCTAATATGGTTTCTTACATACGACTGTCTTATGCCGCAAGAACAAGTCAATCGAAACAAAGGTTGTAATCATATTACTTCCACTGGAATAAATAATAAATAAATATTGAAGGGCATTTAACACAGCGCTATCTAGCCACAAATCTTGTACTATGGGAACCAGGTAACGGAATATTGCAAAGATGCGCAATGTTATCCCATCTCTTTTGAGACACTTGCACTTACAAAATCATTATATAATATTTTTCCACTAAAAAGTAATGTAAGTACGTAACTTTAGCAATCGATAAATGGATTTTCGTATCACTTGCTCAAAAAAGTGACATTCTATGGTACAAAAAGCGAACATAACAATAGTCATTTTTAATCTGTTAAAAACGGGGAAAGAAAATTGTACTGAATTTCATTCATCCTCTAGGGGGAGAATGTGATTTAAATTTGGAATACTTACCGAAAATTATACTGAACTACATCTGTGTTTACACCATTGAGCTTTTTTATAAAGCATTATACATCTTTTTAAAAAAGGAATACGCATTTATTATGCAGTTATGATTATTAAATAAAATTACGAAAACCGACGAGGCCGTATGAGCTTGGTGCCTTTGCTTTTCCGACAAAAAAATATTAGTCTAGGAATTTGCCGCGTTTTTGTTTTCTTCAAATACATAAACGTTAAGTTTATTTTAATTGTCATTATTTTTAATAAATGCTTATCTCATATTATTATTGTGTTAATTTTTTCGCAAATGGTACGAAAAGTAGAATATTTTCCTCGGTAATAAAGCTGTCTTAGTCTTGGGTTAACTTAAATCCCTCGCTACACTCAGGACTCGTCTTAAATCTCTCGCTTCGCTCGTGATTTAAGTTAACACCCTCGCTACGCTCGGGAGTAAACCTCGAGTCCTTCGTTACGCTCGCGATTTAAATCGTCACCCGCGACAGAAGACACTGCTTTATCCCCTTGGTTAATAATCTACTATTTTAAGTTTAAATTCGACAACTGTCGATCGACAAATTCCGTACTTATGCTGTAGGTACAATATATCTACAGAGTTATCTGGAAGAGAATGCTTTTTACCATTAAGTTTCCCTTTGAACTGCATATTTGTTAAATGCAATATGGTAGTTTCAGTCATTAAAAATTATGTAAAATAAGTTGTTAATGAAAGAATATGAGTTTTCTAAAGGAAAACAGTCGAACAAAACAACAATTATCTTTATCGATAACAAAATTACGATAAATACAACTTATTCGCCAGATTCGTTCAGGTTACATGAACAATGTGCGATCCTCGAGTGCCCCTTAAACTTAAGAGAAAATTTTACAAGACGATCTTAAAACCTGTCGTAACTTATGGTTCTGAGTGTTGGATTATGAAAGGAACGGATGAATGAAGAGTGCATGCGGCGGAAATGCAGATGGTGGGATTGCTGTATGAGGTAACGAGATTGGATAAGATAAGGAATGAGTAGAGGAAGTTTAAAAGTAACGCCAGTGATAAAAAATAGAGGAGTAAGAGGCTAGCATGGTATGGGCATGTCATGTGTAGTAAAGAAAATCATGTGTCTAAAAGAGTATAAGATATGAGTGTGGATGCATATGGAGAAAAACCGAAGAAGAGATGGAAATGGGTAGGAAGGAAGTGACAACGGAGATGGCAGCTGATAGAGAGATGTGCAGGAGGGATACATGTTGTGCCGACCCCGCTTAATATGGAAAAAGGGCGGCAAGAAGAAGTAGACAACTTAATATTCAATATATTTTTTGTTACGACTAAGATGTTGATCAGATTACAGCATAAAAACGGTGGGATTACTGTATTCGATTTTAGCAGAAACAGAAAAAATGACGTGCAAATGAGGAGGCCTATATGTTCACAATGGATGGATGTGGGCTGATTAGATAGATAGATTTTGTTATCAACGTGTACGTATGTCATGCGTAGCGTCATATCACAACACCCGTCATGTGCAAGTCCTGCAATGTCCCATATATCAAAGGAAGGTAAAACAATCCACCGGTACATTTTCAGCGAAAGGGCCGTAACTCAGCAGGCTTATCCGCTTTCGGGGATCTAGTATCTCTTAATTTTCAATATAGAGAAAACAGTTTTTGCCGTACACACTCATACCTAACACTTGGTTTACCTCGTAATGGGTATTTAAAACTACAAGTATTTGTCAAGCGCTTGCCCTGGTGTTAAGTGATGTTGTAGCAGATGGAGCATGCTTGCCTAGAAAGAACCTATTCACTCTGGACTTGAAAACTCCGTACAACATTATCACCACATTAACACAACACCCAAACCCGGTTTCTATTTTACGTAAGCAAGTCGCTATCGCCCGCCTCTCGTTGGGTCAGGCCATCTGTTTTCATTTTATTTATTTGAGTCGTATTTTATAAACTTTTGCAATCACTGTACATAATTACTTATTTAAAAGGGTATTTATCGCGTATGCACCTTTTTGGGGTTCCGTAGCCAAATGGCAAAAAACGGAACCCTTATGGATTCGTCATGTCTGTCTGTCCATCCGTATGTCACAACCACTTTTTTCCGAAACTATAAGAACTGATACTGTTGAAACCTGTGTTAGCTTTATTGAAATTATAATGATTTTTGCATATAAATTCTTTGAAAATTCATAGAAATAATTAATTAAATGTAAAATGAATATATTTTGTACTCCTATTTTAGTAATGAGAATTTGGATCGATTTTTAGGTTGACAGATATCAACCGCAGGAAATAACAAGTTATGTCAAAATGTGATGTCACATCGTGCGTGTCCGTGGTAGCTTTAATTAAATTATAGCGATTCTTGCATTTAAACTCATTGAAAATCAATAAACATAACTAGTTAAATGTAAAATGAATATATTTTGTACTCCTATTTTTGTAATTAGAATTTAGATATATTAGTGTGTTGTAATGACTTGTGACTTCCGGTAGATTTCGGGAGTTTTAAAAAAAATTGAATGACAGTTCGTACGTTTCCGTGGAAAGAAAGATGGACGAACGACTTGCAAAACTCGCGGCATTTGACTTCGATCCGCAGCTGCGAAAGGTTGTCCATGGAACCGTAGGATATCTAAGAATCCTAGAGTTATTCTAACCTAGACTTAATTTACTGAGTATTGTTGTATCATGTAATCAACAAGTAATAAATCAACTTATGGTGGAAATATTGTCGTTTTTACTAAAGATCAGAAAGTGGTAAGTACACGCCTGCATAATTTTATTTTTAGCTTTAGTATTTGTATTGTTTTTTTTCGTCACACGTGCTTGATCATGCAGTAGTTTTTTATAAATTGATATTTGTAATCTTTATTATGAATCCTACCCACCGGTTTATTTCTTTTAATCATCAAATTTTAGTGAAATTGACGATGCTGTAGGGTTTATGGGTAGGTATCATTCTGAAAAAACATTTTTTTTTAAACTTGTTATTTACCTGATATTGCATCTAATTACTTATTTAAAATCGTTTGGAACATTTTAGTCTTTCATAAATAGTAAGTATGTTTGTGTGAGGTATACTCTGGTGTCAAATTTTCTGAGGTTACCCGAAGACCATATTTATGATTTACGGTGCCGATACGTAAGCACGACAGTGCTTAGCTGAAAATATCACTGACGGTCACCCTTCCAATAATGACCATGTGCATACAAAGTTGCCGAGGAAAAAAAAATTGTGGCTGTTAGATGCCTAGGAAATAAAATGTGTGGCTGTTAGATGCCTAGGAAAAAAAATTGTGGCTGTGAGATGCCTAGGAAAAAAATTGTGGCTGTGAGACGCCTAGGAAAAAAAAAAGAAATATTATAACAAAATTTTGTATATTTTTATTATTATTACTAAGTTTTTATGTCATCTGTAACATTGATGGTAAAGTATTTATATAAGTGCCTTCAAATGCTAATGCTACTGTAAAGGTACTTATTATCTAAGATGTCGGCTAAGTTAATTTGTATTTTATTTATAATAATTGTTAATATTTCTGTATAACTGTACCTAGATATTATACCAGTGTAGTGTTTGAATGAATGAATTTATTTTTTGTTCTTACAAGTTGGGAACAACAAATGAAAATATGTTAGCTACCAAAAAAAAAATTATTTTGTTTAACATCTAATATATAAAATTCTCGTGTCACAGTTTTCGTTGCCATACTCCTCCGAAACGGCTTGACCGATTTTAATGAAATTTTTTGTGATTATCCGGTATCTATAAGAATCAGCCAACATCTATTTTTCATCCCCCTAAATGTTAGGGGTAGTCCACCCCTAAATTTTTTTTTTTATTTTTTAGACAAAATTTTTAATTTCTATTTTTTTATGATACAACATACAAAAATACATACAATCCTCAATTTTCACACTTCTACGATCAACCCTTATTTTTTAATAGCAATTATTTATATGGCAAAACAACGTTTGCCGGGTCAGCTAATTAATATATATTATTATTTAAAGAAACATTATTTGATGGTGTTATAAATGTGTGTGATAGTAAAACTTAGTATATGAGGTGTATGGGGACATACATGTCAAAATTGGCCGAATGTTAGCTTTATTGAAATTATAATGATTTTTGCATATAACTTCTTTGAAAATTCATAGATATAATTAATTAAATGTAAAATGAATATATTTTGTACTCCTATTTTAGTAATGAGCATTTGGATCGATTTTTAGGTTGACTGACTTGTTATTTCCTGCGGTTGATATTCTGTCAAAATGTGATGTCTCATCGTGCATGTCCGTGGTATTTTTAATTAAATTATAGTGATTCTTGCATTTAAACTCGTTGAAAATTAATAAACATAACTAGTTAAATGTTAAATGAATATATTTTGTACTCCTCTATTTTTGTAATTAGAATTTAGATCTATTAGTGTGTTGTCGTAATGACTTGTGATTTCCGGTAGTTTTCGGGAGTTTTAAAAAAAATTGAATGACAGTTCGTACGTTTCCGTGGAAAGAAAGATGGACGAACGACTTGCAAAACTCGCGGCATTTGACTTCGATCCGCAGCTGCGAAAGGTTGTCCATGGAACCGTAGGATATCTAAGAATCCTAGAGTTATTCTAACCTAGACTTAATTTACTGAGTATTGTTGTATCATGTAATCAACAAGTAATAAATCAACTTATGGTGGAAATATTGTCGTTTTTACTAAAGATCAGAAAGTGGTAAGTACACGCCTGCATAATTTTATTTTTAGCTTTAGTATTTGTATTGTTTTTTTTCGTCACACGTGCTTGATCATGCAGTAGTTTTTTATAAATTGATATTTGTAATCTTTATTATGAATCCTACCCACCGGTTTATTTCTTTTAATCATCAAATTTTAGTGAAATTGACGATGCTGTAGGGTTTATGGGTAGGTATCATTCTGAAAAAACATTTTTTTTTAAACTTGTTATTTACCTGATATTGCATCTAATTACTTATTTAAAATCGTTTGGAACATTTTAGTCTTTCATAAATAGTAAGTATGTTTGTGTGAGGTATACTCTGGTGTCAAATTTTCTGAGGTTACCCGAAGACCATATTTATGATTTACGGTGCCGATACGTAAGCACGACAGTGCTTAGCTGAAAATATCACTGACGGTCACCCTTCCAATAATGACCATGTGCATACAAAGTTGCCGAGGAAAAAAAAATTGTGGCTGTTAGATGCCTAGGAAATAAAATGTGTGGCTGTTAGATGCCTAGGAAAAAAAATTGTGGCTGTGAGATGCCTAGGAAAAAAATTGTGGCTGTGAGACGCCTAGGAAAAAAAAAAGAAATATTATAACAAAATTTTGTATATTTTTATTATTATTACTAAGTTTTTATGTCATCTGTAACATTGATGGTAAAGTATTTATATAAGTGCCTTCAAATGCTAATGCTACTGTAAAGGTACTTATTATCTAAGATGTCGGCTAAGTTAATTTGTATTTTATTTATAATAATTGTTAATATTTCTGTATAACTGTACCTAGATATTATACCAGTGTAGTGTTTGAATGAATGAATTTATTTTTTGTTCTTACAAGTTGGGAACAACAAATGAAAATATGTTAGCTACCAAAAAAAAAATTATTTTGTTTAACATCTAATATATAAAATTCTCGTGTCACAGTTTTCGTTGCCATACTCCTCCGAAACGGCTTGACCGATTTTAATGAAATTTTTTGTGATTATCCGGTATCTATGAGAATCAGCCAACATCTATTTTTCATCCCCCTAAATGTTAGGGGTAGTCCACCCCTAAATTTTTTTTTTTATTTTTTAGACAAAATTTTTAATTTCTATTTTTTTATGATACAACATACAAAAATACATACAATCCTCAATTTTCACACTTCTACGATCAACCCTTATTTTTTAATAGCAATTATTTATATGGCAAAACAACGTTTGCCGGGTCAGCTAATTAATATGTATTATTATTTAAAGAAACATTATTTGATGGTGTTATAAATGTGTGTGATAGTAAAACTTAGTATATGAGGTGTATGGGGACATACATGTCAAAATTGGCCGAATGTTAGCTTTATTGAAATTATAATGATTTTTGCATATAACTTCTTTGAAAATTCATAGATATAATTAATTAAATGTAAAATGAATATATTTTGTACTCCTATTTTAGTAATGAGCATTTGGATCGATTTTTAGGTTGACTGACTTGTTATTTCCTGCGGTTGATATTCTGTCAAAATGTGATGTCTCATCGTGCGTGTCCGTGGTATTTTTAATTAAATTATAGTGATTCTTGCATTTAAACTCGTTGAAAATTAATAAACATAACTAGTTAAATGTTAAATGAATATATTTTGTACTCCTCTATTTTTGTAATTAGAATTTAGATCTATTAGTGTGTTGTCGTAATGACTTGTGATTTCCGGTAGTTTTCGGGAGTTTTAAAAAAAATTGAATGACAGTTCGTACGTTTCCGTGGAAAGAAAGATGGACGAACGACTTGCAAAACTCGCGGCATTTGACTTCGATCCGCAGCTGCGAAAGGTTGTCCATGGAACCGTAGGATATCTAAGAATCCTAGAGTTATTCTAACCTAGACTTAATTTACTGAGTATTGTTGTATCATGTAATCAAGAAGTAATAAATCAACTTATGGTGGAAATATTGTCGTTTTTACTAAAGATCAGAAAGTGGTAAGTACACGCCTGCATAATTTTATTTTTAGCTTTAGTATTTGTATTGTTTTTTTTCGTCACACGTGCTTGATCATGCAGTAGTTTTTTATAAATTGATATTTGTAATCTTTATTATGAATCCTACCCACCGGTTTATTTCTTTTAATCATCAAATTTTAGTGAAATTGACGATGCTGTAGGGTTTATGGGTAGGTATCATTCTGAAAAAACATTTTTTTTTAAACTTGTTATTTACCTGATATTGCATCTAATTACTTATTTAAAATCGTTTGGAACATTTTAGTCTTTCATAAATAGTAAGTATGTTTGTGTGAGGTATACTCTGGTGTCAAATTTTCTGAGGTTACCCGAAGACCATATTTATGATTTACGGTGCCGATACGTAAGCACGACAGTGCTTAGCTGAAAATATCACTGACGGTCACCCTTCCAATAATGACCATGTGCATACAAAGTTGCCGAGGAAAAAAAAATTGTGGCTGTTAGATGCCTAGGAAATAAAATGTGTGGCTGTTAGATGCCTAGGAAAAAAAATTGTGGCTGTGAGATGCCTAGGAAAAAAATTGTGGCTGTGAGACGCCTAGGAAAAAAAAAAGAAATATTATAACAAAATTTTGTATATTTTTATTATTATTACTAAGGTTTTATGTCATCTGTAACATTGATGGTAAAGTATTTATATAAGTGCCTTCAAATGCTAATGCTACTGTAAAGGTACTTATTATCTAAGATGTCGGCTAAGTTAATTTGTATTTTATTTATAATAATTGTTAATATTTCTGTATAACTGTACCTAGATATTATACCAGTGTAGTGTTTGAATGAATGAATTTATTTTTTGTTCTTACAAGTTGGGAACAACAAATGAAAATATGTTAGCTACCAAAAAAAAAATTATTTTGTTTAACATCTAATATATAAAATTCTCGTGTCACAGTTTTCGTTGCCATACTCCTCCGAAACGGCTTGACCGATTTTAATGAAATTTTTTGTGATTATCCGGTATCTATGAGAATCAGCCAACATCTATTTATCATCCCCCTAAATGTTAGGGGTAGTCCACCCCTAAATTTTTTTTTTTATTTTTTAGACAAAATTTTTAATTTCTATTTTTTTATGATACAACATACAAAAATACATACAATCCTCAATTTTCACACTTCTACGATCAACCCTTATTTTTTAATAGCAATTATTTATATGGCAAAACAACGTTTGCCGGGTCAGCTAATTAATATATATTATTATTTAAAGAAACATTATTTGATGGTGTTATAAATGTGTGTGATAGTAAAACTTAGTATATGAGGTGTATGGGGACATACATGTCAAAATTGGCCGAATGTTAGCTTTATTGAAATTATAATGATTTTTGCATATAACTTCTTTGAAAATTCATAGATATAATTAATTAAATGTAAAATGAATATATTTTGTACTCCTATTTTAGTAATGAGCATTTGGATCGATTTTTAGGTTGACTGACTTGTTATTTCCTGCGGTTGATATTCTGTCAAAATGTGATGTCTCATCGTGCGTGTCCGTGGTATTTTTAATTAAATTATAGTGATTCTTGCATTTAAACTCGTTGAAAATTAATAAACATAACTAGTTAAATGTTAAATGAATATATTTTGTACTCCTCTATTTTTGTAATTAGAATTTAGATCTATTAGTGTGTTGTCGTAATGACTTGTGATTTCCGGTAGTTTTCGGGAGTTTTAAAAAAAATTGAATGACAGTGCGTACGTTTCCGTGGAAAGAAAGATGGACGAACGACTTGCAAAACTCGCGGCATTTGACTTCGATCCGCAGCTGCGAAAGGTTGTCCATGGAACCGTAGGATATCTAAGAATCCTAGAGTTATTCTAACCTAGACTTAATTTACTGAGTATTGTTGTATCATGTAATCAACAAGTAATAAATCAACTTATGGTAGAAATATTGTCGTTTTTACTAAACTTGGTAAGTAGTTGTATACTGTGAACGGCATTAAGATACACAAAAATTGTTGGGTCCCCATACTTAGAAAAGAAACTCAAAAAAAATGTTTTCTTCAAACCCTTGCGTATGGGGTATCTATGGATAGGTATTCAAAAATGATATTGAGGTTTTTAATATCATTTTTTCTAAACCAAATAGTTTGCACGAGAAACACTTCCAAAGTGGTAAAATGTGTGTAAAAATAAAAAAAAATATATGAAGTACATTACCATGCAAACTTTCACCGAAAATGGATTTGAACGAGATCTAGTAAGTAGTTTTTTTAATACGTCATAAATCGTAAACCGCAATTTATCTTTCATTCAATCAACTCAAATATAAAAAAAAGTTACAACGAACTACAAGAACTTCTATATTATGTTACTTGCTGCTAAGGAACCCTTCGTGGGCGAGTCCGACTCGCACTTGGCCGCTTTTTATTTATTTGTTATCCCGATGTTTCGACTGTGTTGCAACAGCCGTAAAAATAATACTCGTTTAAATCAGTATTTATTTGGGTAAACAAACAGTGACACAATAAAAAATTATATCTAAATAATAGAAGTTTACGTAACGTACTTATTTTCTATACTAAAAGTGTAAGTGCTGATTTTTTAAACTCACCAGCTCACTTCGCCGCAATGTCTAGTCTAGGCTATTGAAATTAGTGTTGAACGAATCAACCAATCGGAATTCAAACGTACAGTGCATATCTCATATGTGAAACGAACCCGCATCTGTTTCGTCTCAGTCAATAAGATAATTTTACCTATAATACTGTTTTTGCATACCAAACAAATACAAGAAAAGAGCAGTTTTATTGAAAACGATTTTGTCTTTGCCTTTAGTCATTTACCTTTGGGTGAACCAAAATGCACAATTTCAAAAGACCGCGGTGCACTATGAAAACTTGCAAGCAATAAAAATATTTGCTTGGATTTGTTAACTAAAGTTTAGTATTAAACTTCAAACATTAACATTCAGTAATTGATCAAGCGAAGCGAGATCTCTAAATCAACATGTGCAAATCGGCATTGTATGTATGTTTATCCGAGGATAACTTTCGTAACGTTGATCTGATCGTCATGTAATTTAATTCGTAGGTTGGTAATGATGGCAAAATTTTTGTGTGACTAAATGAACTAAAAATGTTGGGGGGATCTGGAGATATTGAGGTTCGAGATGGGTAAAAAAATGAAAATGAGGCTATCAGTTCAAGTGTGACGTCAAACGAAAGGTATGTATTAGTACATTTAGACTGTGTTTTTTTTTGTAAATTCATTATAGTTTTTGACTTATTAGCCACATAAAAACTAAACTTTGTCAAAATTCACAAGGTACACCAGTCTGAAATCCCAAATAACTGCAATTTATACCCCAAAAAAGTTTAACCAATTAAGATGAACTCCCGTTACATGTAATTTAAATGAAACTGTGGATTTAGTTAGTTGATTGCATTTAGTGACACAATTTCATTAGTCAAAGATTAAATTAAATAAAAATAAAAATTGTTTATTTCAAGTCATTGACTCATACATGTTACAAATAGAAATAAATAAACAAATCAAATTAAACTAAATCATCATCATCATCATATCAGCCGTAGGACGTCCACTGCTGGACAAAGGCCTCCCTCATTGATCTCCAGGAACTGCGGTTGGAAGCGGCCTGCATCCAACGCCGACCTGCGGTTCTTACCAAGTCGTCTGCCCATCTTGTGGGTGGACGTCCTACGCTGCGCTTGCCGGTCCGTGGCCTCCACTCGAGAACCTTTCGGCCCCATCGGCCATCTGTTCTGCGCGCTATATGGCCTGCCCATTGCCACTTCAACGTGCTAATCCGTCGGGCTATGTCGGTGACTTGAGTTCTCCTACGTATCTCCTCATTTCTGATTCGATCCCGTAGAGAAACCCCGAGCATAGCCCTCTCCATAAACTAAATAAAATTAAATTAAATTTTGGCCGGCTTGCACAACGATCCCTTAACGTATTTAGCGACTAAAAATATTTAAATTTTACGTGTTTGTATGATTTTACAACTTCTTAAATTATATTTAATCACTAAATACGTTTAGGCATCGTTGCGCCAGTCGCCCTAAGAATATTTTTTTGAATTGAGACTCGCGAGATCTCAGTTCAGGGTGAACCACTAGTACACTAACATTTGTATTAATGAAAAAAATAATCTATACTAATATTATAACGAGGAAAGATTTGTTTGTTTGTATTGACTAGGCTCCGAAACTACTGGACCAATTAAAAAAAAAATATTTCACTGTTGGGAAGCTACACTATCCCTGGGTGGCATAGGCTACTTTTTACCCAACTGCACAGAAGGAGAGTAATGTTTTTATTGAATAACTACGCATGCGAAGCTGCGGATTGGTAAGCTAGGACATAATATAAAGTATCGTTGCTCAAGCCATTTGTATTTTATTTTTCATAATTTGACAACTTTTCCATTTCATTGACAACTAGCTCTTACCAGCAGCTTTGCCCGCGTTGTTCTGGGGCATAAAAATACATACAAGTAATTTTAAGAAACCTTTAATGAGACTACCTAGACAGAGCAGGCTAAATAACTCTGCGATAGCTGGAAATTTGTTTATACTCATTATTGCGACCCTATATAACTTGAAGAGAGTGGGCTGTGGGATGCGCTTGCTGAAATTAATTTGACTAATCTTTTCAACCCCATCTTACTTGTTGTGAGTTGGAGTAGAGGACGCTGGAGTTGCTAAAAAAATATGGTTCATCATTTCAACTCTGGGGAATGGGGACGCTGTGGTTGCTGCAAACTTTTACCACTTATCATTGCGACCCTATTTATCCTACAAAGAAAATCCCAGCTGGAGGATGCTGCGGTACTTGGTTTTTTTTATAACGTATTGTTGCGGCCCATTCTGACTTGTAGTAAGTTGATTGGAGGACGCTGCGGTAGCTTAAAGTTGAGTGTGATTCATCATTGCAACCCTATTTTCGTTAAAGAGAGTGTGCAGGCAGATGCTGCGGTAGATGCGGTAGAGATTTTCATGACTCATCATTGCGCCTATAACTAATATGAAGAGAGTGGGCTGCGGTCGCTACGTCATTTTAGCATAAAGGGGTAACAGAGAATTTTTCTACATAAATTTTGACAACTCATTCATATCATATGAGAACTGATTTATGAGATAATAAGTATCTTATAAGTTATTATAGGTCTAGAACTGAACCTTTGCAAAGTTTGAGCTCAATCCGTTCAGTAGTTTTGGTGTGAAAGGGTAACAAAGACCAAAATTATTTTTGTATAAAACCCAATTTTTGAGAACTGAGTTATGGAATAAAAGGTATAAACAAACATCTAAACTTTCACATTTCGCATCACAACTTTCACATTTCGCTTCACAACTTTCACATTTCAAATTTATAATATTCATGTGTTTTAGATGGTATTATCCATTTCATCGTTTCAAACAAAATTTACCACCAAAACGTGATCAACTTTACCCAAATTTTTCTTACGGATCCTAAATAACTCAACATATTAAACCACCCTATATTTTCAACGACGTAATAAAATTACCATACCTACCTATAAATGGAGAATGCATGCCAAAGCCTTTGTCACGTTTACTAAGGCGTAGTAAGGCGTTGTCCACTGAAGCATCGTTTGACGGTGAAAGATTTAAGAGATATCAAGTCTAAACCTAATCCGTAAACTAGTGGTTCGCCCCGAACTAAGATCTCGCGAGTCTCCCAAAACATAAAAAAAATATTAATTGTAATTTTTGACTATCAAAATAGTGCCACGAAATACAAAACTAAATAACTTGATCTTCAGTTTCATTTCAATTACACGTAACGGGAGTTCATGTTAATTAGTTAAATTTTTGGGGTGAAAATTGCAGTTGTGCTGGATTTCTGACTTTTCCTTATATTGGTGTTAGTGAAGCTACATCCACATTTTTAGCTCATTTAGTCACACCAAAATTATGCCAGCACTACCTATGTACCAAATTTCACGATGATCGGATAAACGCTTCGAAAGTTATCCTCGGACAAACAAATATACAATAAACGTACAACGCCGATTTTCCCAAGTTGGTTTGGAGATCTCGCTTTGTTCGATTAATTATTATGTAAGTTCCTATGAGCTTGTGACCAGAGGGCTTAGCCAAGTTACATTCTATTAGCGATGACGCTAGTCGATAAGTCCGAAAATGTATGGGATTTGACACATGCTATGGAAATATCACGTGGCGTATCGACAACAAACCTATGTAGAAATCAAATCGATCAGAAGCGAATGTAATTTGGCTACGGGCCCTGTTCTGGTGTCGGAGTTTTTAGACCGCCCTTTTTACAATTTTATGGCCGTACGTACATGGTACATGATAAATTCCGTATTTATAGTAACGATTAAAATAAATCACGAAAGTTTTCCGGAACGTTACTTAATTTAGCTGATCTAATAAGAATGAGTAAGCAATTTATGCTAGTCATCAAACAAAATGGATAGTTTTTTCGTTACATTAATCTTAAAATATGGTACAACAAATTTGACTGAACATGTTTTGATAGACTGGGTGAAAGTGATAGCTGGAAGTAGAATATAATAGAAATTTCTATAGTCAAACACACTAATATTATAAATGTGGTCATGTCTCCCGCATGCAACCAAAAAGGTGGGCTAAGGTCGTAACTGGATGGAAAGTGACTCCGTGGAAGGTCTAAGAAGCGGTGGTGTGATGATTTGGACGCTTTTTATAGGGACTGGCGGGATTTGGTACAAGATCGAGAAAAGTGGAGAGACGGAAGGAGGCCTTTGCCCAGCAGTGGGAGAGCATAGGCTAGATAAAAAAAATTATAAATGCGAAATTTTGGATAGTTTGGAAAGTTGGTATATTTATTTGTTTGTTACTCAATGACGTCGTAACGGCTGAACCGATTTCTGTGAAATTTTGTGTGTACACAGATTATAATCTGGAGTAACACATAAGCTTTATTTACGTTTTATTCCCTAAATCAGGTTTCATGAGATAAAAATGGGATGTCAAGTTTATATGCAAAAATGATTTTGGCCTTCGTTACCACATTACACGTAGTAACGCGTACGAAATCGGGGGCAACCGCTAGTAATCTAGAAGCCGATGTTTAAGTACCAGTAGACAGTAGACCTAAACATTTGAGTGATACAAATTTTCTTGATGAATGTCGAGCAAATAAAGGAATTTTTATTTTCGGGAGTTTAGGGTTCGCCGGAGACTTCTCGGGGACTTCCGTTAATATTTAATTTAGCAAAGAAAGAAAAGATACGACTTCAAAGAGGCTCCTTTTTCCAAATTATTTAAGGGAGCGATATAATTTCTTTTAAACACCTCTGTAGTAGTGTTTAAGGAAAAAAGTACAATAATAAACCATCTAGTCAGTCTCAATTTAAGAGACTGATCTGAGCAAATTACAAAATTTCGAACTTCTATATCTATATAAAATCTACATAACACATAAACATTTCCCTATTTCCATTGTTCAGGCCATAACAGAACTGGCCATAATTGGCCATACTGAAAAACTCCTAGAGGTTTCAAAATAAACACACACACAAATACACCCCTTCACTCATACACACACATACTCACCACCTCTCACCCACACTTCACACATTCACACTCACCCACATACCTACATATAAGATATGAGCTACGACTACTTTATTTTCTCTCTCATTTAATTGTTTATTTTAGTTTACATTGTCACTTGTTTACCTAAAGCTACGCTTCTACCTTAAACTGGAACTCAAATTCACCTTGTTGTTGAGGACGTTGCTATCTGCGACACAGTGTTATTACATAAGCAGGTCACATCGTTCTATTTTTGTAATTAATCTTATGTTTATTGTTACTAATAAAGATATTACTTTACTTTAAAGTTATTAGGCAATATGCAATATAGTATCAAACAGATTAACAATAAAAACTACAATTAAATCAAATAACTAAAACTAAATTTAAAATAAACCTATAAATAAAAAAACTGCATTTAAGTCTCCATCTGCAGGTAAGGTGCCAAAAAACTGGCAACATTACCTCTTTGAATGGCTAGGCTGATCCGTTTGCAGAGATAAGTTCCAGCTCTTTGTCTATGGGGCGTCTGGACAGCTCTTTAATGAATTGTTGGGCACTCGAGCCCCAAGGACCCATAGTTTCGACCCCAAACGGAAGAAATATGTATTGATCTCCCAGGAAATCATATTTTCTCCGTTTGAGGTTCTCCGCAGCCTCTGCTGCCGCACCAGCCACCCGGGAAGTACTATGAAGGTGAGAGGGCGCCAGTGTGTCAACACAAGTTGCATCCCACACCAGTGACCTTTAACTTGAGAACGACTTTATCTATTGTGATAAAAAAAATTATGTGTTTGTGTGAGTCCCTGGATGGTTTAGACTCACAGTTGGACCCGGTACGCGGCGCTGTTGTCAAGATCCAGATAACTGCAGAGGAAGTAGAGAGCCTACAGCTATAAACATACTTTTTCAGAATAATGAAAGAAATATAACCAAGTACGGTATGGCAAGGTTATACGAGTATATCTATGCTTTATTTATTCTAAAGGTTAGGTTTCGTTCTAATACAAATACATTTGCCAATTAAAAGCAAACACAACAATGGTACAAATTAGTTACACTAAATATACTCAATTATCTAAATTTAATAAATAATTGAAGTAGTCACGCCTAGTCTTGTATAATCAGAAGATATTATGTGCCTATACTATTCTCTAAGCTTTGTCAACTTAACGAGTACCTTATTACTTAGGCACCGCCCATCGTACTTATATTTATTATTATGCATTTTTTTGTATATTTTGTTTGTTGTGCAATAAAAAGTATATCTTTCTATCTAATTACACTCAGAATTAAATATTTCTCAAACACCTACTATTCATAATCCAGCAGTAAAAACGCACCATTTTCTCCTAGTTCCCACAACTAGGTCAAAAACACTCAAAACCTTCACCAATAAACCTGTCAAAACACATAAAAACCCGCCTTTTCATACCCTTACAGCAGGTGTTTGAAGTTAAACAAATCAGCGTTCCAAAGAGGTACTTTTCACATAAAATTCGGAATTAAATGGGTATTTGTCATGGGCACGCGCGAGTACCATTCATCATATAAAGGAAACGAGGGTCGTATGGAATATTATACGTACTTGTTACGTTTGTATGGTTATTTTATGAGACGTTTTTAAAGTGTACTTATTAACTAGTGGAAATAATGAGGGTTTTTAACTTGATTTAAATGAAACCACACGAAACGGTCGAAAGTCCAGTTGGCTGTTAAAAATCTGGGTATACTCGCACTACTTCACACCGGGACAGTTCTCAACTTGTACCAAGCACAAGACCGATCGTGTTTGGAGTACTGTTTTCACCTCTGGGACGGATCAGCGAAGTATCAACTTGAATCTCTGTAATCAATTGAGAGAAGAGCCAAGAAGCTAATAGGCAACGATGAGCTAGTTGATGCAATGCTCCACAGCGTGGAGCATCGACGAAAGGTCGCAAGCCTCTCGGTTTTTTATCAAGTACATTTCTAAGAGTGTGTGGCGGAACTTTTCAACCTAATCCCACCATCTCCATTCTATCATTTGACAACCAGATGCTCTGCGGTTCGTCACCGCTTTATGGTTGAAATACCTCCCATTCGTACAAAGCGGTTGTCTTCGACGTTTATTATGCGCACCGCCAAAGAGTGTGGGTCTGCGTGAGTCTGGGTTTAATAATAGCTATAACCTGGGTGTCTTTAAGTCGCGAGTGAATAGGTTTCTTTTAGGCAAGCGTGTACTATCGTAGACTCCATCATCGCTTAGATCATCGCATAGGCAAGATCGTGGTCAAACACAAGCATATAATGTATAAAAAAAATCACAGTTTAATGCTTTAAGAATTCTAACAAGTGAATTCGTATGAGGTATCGGTCTGCCTTGCTAAACGATTAGCTACAATTAAAATAAAATCATAAAGATAAAATTATATTAAAATAACATCATAAAAAGTACGTATTTAGTCAGATAAGGTCCTTACATAGTTATTAAAAAAGTATAACATCTGTTATGTGTATTTTATAAAGAGATTTATATTACTACAGACCTTGATTTGACATAGTTCCATAGTTTTGACTCCTCGCTCTAACAATGTTTAAAACTTGTGATGTAGACGCGTGGGTTCTCTACTTAATTTTTATCATTAGTAGCAAGTAAGTGAAACACACTACCAGCGTCTAATTTTCCTGATAATTATCATTTCAGAGTCTTGAAGTCTAGAGGTAGGTTCTTTTGACTTTAGACGATACTATCTATGGATTGTATGGTCGAAGGTGATTCACGATTGTATAAGCAACTGTATAGCGTCTTCGAGCATACCATCACGTACCATCGGTAAGGTCAGACGATTCTCTATAACAAAACAAAAACTAAACGCTCCCAAATAGTTTTACCCAATAGCATCGCAAGATTGATGCTACATAATCTGAACATACATCATCCGCTAGGCCATTTATTATAATTCAATGTTACGGGGTGTCCATGGAATGAAAGAATAAAAAATTAAAAAAAAATATTCGGGAGTGATTGATTGAGGGCTTAGGCGATATCGTGGCTATAATGGGATTCGCTGAGGCTTCAATAAAGGCGTCAAAATTGGGCAGGTTTGGAAATTATTATGTCAATTTCTGTCTTAGGGAACGGTTTTATAATAAGTGGGCTGGAAGTAATCTTGGTTTCTTTTATTAAAAAATAAATAGGTATTGTTTGGTAAATAATCTCACATGCCTTCTACGTATAGCTACGTGAACCTTTTATCAATATATTTGTTTTGTTAGGCGTGTAAAATAGTAGCAGTTTTTTTAATTTAATCGCCTTAAAAAGAAAAATAAAATGTGGGCAGAGAACAAAATATGTACCCACAAATAAAAATTGGTTGACTGTAAAGTCGGTTTACGGACGATAATTTTACGTGATAACGGCTGGAAGAGATAGATGCGTCACAATCCGAACGCTTAGGCCGATCGTGCCTCTCTATCGCTTGTTCCGCGCTCACGCTTGCACGCTCGGTTCAGGCGGAACGTGACACTATCGTGTGTGCAGCCGGCGTTCATCGATTTATAAGACGGTATCACGTTAAAAAAAAACACTGATTAACGCGTGTTTAAAAAGTCCTTACAAATTTTTGTATAGTATATTTTTAAACTATGTTTAGTGGGTGTTTACTTTTTAGTGGTAAGCCTCTGAGTTTTTAGAAATCCCAAATAGGAAACCCAGATTGGATTTTGACCACTACAATATCAAACACAACCTTATTAATGTATATATAAATACGTGAAGAGAACACTTTGTACTTACCCCTTTTAAGCTTATTGCGCGCATGGACGAGTATGAAATTTGGCATAATTAAACTGTATATAGAGAGGGGTGAATGCAAAAGATATAGATAACGTACAAATTTTAACCACTGTCCACTAGCAATTAGGATTCATAATTTAAGCATGTAAAAATCAAAACATTTTTGATAAGACATGAAAGAGAAAAGAAATAAAGAAAAAAAAAATAAACACAGAAGATCTGGTCTTCTGTGTTTATTTTTTTTTCTTTCTTTCTTAATAACAACTTCAAAAAATAAACACAGAAGACCAGACTGACCTTGTAGAACATAACAAACATACGTACTTACATAAAAACTAGTGGTTCGTCCAGAACTGAGATCTCGCAAGTCTGCCATAAAAACGAAAAAATATTATTTGAAATCTTTCACTATTAAAATAGTGCCATGAAATGAATATCGAACTGTCGTGATCTACAGTTTCATTCAAATTACAAGTAACGGGGGTTCATGTAAATGGTTATACTTTTTTGGGGGAGAAATTTCAGTTACTCTGGATTTCAGAGTGTTCCCTATATTTGTGTCACTAAAGCTACACGTATACTAAATTTCAGCTCTGTGGGGTCACTGGTGTGTCCTTTGAATTTTGTCAATATTCTGTTTATATTATGACTAATAACTCAAAAACTATAAGATTTAAACTAAAAATAGAAAAACAGGGTCGTAATACACTTATAAACCTTTCATTAAACGTCCCATTTAACCTTATTGTCTCATTTTGTTTTTTTTTACCTCTCTTGAACCCCAATATCTCAACAACGCCATAACATTTTTAGCTCAACTAGTCACACCAGGATTGCGCCATCACTACCTACCTTGATACCAAACTTCACGATGGTCAGATCAACGCTTCGAAAGTTATCCTCAGATAAACAAACATACTTACATACATACACACAAAGCCTATTTGCCCAAGTTGATTTGGAGATTTCGCTTTACTCGAACATGAACATAAATGATTAAAAAGAAAAATTATATAAAGCAACACAGGAGAAACAGATAAAAACTGAGTACATATACATAAGTAGGAGAGTTCCTAGATAATACGGTCAGGACATACAAAAAGAAACACAACACAGATGGCGGGATACCTTGTTCTTGAGTCTAATTACGTTAATTTGTAAATAAATTATGATGAAATGCCAGAAGTCGACAACTACAAATTCTTTTGTAATCTAAATTATTTTGCCGCAGAACAAATGTTTGCATGCTCTACAGATATTTGTTCCGGGTCTGGTGGTTTTTCTCTATATTATAAGTATGTATTTACAAACAAAAATATATAAGTATGCTATCAGTTATCTAGTTCCCATAGTACAAGCTCTGCTTAGTTTGGGGCTAGATAACGCTGTGTGAAATGTCCATCAATATTTATTTATTTATTTACATACTTAGGCAATAGGAACGTCCCACGCAACTTGCTTGAACACGATTGTCTGATTAGTTCTACGTAAACAGTAACTCTTTATTTTAGCTTCAGCCTATATTTGATGGCATTTTAAGAGTAACTTAGTTTTTTTTATATATGTATTAAACATTTAGACACATAAGAAGATGGGTCTCCTGATGTTAACCGGAATGGTAACCACCGCCTACTCCTGCAGCACTCGTGGTACTGCAGTCGCGTTGCCTACCAATTAATGCCTTATTTACACCTCTCTAGAAGGCTTTCATGTTAAAACCACCGGGAAAACCTCCGGAGGAAGGTCATTCCACAAGCTGCAGGTGCGTGGAAGAAACGAGCAGGTGAATCGCACCGTGTGAGACTTCCACGCATCCACAATATGTGGGTGAGCTCGTTGCCGGTTGCGGGAGGTTCGATGGTAGAAGTGGGAAGCAGGGGTTAAAATTGAACAGCTCTTCAGAACATTCGCTGTTATATATTTTAATAGGAGTACGTTTATAGATCGCATTGTTATCAATAGAGGCAACATTGAACTGAAATGAAATACTCTTTATTGCACACCAGATAAAAATACAATAATGGAAATAAACAATAAATAAAGGTACAATGGGCGGTCTTATCGCTAAAAGCGATCTCTTCCAGATAACCTTTGGATGGACAGGATAAACAAAATCAAAAGACGGCGGTGTAAGAGTACCTACAGACATAAACAGAACCCACAAAATAAAATGTACCTATTAATTATACTAATAAACATAAACTTAAATACTTACAAATAATATAAGTGTAAATAAACTACACTACATAAAGAGGATAAATAACATAAACACTAACTAGCAGTTACGAGACAACGAAAGAAAATGGTTGTATACCTTGACTTTGAAAATAGGAAGAGATTGGGACGACCTTACAGACAAAGGTAAGGCGTTCCACAGTCGCACAGCTTGTACTGTAAAGGAGTCACCATAAAATTGTGAACTATGGATGGGAGTTCGAAGCTGTAGAGCTTCGGAAGAACGAAGGGTTTGAGAGTGTCCCTGATACAGAAACTCGAAACGCTCCTTTAGATAAAAAGGTGAAGTGAGATTATAGAGAATGTTATAAAGAAGTGATACAATATGTCCATTCCGGCGAAGACGTATAGGGAGCCACTTGAGTTTTGCGCGGAATTCTGAGACATGGACATTATGTCTGTTACTTCAAAGGATGCATTGACAGACATCGGGATCAGACCGAAACTTGTATTTTAGCGGGTTTGAATCACGAAATTTCGACGAGTTTCGAATTACGACCTTTTTATTAAAGAAACACTTTATTTTGATGGCAATTTACAACACAACCACCAAAGACCTAAGGACATTTTAGGTGGTGGAAATGATGATAATTTTACATTTCAACTGAATTTATTTATTACGCGACTTCTAAAACCACAATGCAAAACTGATTAACATACTAAAGAGTCGGAATCGTCAACTTTTTTACTTGTTATACTTTAGAACTTTTTAAATTTTCGCGATTATACTCATGTTTTTAAAACAAAACGGGTCTTTTCGCGCACAGATTTATATCAAAATTATAATTTTGACTAACCTCGACGTTTCGGCTAAGTTACATCGGCCGTGGTCACGAGAGACTGAAGCGGGCGGGTGTCATTGCCGGGCAACGCGAATGTTGTCACCAACTACCCACACTTGGTTTTCTGAATCGCACGTATCACTGTTTCGACACACAATACTAACAGTATCTGAAGTTACGCGTGGACCTGAATCGCGACCTGAACACCTAACTATAACTGGATTCCACGATGCAGATAATCTAAAGCCGTCCTCACGATTAAAATTGCGATATTTCTTTATCTCGATGGCTTCTCGAACGATTCTTGGGTAATATTGGCTTTCGGTAGAGAAAATTTTGGGGTCGTGAAGTTCTATCCAGTGGTTTGGTCCAGATTCAAGTAGATGCTCAGCTATCGCAGATTTATTCGTTTGTCGGTTCTTCACAGCTGCGATATGTTCTTTCACTCTTTCAGCGATGGTTCGTTTTGTCTGTCCGATATAAGAACTTCCACAGCTGCAGTCAATTTTATACACGCCGGGCGTTTGGAATGGTATAACATCTTTTGCCGTACCGATCTGTTTTGCTACTTTGGATAACGGGGTATATACAGTCTTAATGGAGTATTTTCTTAGCGCTGATCCAATTTTGTCCGTTATCCCTTTCACATATGGCAAGTATGCTATTGACGTTGTAATCCACTTGTTTTCGGTAACTGCGCCTGGGTTGTCTTCTATCCACTTTATAGCCGTTACGTTTTAGTACCTCCTGAACATGATTTAACTCAGCTGGTAGGTGCTCAGGGTCACAAAGGTCATGGGTTCGATTCATCAAAGACGTCACGACAGACTGTATGTGGCGGGGGTGATGATGAGACGACGCGTCCAGGTATTTGTCCGGAAACCGACAATTACGTCGGATAAATCTGCGATCGCTGAGCACCTATTGCAATCTGGACCAAACCACAGGATAGAACTTCACGACCCCAAAATTTTCTCCACCGAACGCCAATATTACCCAAGAATCGTTCGAGAAGCCGTCGAAATAAAGAAATATCGCAATTTTAATCGTGAGGACGGCTTTAGATTATCTGCATCGTGGAATCCAGTTATAGTTAGGTTTTCACGTCGCGATTTAAATCCACGCGTAACTTCAGATACTGTTAGTATTGTGTGTCGAAACAGTGATACGTGCGATTTAGAAAACCAAGTGCAGGTAGTTGGTGATAACATTCGCGCTGCCCGGCAATGGCACCCGCCCGCTTCAGTCTCTGGTGACCACGGCCGATGTAACTTGGCCGAAACGTCGAGGTTAGTCAAAATTGTAATTTTGTTTTACTTTCTACTATAAACTTTAAAATTATGATGAGCGGTTTAACAAAAGAACATGACAACTTTAACCTCGTGCAGTATAAAGGATAATTTATGTGAAACCATGGTGGGGCCGAGCCGTGCCCCGTACGAGGCGCGGTCGACGCACCGTACGGTACCCATGTCCCGGGCGAGCCTCGCTCGCGCCCCAGCGCCCGCACGGTTCCGACTAATTCCCTCCTCGGCTAACCCAATCACTGCGCGGGCGTACGAACACTCGATGTAATATGAACGCGTAGCACGTACAAGGCTCGGAAGAGGCGATCAGAAAGAAAGAAAGAAAAATAATTTATCGGACATAGACAGATTTTTACAGACAACACTACTTACTTAGTAACACAATATAAATACAAAGGTAACTTGATACAAAGAAAGGTGTATAACATGTAGGCAAGAAAAATTAGGTTATTAAAAGTAAGTAGGTAAGCACCGCGCGCATGAACCAAATGGTCCAACAAGCATAATGCTGTACGCATGCACGGATGTGCAGCAGCGCTGGTTTGCAGACAGGACAAGAGAGGGTGACTTCACGAACGCAGAACCTCGACGTAGCATCAATAAATATCACGGATCGCCTCGTCCGTGCCTCATACGTGAAGACAAGTCCCGCATCCTGCGTCAGTGCTTTTTCACATGCATACGATTGCCGTCTAAACGGCACGGCGCCGTGCCTTCCATGCTCTTTCACATGTACACACGGCTACACATCAAGCTATATAACTCCAGTATAACCTGATCTCTCATTCTACGAAAAGCCAATGCCAGGTCAGCTTATACTGGAAATGTATAGCTTGATGTGTAGCCGTGTGTAAACGGTTTACGCACGGTCGCCCGGTGTCGGCGAGGGGTGGTCGCAGTATTATCGAGGTACTAGACTGAAGACGTCGTCGTTTGTTATTAATGGAACGAAATACATAGCTAGGTCCCACCACGGTTTAGCTTAAATTATCCGTTATACTGCTCTTAATCGGTCTTAACTTATTCGGTCGGGCATCACAACAATACCATAATAGTGAAAGCCGTAGAATACTGTTCCCATCTTAGGCACGGAGCTTCAAAGTACCAATTGCTTCGTTTTGACTCCCTTCAGAGAAGAGCCATTAGAATCATCGGTGATCCCAAACTCGCCGACAGGCTGGAACCGCTGAATCAACGTCGTGACATCGGATCGCTCAGTGTATTCTACCGCCTGTATAATGGGGAATGTTCTGAGGAGCTATTTGATCTCATCCCGTCATCGAGATTTTACCACCGCACTTCTCGACAACGTAATAAATCTCAACCACATATCATCGACAATTGGGTATCACGCACCACACGCTTCACGCGAACTTTTATACCCTATACTTGCAAGATGTAGAATGAGCTACCATCTGAGGTTTTCCCATTAGGCTACGACATGGCACGCTTCAAGAGAAATGTAAGGAGGATTCTACAGTGTAAGGAACGAATCGACAATACCCCGGGTGTTGCCGGTGTTCATAGGCGACGGTGACCGCATACCATCAGGTGGGCCGTAAGCCTGTTTTCCCACTAATAACATCAAAAAAATTGGCATGATCATTGATAGGTTAAACATAAAATCAATCGGAAAACAAGAACTGAGTACACAAGTAGTCAAAAACAATCATAGTATTTCTAACACCCTTTACAAACAAAATGACTGTTTGGCGTCGGTTATAATGCACCTCATAACTCCTACGTAGTAACCACGAGTCACCATCAATACTACTCCAGCTAGGCAATTCTAACCTGGCGTGACTTGCTTTATGTAAACTTATGTCATTTTATTTAAAACTTGCGTAGTGAGGGTTTTTTTATACTACTTACGAGTATATGGCAAACGAGCATGCAGTGGCTACTGGAGCCCATGGACATAGAATTCAAAACAAGCTATTATGTTGTCTTGATATCTATTTGGATACGTTGCCATACTATAGGACTTAGCTGATAAGCTTATGTGCCAGTAATTACAGGAACATACCATTACCATCTAACCGGAACACAGCAGCACAAGTACTGCTATTTGGCGGCAGATAAAGGTAAGGCGGTGGTGCCCACTTCCTCGAGCCCGTTCACAAAAGCTCTACCGCCAGTAAAATTGGTGAGTTTCAGTAATAGTTTATGATAGGACGTTAGCGAGACTATGCATTGAATTTAAGATAATTGTCCATTCGATTCAACGTGACAACGTAACTGAAAGGCGATGATGTCTCTAGCAATCGTAATGTTGTAAAAATTGACTTAAATTAAAGTTTAGGAATCGGAGTTTCCGCTACGCTTTAACGAAATGTTGGAACAACATTCCACCGCCGATAAGGCACTTGCACAGTATTCACAGTTTTAAATTAAAACCAAAAAAATATATATTACTCTCGCAAAAGAAGCAGGAAATAACAGACTTGATAATAGTGCTATATAACTTTACCTTAGTTTAAATTATGATTTTATGAATCATTCTGAATTATCTAATTTTATATATTATTTAATTTTTTTTATTAATTTATAAAGTTATATTTTTTTTTAACAATTTTGTTTGTCAGTTCAAAACAAATTACAATTTAGTTTTGTGTCTACATTAGTGTAAATTTTTTCTGTTTGAAACTTCTTGTTATGTTTTTTTTTGTATGTCCTTAAAAATCACGTCCCCTGTGTATTTATCACACTAATATTATAAATGCGAAAGTTTTGATGTTTGTTTATATATTTATTTTTTGTTTGTTTGTCGCTCAATCACGTCGTAACGGAAGAACCGATTTTGATGAAATTTAGTATGTACGTGGATTAACCACATAGGCTTAGTATCCCATAAATCAGGTCCCACGGTATAAAACTGCGGTGTCAAGTCAAGTTGCAAAAGTGAGTTTAGCTTTATTTCTAGGTTTTCTACACATATAGTAGCATACAAAGTCACGGGCAACAGATAGTGAAATATAATTAAAAAGTTGCCAAGCTAATCCCAACTACAACTTGTAGCTAGTTTTATTATATTAATTTGTCTTACTCAGTCCTAAATATCTCAACGGACGACTAGCGCAGGTTCTAACGTCCTGCAGACGATGAGTTGAGGCCTGTTTGCAACCAATCTGTGTACCTAATTTGTGTTTTATGATGTTTATCTATATGTAGTGTTCATATACTAAATATTTTTTGTAGTTATTATGTATTTAGAACTGCCCTAGCTATAGAACTACCCTTGCTGGAAGACACTACTTTTATAAAAGCTGTCCTTTATACAACAGAGCATAAATTAAATACAGAGCTGTAAAATTAAATGCAAAACCTGGCTTCAGTCTCTAACGTACACACGGCTACACATCATGCTATAAAATTCCAGTATAAGCTGATCTCGCATTGTATAGGCTTTTCGTAGAGTGAGAGGTCAGCTTATAGCTTATACTGGAAATTTATAGCTCGATGTGTAGCCGTGTGTACGATGATACCGAGAATATTTTGATCTCTCGTACTTATCAAAATTAACAACACGCGAACACGTACGCACTCACACATAACACACAAACACACCCCACACATACTCACACACACGCAGTATTCATATTAAAATCATAATCTTATTTAGAACTAGTGGTCCCGCCGAACTTCGTATCGGCTTCACATGCATAGGTATAACGCGGGCTGTCAATATAAGTCACCCTGGTAGAATTGTCAATTGTTGTCCCCGGCCATCATTATGTATGAGAAAATGAATGACTTCCACAAATAATTCCATACCAAAATTAGCCAAATCGCTCCACCCGTTCTCGAGTTTTAGCGAGACTAACGAACAGCAATTAATTTTTATATATATAGACCATATATCTCGGGATAACTCCTACCGAAGCATCTGTTTCAAACGATATTAATTTTTTTACATCCTCTTTGACGATATTTGCAGCCCGCATTCTGTCAATTCTATGTCAAACATCATAAGGTTACATTATAAAAGCACTAAGGTTAGATTATAAATAATTTTATATGGTGGTTAAGTATTCTTAAATTTTCTAATTTTGCGCGCAATTTTCTTAATTTTTTTCTTTTATAAGAACCTTCTCCTGACAATAAGAAATACAACAAAAAAAGAATTGGCCAAATTGGTTCAGGCGTTGTTGAGTTATGCGCTTACCAACACATTTTGCGATTCATTTTTATATTATAGATTTTTATATTATAGATAAACATTTACTTGCATCGACTTGTTTTAAGCTGGAACGTTGTTCGGTTTGGTTTTGGAAAAGGGCGCTGACACTGCTACTCAGTTTTTTTAACTTTTGCAGTTGTCAACGTTTTCATTTGTCTATTGTACTTTCTTTATGTTCCAAATAAATAATTTAGAATTTTTGAATTTGAATATGTTGCAAATAAAAAAGTCTGAAAAGCCTTGAAGTGTTTTCTCTAATGTAACGGAGCATTGAGTTACGTAACTCATTAATAATATCACATAAGTTGAAGTGCTGGAATCAAACATGGAATCGCACTGCACCTCTTGAACCCCTTTGTGTGGTAATAAATAAGTTGTATGAGATGTTTTGACGGCTAAAATCTGTCATAATACAGTGTTTTTCAACACCCTGACGAGAATAGCAAAAAAATATTTTTCAGATCGTCACAGAGCATTTACTTGAAGAAGGAAAATATAGATTATTTTTAAAAATATTGACTCATTTATCAACTTACTCACTTGTTAGTTTGTAATAAGTATTCCAATATGGAGGACAATTCAAAATGTTTTTTTTTATATTATACTTGTAGACACACAAGCTAACAGGCTTTCTGATGTTAAGTGATCACCGCCGCCTATAAACTCCTGCAGCACTCGTGGTACTGCAGTCGCGTTTTCAAGCACTTAATACCCTATTTACACCTCTCTTCAAGGCATTCATTTTGAAGCCCACCGGAAAAACCTCCAGAGGAAGGTCATTCCACATCTTGCAGGTGGAAGACACGAGCGGGTGAAACGCACCGTATGTATGGACATAAATTCAATACTATATAGATCTCAATACTCATTCTTTTATTGCATTGCACAATATAATGATAAGATACTCGTACAGATAATGATGTAAAGCCAGCAGCACGAAGGTTTGCGTATTTTTAATTTTTTCTATTTTAATTTTAATTTTTTTTGGAACAACAAACAGTAACACTATAAAGGTTAGGTAAGCTTACACATACTGAAAGAAAGAAAGAAAATATATTTATTTGAACCCACTTGACATCACACACAATAAAAAACAATAAAAACAAAGGCAAAGTCGAGATTCACTCAGATAGACAATACTGGTGTTGCGTGGGGACAAAAAGGTCCCTGTCTCAGCATAAGCTGTTTGATACCACGGTGGATACGATGCAGCGCTGGTTTTCTGACAGGGCCTAGGTGACCGTACTGATACAGTATTCATGTGGTAGAAGTATTAATTTAGATTGAATATGCCAAAAACCATTGCTCGTACGCACCTTATGAACGTGCGTTACAATGGAATGCCCTTTTTTTAGGGTTCCGTACACAAAGGGTCAAACGGGACCCTATTACTACGACTTCGCTGTCTGCCTGTCTGTCCGTCTGTCACCAGGCTGTACCTATCTGATGAACCGTGATAGTTAGACAGTTAAAATTTTCACAAATGATATATTTCTGTTGCCGCCATAACAGCAAATACTAAAAACAGAATAAAATAAATATTTAAGGGGGGGCCTCCATACAACAAACGTGATTTTTTTGCTCGTTTTTGCTCGATATTGATAACGGCAACAGGTAGACGCTTGAAATATTCACAGAATATTTAGCACTAATATTCACTTTAAAAATAAATAGTTAAATTAAAATAAAACAAATATTTACAAGGGGGTCCCATAAAACAAACGTGATATTTTTTTGCGGTGGGAGAAAGCTTTACGCATGTCCTCGAGAAGCGTTGAAGGGGTCTGCCGGACTCTCCTTAGGTTACAACCAACGGCATACCGACTAAAAACTCACCGATATTCCTGAATTCACCTCAGTTCTAGTACATCATCAAACCGCCCATCTTCAGATGAGTGAGTCACCAGCACTTGATAGGATCACGGGGTCCCGGTTGGATTCAACCGCGGCCCTATCGGTGAATGTCCGTCTTAAGCGGACCTCTCTGGGACTCTAGACTCCCCCCTGGGAAGGAAAAGAATGTCCTGGAGTATTGAGGACATGCTCCGGCGTATGAGGCATAATGCACTGCCCTACATCAATCAACTTGAGATATTCCAAATTTTTAAAATCACCTCAAATTTTTTTGACTTGAGATATACAGACAGACAGTAAAGCTTTTGAAGTAAAACTTTTTTACGCATGCTTGACTTGAGGAGTAAGCTGGTGAATGCGTTACGAAAAGTGTGAACGGAAGTTCAGAAAGAGATATAAGTTAGTGAAGGTAAAAAGAGAGAGACAGTGACGTTTCGTATATTTTTAAACGTTAATGTGCGAGTGCGAGTTGCGTCAGTCCAGAATGAACATAGACTGATCGACCCACAGACGTGTGGATAATTTTGTAATTGACCAATTTTATAAATTAATACTTTGAAAAAGATGTTTTACATCAGTCTAAAGCACACTCGTTTTTTTTCACTTGTAATTATGACATGCCATAACGACTTCTTTAAGTGAGCGTAAATTCATAATACAATTTATACCTAGTCAGGTCATAAGTATTGTCACACAGTAAAAACTTTTCTTTTAGAATGCTGGCCACAAAAAAGTTTATAGAATTCGAATTTCGAATTGTTCATGAAAATAAAAATGTATACTTTTAGAATTTTACTCATTTTTAAATATGGAGTGAACGCTTAAAGAAGGCCGTGTTGCATTTATTGCGTTGCATCGTTGCGGTTACGCGCCAATTCAAATTTTTGACATACTGAAAAATTTGAATATAACCAAAAGATTCGTTTATCGCACCATCAAACGATACAATGAAGACTCTAGTGTAGATGACAGGTCAAGAAGTGGTCGCCTTCGGTTTGTTAGGACTCCAGCAGTGATAAAAGCTGTGAAGGCGCGAATTCAAAGAAATCCCATACGTAAGCAGAAACTGTTGGCCCTTCAGATGGGGTTAAGCAGAACCACGGTGAAAAGGGTGTTAAATGAAGACTTAGGGCTTCAGGCATATCGAAGAAAAACAGGTCATCGTTTGAATGCTAGTCTAATGGACCTGAGACTGAAGAGATGCCGGGCTTTGTTGAAGCGGTACGCGGGAAAAAAATATCGCGAAATTCTTTTTTCGGATGAAAAAATTTTTACCGTAGAACAGAGCTACAACAAACAAAATGATAAGGTGTACGCACACAGTAGTGAAGAAGCGAGCAACCGTATTCCGCGTGTCCAACGAGGTCATTTTCCATCCTCGCTCATGGTATGGTTGGGAGTTTCTTATTGGGGCTTAACAGAGGTACATTTTTGTGAGAAAGGTGTAAAAACGAATGCAGTTGTGTATCAAAATACAGTCCTGACGAACCTTGTGGAACCTGTTTCTCATACCATGTTCAATAACAGGCACTGGGTATTCCAAAAAGATTTGGCGCCAGCTCATAGAGCGAAGAGAACATAAGACTGGCTGGCGGCACGTGAAATTGACTTCATCCGGCACGAAGACTGGCCCTCCTCCAGTCCACATTTGAATCCGTTAGATTACAAGATATGGCAACACTTGGAGGAAAATGCGTGCTCAAAGCCTCATCCCAATTTGGAGTCACTCAAGACATCCTTGATTAAGGCAGCCGCCGCTATTGACATGGACCTCGTTCGTGCTGCGATAGACGACTGGCCGCGCAGATTGAAGGCCTGTATTCAAAATCACGGAGGTCATTTTGAATAAACTTTAGTGTCATAAGAATCTATGTTTTGTTAAGTTCATTTTGGTATATAAATGGTTACATAATGAATAAACTTGTTTCAATTATTTTATATTAAACATGTGACAGAATTTATGACCTGACTAGGTATACCCAATAAAATAATCAAATAATTCAAGAATCCTCGAACTTGTTAATTTAAAGTGCTGGAGTTACCAGCTTTAACTTACGAAATGACCTTTGACATTTGCCTCGAACGTCAAACGTCAAAAACAGAGCGAAATGTAGACAACTGACAGTCGAGCACAAAAGTGAAAACTCGTGACACAGCTAATATTGAAGAGTTAATCAACTTTGCCATCAGGCAGATAAAAAAGGAGTACCATCGCTTTTAGTGATAAAACCGCCCATTGTGTGTGCAATAAAGGCATTATCTACTATCTACCTTGGCCGATAGATTTTTGTATGATTGTGGTATCTTACCGATTACAACGTAATAAAAATTTATGTACACACATTTATGTAGGTATATATTTGACGACCTCTGTGGCGTTATAGGCGAATAGCCGGCTAAGCTGAGACACAGAATGTTGCGAGTTTAATTCCCGCCGCAAAGCAAATGTTTTTGCTTTATTTTGTGTTTCTCTTATCGCAAAACAAAAGTTTTGTTATATTTTCTCTTTCTCCTATCTACGTATCTTTGCCAGAAGTCAAGGTATCTATTACTGTTATTGTATTTCTTTTTGTATGGCGTGTCAAATAAATGTTTTTCATTTAATTACACCACACTAATATTATAAATGTAAAAGTTTGGATATTTGTTTGTTTGATACTCAATCACGTTGTTAATCTTCACCGATTTCGATGAAATTTGGCGTGTTGATAGATTATGATCTGAATTCCAATAAAAGCTACTTTTTGTTGACAAACAACGGAAGCTAGTAATAATAAAAAGGAATATTAATATTTAGGTAAAATAGTTTTTTTATTTTAAAACGTTCATTTTTTATTTTGTTATTTTAATCTTGGCACATTAAAGCAAGCGACGAGGCTGTAGAAATACTGCTCCAAATCAATTTAATTTAGACTAATGAGTCACTGACACGAGAAGAAGATTGTATATTTTTATTGAGAAAACTTTCGTGAATTATTTCAATCTTTATTATAAATACGGGATTTATCATGTACCTACCGATTTCTAGGTGCTTCGACAGACACTATTTTGATTTAATTCGTGATCCTCGACTTTTATATAAAGTGAATCAGTTTTAGCCGTATGTTAAGCTTCGCAATAGTTCGTATATATATATTAAAGGCTGTGGATTTTGTTTGTTAACACAATGAAAATAAAACTTTCGTGACTATTGTATAATATTGAAATAAAATGATAAAATGCTTAAACAAGGTATTGTTTACACTGTGACACAAACGACAAGCCGTGACGTACTGTTGAGCACAAAATCGTTTTACCCCGACGCGACGCGCCGCCAGTAAACACGCCTTTGACATATTGAACTATTGACGACGTCAAAGGTTTTTGTGGCCGAATAGCTGTTTGCTAAAGTGTTTTAGGTAGGTAAAGTAGGTAATGATTTACTTTAGCGCTTTTTAGGGTGAAAAGATTTTTGAAGTAAAACTTCTTTACGCACGCTTGTCTTAAAGTGAATGCGTCACGAGAGCGTTACGAAAAGTATGATCGGGTGATGCGATCGGAAGTTAAGAGAGAGATATAAGTTAGTGAAGATAGAAAGAGAGAGAGTTATGTTTCGTGTATTACTGTAGAGGCAAGAGAGAAAGAGATGAGAGCACACATTATCTTTCTCTCTTTCTCTCATAGCATACGTTTCGTATATCTAAGACACAGTGCAGGCCTATTGTCTTTATAACACATTTTCTTTTCTCTTCCTCTCATAGCCAGTGCATGAAATATATATATATATCTCAGTCAGTAGTTTGTTTGCGAGTTTGCTAGTGTTACGCGAACAGTGATTTCTTGATTATTTTTCGTAATTTCATTTCGTTTTTGAACAATTTTATAAATTAATATTTTGAAAAAGAAGTTTTACTTCAGTCGTGTGGTTTAAAGCACACTCGTTTTTTTATAATTTTTATTTACGACTTTTAGAATTTTTTTTACCTTAATATGAACTATTTTTCTGCCACAGAGGATTTTAAATATGAAAATCATCCTCTATATTCAAGATTGTCTTGAAGAAACATATTGTTAACTATAAGACCGCCCATTGTACAAATGGCTTTGTGTTTTCTTTATGTGTGTTTGTTTCTTTTGTGGTGTACAATAAAGTGTATGCATTCATCTTTAACTGATGAATTTCCAAATTGTATTTTGTAACATTATGTTGCAAAATTGCCTCGGAAAAGTTTATTCAAGCCGCTATTGATAACCTAGACAGCAAGTATCGCTGCAAATTGCTTTCGTTGGTTTAGATTTTGCAGTTAACAAACACAAAAAAGTGTGTAGCTCAGATGTTCAATTTCAAAGATAAAACATCCGCACAGAACAGAAAGTTAGATTCACAAAAACAGTGCCTAATTAAAGCTCGTTTACTGGAGTTGGATTTAACCGGTTTTATCCGATGTTTGCGGAGCTAGTAATTGCTGGTTCAATGTGGAAAGTAAAGATTTGTAGATTGCGGGGTTTTTTCTTTGCAATTTGCTTTAAAGATCCAGTTTGCACTTTTTCATATTTAAAATTGTTTAATAGACTTTTCTTCTCGAGTGTAGCTAGGTACTTGTATAATATGACAGTGCCCTCAACTTGTTCTCCACATTATTTTTATCTAGCGGTTAATGTATTGTTTTGTATTCATTTATTGCAGACCAGATGTTGCCCGCGACTTCGTGCGCATTACAATACTAAATGTGTAGGTAACATAGAAATAAAGCTAAACTCGCTGTTGCAACTTGACTTGAGACCCCATTTTTGAGACCCATCATGAGAACACCTCCATTATATCATATTATTGCATTGTCACCGAAGTTGCATATGTATTCCAAATTTCAGCTCAATCGGTTGAGGGGAACGGGTTTATAGTTACAAGATTCCACGCGGACAAACATACTAAGTTAATAAAAAGCTTGTAAAAACGGATTTGGCCTGGAGATTATATTTCAGTTAGCTTAGCAATGAGCCTCATTCTATTTTCAAATCCTTAAATCACCTTAAATCACATTTACGGAGCCGTTTTCGCGTTTACAATGAACAACTTTCAGAGCATGAGTGATAAAAATAATTAAAAAAAACCCGCCCAGTGCGAGTCAGACTCGCGCACGAAGGGTTTCGTACCGTTATCTATAAAAACGGCAAAAAAATCATGTCTGTTGTATGGGAGGCCCACTTAAATATTTATTTTATTCAATAGCACATCTTTATTTATTTACCATATTTGAGGTTGGTGTCGATTAAGCTAGTCCTCTAAATTGTATGAGCGCCCATACAACTCAGACATCTTAATTGGCATCAACAATGTTTATTTGGGGACAGCCTTTAATTTTTTATTTATTATTTTTGTGAATGTTTCCTTTATTTGTGCTGTAAGACAATTTCAAGGTCAACAGAAACTACCATATAGGTTTTCGACCCAAAACCTACAGGGTACTTCCGGTTGACCTAGCATTGTCAATTTTGGTTAAAAGCAAGGTCTTATTGCTCAAGTAAAGGGAAAATTCCGATAAATGAAAAAAGTTGAAAATTAAGGTAAATTTTGGTACTTAAAAGTTTTTGCGAAAATCTAAATTTGCCCATATCTTTTTATCGTGTTGACTCCGGACCTTGATTTTTATACACCTAATAGGGACGATAGATCTCAGTATCTTGTACAAATTTTAACTTTCTCGGTCAACCCGTTCCTGAAAAAATTGGCGGTGACACACGCACAGACAGACGGACAGACGGACAAAAGAGGGTTCTTTTTTTACCTTTTGAGGTGTGGAACCCTAAAAACACGCCATTAAATAATCAAAGTACGGCCATTTGCAAGTCACGTGGGCTACAACTAAGATAGATAGATAGATAATTTCTTTATTGCACACCATTAAAAATAAAACAAACAAAAGAGAATACAAAATTAAATCAAAGGTACAATGGGCGGCCTTATCGCTAAAAGCGATCTCTTCCAGGCAACCTTTGGGTGGACAGGATCTAAGTTACTAACCCAAACTACCTGGTTATTAACGGAATAGGTATATATGTATTATCGGACAATACAAGAATCTATTATGATTGATTGATTTTAAGTTTTAAATTTATAACTAAGATACTATAAATTTAATTTAATTTTGTTTTTGTTTGTAATGTATGTTACAATAAAGTTTGAGTTATATGCGTGTACGCATTTTATTGGCTCGTGCGTGCACCACAGAATAGCAGCGCTGCTTCAGTGTTTCCGCTGTTAGCGCACCGCTGTGTGGTGGGCAATTTTGTTGCCATTTATTGTTTTAGTTTTAATTACGTGCCCTTCAGTTTTGTTTGTTACGCAAAATATATATTTTCTTTTTCTATATTAATTTCTGCCCATAACTCCTCCCACATGCGGCAGAGATAGCCTGCCCCACTTTAACTTGCATACTTGGTGCCCAACGTCCGCGATTTGTGTTTGGGAGCGCAGTTCACTGTTCTAAATCCACCACCGAGTGGATCCCAAAAGACAGAAAACGACCACGTGGCAGACCGCGACGCCGATAGAAAGACGAACTCGACTCGTCGACAGACTGGACTACACACGCGCATGATAGAGTGGAGTGGAAGAAAGGGAAGGCATGCCATTTGCCATGCAGTCCCACTGCATGGCAAAGGTAGTACAGGTTCAAATACTAATAATAACTTATATTAATTTATATTTCTAACCAAGCCGCAAGTTTTCTGACAACGTATAAATAAATATTAAAAATCTCACGTATTTTAACCACGACCCAACCTTAGCAGGCAAAAGGCAAATACAGTCAACAGGCGCCACGAAAATCGCTAACATCCCATCACACAAATGGCACAAACTTGACAAAGCTCCCGAAATAAAACAAACAAGTGCTCTCGACTGATAAGTTTCTCAAAAGGTCGCTCTTACTTTATTTATTTTGTAACTCAGTGTTGCCATGACGTAAAGGCTGTTCAACAGATATACCGGTATCGCCGCAATGCGTTAGTATGTATGTGCGTAATTTTTTTTGTGACATATTACCAGAAATGCATTACTCTCATTATCATAATATTATTGGTAATAATAAAACCTTTTTATTTCAAATCTCTTAGGTAGGTACAAAATACATATAGTTGTGTATAGTTCTACTTATCGCCAGACTTTAGTATTTATTATTAACTAGTTGTTGCCAGCGGCTTCTCCCGCGTTGTTCTGGGCTGCAAAATACATATATAAACGTTGACATCCCATTTGTATCCCATGGGAACTGATTTATGAGATAAATGGTAGCCTATGTGGTGATCCAGGTTATAATCTACGTATATACAAAATTTTATCGAAATTGGTTTAGCCGTTACAGAGTGATTGAGTAACGAACAAAATAATAAACATCTAAACTTTCGCTTTTTATAATATTAGTGTGATCTTATTTTATTTAGCTATGTATTTAGATATGAGAAATGGATCCGTTCTTAAATAGGTGTCCTCCATATTCTTCCACGACTCTATATTGTTTGCTGACGTCCAGTCTTTCCTAGCAATTTGGATCACATCATCAGCCCACAGTCTATATGGTCTATAAACATATGGTCTTTTGCCGAATGGTCTTGTCCATAGTGTGGTGTGAGATTAAAGCAAGTACCCTGCCATAACACAGTTAAATCTAGCACGGAGGGAATGGGTTTGTTACTACCTATTGGAAGCTACTAGTATAGGGTTGCCATAAATCCATAAGGCCCCGTCGGGACATTTACAATTAGGAGTCCATTTTTTTTTTGTATACAGCGTGTAACAGAAATCATAGAAAAAAATTCTAGCCATGTATTATTATGTCATACACATCTGTATCTCTAGCTAGATGTAAGGAACCTACACACCTGAAAAAAATACCCAAAATAGATGATAGATTGTGTAGTGTAGATCATACATAATAGAAAATCTGACTCAAATAGCACAAATAAGAAGAAAAAAATATTTAACAATTGCATTTAAATAAAAAAATCGTCTGTTGGCTGCTTGCGCGTCCTGCGCGGAGCGCTCGATTATGTTTGTCGGGATATTTTAAAGCTTGTCGGGACGTCGGGACACGACTGTTAATAACGGTGACATGTCCCGACATATCGGGACGAATGGCAACCCTATACTAGTATCAAGCATCTACCCTGCAGAGCTAATATTGCTAATATTGCTAAACTTTTCACACAGCGCTATCTAGCCCCAAACTAAGCAGAGCTTGTACTATGAGAACCAGATTACTAATAGAATACGTATATACTTTTTTTTGTAAATACATGCTTATAATATGTTTATAATATGTTTATAGAAAAACAACCAGACCCGGAACAAAAATCTGCAGATCATGCAAACATTTTTTCCGCGACGGGAATCGAACCCACTACCTTCTGCGTCTCAAATTGCTATTCGCCCACTGCGCCACGGAGGTCGCCGGAAATGTCGCAAAAAAACAAAACAAAAAAATGTAAAAATGGTGGTGAAAATTAAAATGTATTTTCACACCACCTGCTCGACAATGTCAAATTATATATCATGTGAACCTCACCGAAAGCAGGTGATACGGTTGATCCGGGAGTAAAGTTGTACTGAATTTCATAATATGATTTGAACCTTATCTGTATTAAAATTTGAAACAAAGGGACCCACACAATAAGAACATATTCGTAAATCGAACTGACCTCTGCACAGATTGCACCAACCTAGATTTGGTTTTTATTATGTCGCAGAAAGTTTGAAAAGTAGAGTATGAATCCTCGTGGATGAAGCTGTCTGCATCTTGGGCGTGCTTATGTCCCTCTCTGCATTTAGGATTCAAGTAACTCTCCCGCTCCAATCGTGAGCTAACTCTAGCATCCTTCGTTACGTTCAGGATTCAATATAGCGCCCGTGACGCAAGTCACTGCGTTATTCCCTCGTTTAATAGTCTACTATTATTAGCATAGGTAACCATAACCAGTTGTATCTATTTCGTTTAGTTGCAAAGAAATTGTACCATTGTTTTTAGGAAAATTAATTATCTATATCTTATCTTCACCTTAGGACGTCCACTGCTGAACATAAGCATCCAGTAGAAAGAAAAGTAAAAAAACAATTCCAAGTAACTTTTTAACAAAAATATAAACAACTTAACCAAACTACTGAAACGATTTTGGTGAGATTTCTATGAGACTAATTTGAAAGTGTATCCTTTCATATAAAAAGGAATTTTTCAAATCGGTTGATAAATGACGGAGTTCTAAGGTAACAAATAGTAATAAAAATAAAAAAAATTAATAATGTGGGAATCTCCTCCTATTTTTGAAGTCGGTTTAATTTATTTGTATCAAAAGTTGTTCCCAGCCTTCTCTATTTGGGCTATTGTGGACCAATCCTGTTAATGGGCATCAATTTCCTCCCTCCATCTTCGCCGCGGTCTGCCACGAGGTCGCTTTTAGTTTAGAGGCGTCATCCTGGAGAGAAGAAAGGGAGGCCTTTGCCCTGTAGTGTTCCCGCCATCTGTCCTATTTTTGTCTATCGCTCAGAAATCACATTAAACGAGAAACATTGCTTCGAGCTAGGTACAGAAGAGTGGGGGCACGAAGTTATTTCGGTTAGCAGAACTAATTCATTGGAGCCATATAAAAGCAGTAATACTCAGGCACATTCCGTATATCAAAGAAAGAAACTTTGAGAAAATATTAATCTACCTGCGAGGCGAAGTTATGTTTGTTCCAGAAGTTTTAGAACTTCGAGAGTTTCTTGTACTGGAGTGAGGAAAAATAGTGGAAGAGGCATTGTTTACATAGTTATTTATACTAGCTACCGCCCGCGACTTCGCATGCGTAGTTTGTCAAAAAAACCTAAAAATCTTCGAACTTCGAAAACAATTAGATGTGCCAACTTTCATGGTGATCGGTCTGACGGTGTCAGAGGGAATGTGATGATGGAGAAGTTGATAAATTCAGTTATACAGACTGAGGCATATAATAAGTGGGATGTAAATAAAAAACAACAATTTTGCTGTAATAAGTGGGAATGTACTTAGGCACATAAAGATTAGCCTCGCCATTTAACGAAGTGAGAACATATTTAAAATAAAGACCATCAACCATGGATAAAGTTGCATTAGTAATTCAATACCATACTAATGGATTCTCTTCACATTTCATAGAAAATAGAATACCAATGCCTCCATAATGTCTTATAACACTTCTTTATAACCAATGTGTCCTGCCAACTATGACTTATGGTGCCGAGACGTGGAGGCTCACGAAGGAGGATGTGCACAAAATGAGTGTAGCACATAGAGCCATGGAGCGCGCCATGCTCGGCATCACACTCTTAGATCGAGTTCCTAATACTGAATTTCGCAAGCAGACTAAATTACAAGACGTCAGCAAGCGAATATTGGGGCTCAAGTGGAATTGGGCAGGACACTTGGCCAGACGAAGTGACGGCAGGTGGACTAAGGCACTAACAGAGTGGAGGCCGAGAACTGGGCATTGAAATAGGGGACGTCCACCAGCGAGATGGGTCGATGTCATCCATAAGACCGTGGGTCGTACGTGGTTCAGACCAGCACAGCATCGGGAAGAATGGCAGAAACAAAGAGAGGCCTCTGCCCAGCAGTGGGTCGAGACGGGCTAAGGATGATGCTGATGATGTGTAGAATACTTTTTTTTAATGTTAGCAAATTTATGATTTTATTTGGTTAGTTACTTTAGGGAAAGTGTTACTGGTGGGAAATAAAGTACCTAATGTTAAATACCTAACTACCACTTCCATTATTTTATCACTGCATGGTTTTTTCATTCGTAAAGTTTTCACCTACATGGAAAGGTGTCGATTTTACGCCGTTGTTGAAAGTTTATGAAGCAATGAAATCATTTGAATGTAAAAGTTTTATCTTAAAATTTTGTTTTTACTATCTCAAACTTCAAAAAGTCCTGTTTCAACAGTTAGTGCCTTAGCAATTACAAATGTTCTAGTCATTTTTTAAAATATTAAGTAAGTACTGGCTATAAAACGAAAGGAAAATAACTTTCTATGAATCAATATTCGTAGTTTAATATAAATGAAAATTTAATGGGATATTTGTTACTCAATTTAAAACACAAGTAGATTTGTAATAAATTAGAGAAAATTTATTAAAAAGTTTAAGACCACCCCAGAAAACCGGCTATCTATATAAAAACCACGTCCGAATCGGTCCTTCTATTTGGAAATTACGATACTACAGACAGACACACGGACATGCATGGGGGGGGGGGGGGGTAGTCACATTTATAACAACTCTCTTTTTGCGTCAGGGATTCCTAAAAAATATTAAAGAAATTGGATAAACGCTTGATATAGTGCCCTAGTATCATGACTGCCCTAGAAGTTTATCTCTTAAAAAATAGTGTTTAATGACATTTTAGCGCAGAGAACAGAAACAATACCGTGCAAATGTTTATACCCTCTACGCTAAAATGACCACACATATGCGAAATCCATACGAAATGTATGAAAAAGTGTGTGGACTGCAGGTCGTTGGCCACACGTAGCTGTGACAGTTAGGCCTTTTGTCCACCGCCACCGTCACCGGGACGTCACCAAAAACGAGATGACGGCGCCGATTTAGCGATACATACATTTACTATAGACCATTTGTCCACCGCCGCCGTCGTCGCTGGCACTCGGGTGACGAGCGTGCGGTGGATACACACGCATAAATGTATGTATCGCTAAATCGGCGCCGTCATCTCGTTCTCGGTGATGTCCCGGTGACGGTGGCGGTGGACAAACGGCCTTACTTTTTTCTTCCACGTAGATAAACTTTCTAGGGCAGTCGTGCCAGCCCGTCCTAAAGGTTTTCTTCTTTATATAAGTGTTATCTCTCAGAGAAGTACTATTTTCGGTCATGCAAATATTTTTGGTATGGTTTGTCGTAATAATATTTTAGCAGTGCCTTTTTCTGATGTGGCCCTACAGTTGTATAGTTTAGTTCATAGTTGTTTGTTTAGAAATAAGCATCGTTTGTTTGCTAATTTTAAACCTTTCTACTAATATGTATGCTGTATTTTCATAATATTTGATGTCTATAAGTGGTGTGGTCGCTCAGCGATAAAGCCCTTATATTATTCCGAATAAAGCAAATTTATAAGAAGTGTATCAATGCCTGTCAACATTTCTGTCAACGCAATGTTGACGTATTTAAAATTATGATGTCTCTATCGCAGTCATTTTGTTTGAATCCGCCGTTTACATACGGCATCGTCAGCTTATAAACGCTCGCTGTTATTAAATACGCCGATGGAAAAATGACAACTCGTTCAATTGTTTTAATTTCAACGTTGGTTGTAGTTTTGGGGTGACCATGAAGAAAAAAACACAGTTTGGACAAATCAGACTTTATTTTAAATAAATATATATATTATATATTTTAACGCAGCGGCAGCAGACACACCTTATGGCAGTAGGTCGTAAGGGTTTTTATAAAAAATAAAAATATTATTATTAATTAATAATTCTTTTTTATTTTTTAAAAAATAAAAAAGAATTATGCATTATTGACCAATAATACTGTGCAAGGGTCCTCCGAGAACCAGATTCTATGGACACCATTTTAACATTTAGTAGACAACATTTTTTAGGCGCTGGATAACCTCAAAAATCTTCTCAGTTCAATTTGCCGCGGCAATATGTAGACGGCGTTAAAATCGTCAATCAAATGTTTAGGCATAATATATAATGACATGGCAATATGCATTTTGCCTTCGGCATATTACATAATAGCGAGCGTTTCTAAGCTGACGACGCTTATGTAAACGGCGGATTCACACAAAATGCCTGCGACATCTCTATAAATCGTAATACGACGGAAAGTTATATGATATATGAGAATTGAGGTAGGAGAGACCTTTCTTATGGTTAAGCTTGACTTTGTACATACCTTCTATTTCTGTATTTTTAAATATATTTTATTGTGTACAATAAAGAATAAATGAGGTATGTTCCCAATACAGTAACAAAGCTGGATAACAAAACTCCAGTAGTAGAGTTTTTTAATAGAATAAAAACCTACTGAAAAATTACATTTCGAAAGGGATTTATTATCTGTTAAATACCATTGAAAATCTCTAGTAAAATCTGTTTCAAAAAGACTATAAGACCATTTATTCGTTAAAAAGAGCTCTCAAACGTTTTCATTAGCAAAATCATCGCGACCCAGTTCCAAGTTTTTGCCAGAGCTTCACAATTAAGACTTGCTCTCTGCGATTTCGAAACAATGACCATCCAAAACGTAAAGAACGCCTTTAGGGTGAATCGGAGTTTGTCAATTTGTGAAGTGATGTGGTCTGTTTTGTGAAATAGTTAGGTCTGAATAGAAAAATAGCTCTTGGATACCAAGATAAATAACAAAGTACTGGGTATACCTGCGCGAAATAAAACTTCCGCTACAATGCTTTTTGAAGTTAAACTTTATTACGCACGCTTGACTTGGGGAGTAAGCTAGTGAACGCGTTACAAAAAGTGCGAACGGAAGTTGAGAGGGAGACATAAGTTAGTGAAGACAGAAAGAGAGAGAGTTACGTTTCGTATATTTTTAACGTCAATGTGCGAGTGCGAGTTGCATCTGTCCAGAATGAACGTAGACTAATCGACCTATAGACGTGTGGACAATTTTGTAATTAAACAATTTTATAAATTAATATTTTGAAAAAGAAGTTTTACTTCAGTCGTGTGGTCAAAAGCACACTCGTTTTTTTATATGCTATTTTATAGCTATATTATGCTTAGTAAGCAGTCCAAAGATAATTGGAGATCATTCAGAGGAGCCGTGGTGAGACACCAATGTTCCTCCAAAGACGTTGCAAAAACGGTTGACATTTGTTTCTTAGTGAAGTAGGCTGTTTCCGCTGTTACAAGCATTTTAAGATTTGTATTGCGTAAAGTGGAGCCAACTGAAGTGGAAGTGGGCAGGACACATCTCTAGAGCATAGAATGGAAGATGGAGCGAATGTATCCTCCAATGGTACCCACGAGACGCGGTGCGCACAAGAGGAATACCGAAAATACGATGGTGCGACAACATGGTAGAGGTTGCAGGCAAGACATGAACCCGACTCGCTCAAGATCATCGTACATGGTATTGCATGGCGGAGCCCTACACCCAGTTCTTGGTGCCCAAACAAATTTGTTAAGTAAAAATATGTGTAATATAATTGAATAATAATAATAATAACAGTAATGTACATATTTTAATGATATTAATTATAATGAATAAGTTAAAATTATGTAAATATTTATTAAAAAGTTATTAATGACGACCTCCGTGGTGCAGTGGACGAATATCCGTCTGAGACGCAAGAAGTAGCGGGTTCGTTTCCCGCCGCGGAACAAATATTTGCATGATTTACAGATATTTGTTTCGGGTCTGGTTGTTTCTCTATATATTATAAGAATGACTTAAAAATGGCTTCTCCTGACGCCATCAATGTAGCCAAGTACATATCTAACACAATATAACTAGAGCTATTGGCACGCTAAGAAGAAGAAGAATAAGTATATATTTACAAAAAAAAATGTATATAAGTATTCTATCAGTTTGAGGCTAGATAGCGCTGTGTGAAATGTCCTGCAATATTTATATTTATTTATGGGAATAATGGCTTTATTTATTTTATTGCGTAAAGGATCACGGCGTCGTTCAGAGGCGTCATGATATCTTTTGTTTCTTCGCAGTTACTAATCCTTTTTCCTATGGCCGTGACTTTGGTTCATCTACGAATCTCCTTATTTCTAATTCTATATCGTAGAGAAGCACCAAACATAGCTATGTCCATAGCACGCTAGGCGATCTTCAGCCTTATAAGGCCCATAATGATGGACCACGTTTCTGTACCATATGTCATCACTGGTACCACACACTGCTCAAAGACCTTCATCGATGTTTTGGACGTGAAGACGTCACGAAATTTCCCGAACGCTGCCCAGCCGATCACGTTGGGTTCTTCGTCAGACCACTTTGTCGAAGTTGGACCTACGTAACTGTTCTCATACTCATACTACAGTTTAATTCTCAGCAAGCCACAGAACGTTTTGCGATTGTTATATTTTAAAACAAATGACCATAGGCACCAACTTTTAACGTCATTAACCGCACAATCAGTGCAAAAAGCTTCATTTAACCCGTCCAGTTAACCCCAGAAATCTGGTCCAAATTACTGATATCAATGACTTTATTCTTTACAGTAATCACCCTCACTTACTTTGATTACTAAATAAAGTGGACTTATAAAGTAAATAAAGGATGTTACTGACTAGGAGTTTAATAACAAAATTTAAGTTTTTATTATTATTGTTAGTATTTTATAGTAAGTAGGTAGGTATATTTTTATTGACACTGACCTAGCCCAAAGTATTAGCAAGCTGAAGTGGCAATGTGCGGGCGGGGCACTTAGCTCGAAGAACTGACGGCCGTTGGGGCAGAAAGGTATTCAAGTTGAGGCTACGCACTAGAAAGCGTAGCGTGGAAATCTATAGGGGAAGCCTATGTTCAGCAGTGGATAACTTATTCCTAGTGAAACCGCAGTTTCTTCCAGACAACTTTAGCATGGAGAGGATTGTTGGTATGACTAAGATAGATAAAATAGCGTTGAATTTATAATGTCACAGTTTTTTTAATTAAAAAGTAGGGCATCATACATGGTAGGGCACGTTCGTGCGTGACCTATGAGGCAGGAGTCCTTATTGTGGCGACTGCTAATAACTGAAATCGATTTAATTTTTTTATGTAAGTACTGTATTTGTTTATTACTGGATTGCATAATAAAAAAAACATTTGTCGTCTTTCTTTCTTTGTTATAGGCGATGGTTAAAAATTTTCATCAGGTGGACCTTTTATTCCATGTTCCATCTAAATGTAGTAAAGAGGTTTTTTTAAACAATAATTAATTTCCATTGAAATGTAGTTTATGAAAAAAGTGATTGGTTTAATGCAATCATTAATTTTACATGCAAACTTCTATATTGAGTTCAGTGCATACAGGATTCAAAGAAACTAAATTAGGCTGCATTCAGAGCAATGCGTATGGTCCGTACGGGTTGTCCGCTGCGGGCCTTCCGCATGCGTATAGTCAGCAATGCTTTAAAACGAGTGGCAGTTCAAATCGGCTATTGACTCCTTGTGGGCTTCACGCGGAGCGAGACTGTACGGAGAAAACTGCGCCACTGTAAAACGATGTTTTATCGCCTGTATCTTCGCTCCGGAGGTCCGCATACGGGCTGTACGGACCATACGCATTGCTCCAAGCCAAACGTTTCTAGTCAGTACAGTCCATTACGAGTCGGCAATCTAAATAATCGATCCATCCACTCTGGCAGTTATGAAGATTAGAATATTTTAATGGTTTCAGATTTATCAAGGCTTAAAGTTTAATTTAGGAGGATTGGAGCGGCTTAGTTTAACATACTGGTCTTTTAAGAATGGTAGATATATAACTTTAGGTTTTATGAATTGTGAGTTTACTAATGTAATGATATCTATCATAGAGATCGTTACACGTTTATCAATTAACACTTTTAACTTCGCACTTGTTCTTAGTCAATAAAAAAACCAGCCACGTGCGAGTCGGACTCACGTACGAAGTGTTCCGTACCATTATCTATAAAAACGGCAAAAAAATTGTGTATGTTGTATGGGAGCGCCAACTTTTTTTTTTTAATAATTGCACAATTTTATTTATTTACCATAATTGAGGTTGGTGCCGATTAAGCTAGTCCTCTAAAGTGTATGAGCGCTCATACAACTCAGAGGACTATCTTAATCGGCGTCAAATAAGTATGTATGGGGACATCCTTTAATTTTTAACATGTTTTTGTTTTTTAGAATTTTTCCTTTATGTTTTCCTTTATGTTCCGTAATGCTGTAAGACCTTGCTTTTTGCCAAATTTCGTGATTCTAGGTCAACGGGAGCTACCATATAGGTTTTCGACCCAAAACCTATAGGGTACTTCCGGTTGACCTAGACTTGTCAATTTTGGTTAAAACCAAGGTACAGTAAAGGAAAACATAAAAAACGTAGCAAATTAAGGTCAATTTTGGTATTAACAAGTTTTCGCCAAAATCTAAATCGGAGAGTTATCTATCTTATCTTAAATTTGCCCATATCTTTTTATCGTGTTGCCTCAGGACCTTGATTTTTTAACACCTAACAGGGACTCTACACTTCAGTATCTGGCATAAATTTCAACTTGCTAGGTCCACCTCATCATCATCATCATCATCATATCAGCCGTAGGCCGTACCTGCGGTTCTCACCAAGTCTAGGTCCACCTGTTCCTGAGAAAATCGGTGGTGACACACGGATAGCCAGACGGACAGACGGGCAAGAGAGTGATCTTATAAGGGTTCCTTTTTTTACCTTTTGAGGTACGGAACCCTAAAAAATAACCTCTGAATTGATTGCGTGACCTGGGCCAGATGAGATGAATATTGTCGAAATGTAAGTCTCTCCGGCTTTTTCGGTTGTATTTTAAACAACAACCGTCAGTCACGTCTTCATTTGCGTATAAAAACAACATAATTCAGCTAAAACATGTCAATAGAACTCCCCAATAAGGAAACATTGGTATTCTTTCAACGTCGAGGCAAAATCACAGTTCTCCGTCACAGAATTAATTTAGCTCTAGAACCAGTACAGATAACACGAAGTTGAGGTGAACTAGTTCTTGAGTAGAGACCGCGTCTTGACAAACATAGTGTGGGACGCTCCTCAGCTAGGTGGAGTTGTGAAAGGCGGTGGGCAGTAATTAGATGAGAAGAGCCGAAAACCAGGTGCATATTGGGAAAGGCCTATGTGCATCAGTGAACTAATGGGGACTGATGATGATGAAAAACGATGCAAGAAAACATCTTGAGAAAATCGTTTCTAGAACAAATATAAACGTGTGTGTGTACTTATGTACGCACGTAAAAGGTTATACTTCTTTGGTTATTTACGTAACAGAACAAAAATAGCTAAAGATTCATTCCATATGCTACAACTCTATGTTTGTAAATGGAATGATAAACTTCTTCTTCTTCTTAGCGTGTCAAGGGTTCTACGTTTTCATATATACTATGTTGGAGAGGTGTTTGGCCACAACAATAGCATTAGGCGAGGCGGTTATTAGGTCCTCCATCGTGCAGGTGTTCGGACACAAAGGGCACATTAGCAAGAGCTGCATTGACTGCGCGGGATCACCGCAGCCACACTGGGTTAGGTTAGGGTCCCTGAATCTCCATGTGCACATATTCAGTCTGCAGCGGCCAACCTGACTGCGGAGCCTGTTTAAGGACTTCCAGAAAAACAACAATGATAAACTAATAAATATAGGTATGAGTGAGAAGGAGCAAGAAGAGAGAAGTAGAAGGGTATAATGCACAATACTCCCCAATGCGGGACATCAGTGCGAATCTTTTTTTCCCCCCACCGTAGAATAAGAATTAGTTATGAGTTTTCACGGAAACTTGAGAGACAGTTAACATCAAATTTCATCATATCGCTTTTTGGCTGTTGGTGTGCGCGCGCATGACACAGTTATCAGCTAACTTCATCATGTCTTGCAACCTGTTACGTGAATGCTACTATGCCAAAAGTAGGCATATATACGTTGTGTTTGAACTTGCATCCGATTACTCTCTTGTGGTATATCTTCAAGGGTCTGCATACTGAGTAAGAGATATGAGGATAAGCATCTTTTTTTTTATTTCTTTATTTAATGTAGTAGTTTTAACCAGACAATGATTATGTCATTCCCGTAAGTCTGCTCAAAAATGTATGTCTTCTAAATCAAACAGAAAAAACGATTAATTAACTACCTACTACCTACCTAACTTTTCCCCTTTATCTATTTGAGGTATATTTTAGGCAGTCTCTTGGCCTCATCAGATGATGGTGAAGTCAGAAACTTACACATCCCTGCGGTGTTATTGGTAAACAACATAGAAGATGGCGCTCGGCCGCGTTCCGAACACATTCCGACAACGCGTGATGCACATCTTCAAAGGTTTCACAGTCAGAACAGTATGGTTGGAGACCATAAATTATTGTGTTCCAGGGCCGCCGGTAAGATTTCTCGTCACGCTTAGCTTAATGATATCATACGCCGGGATTTATTCAGCGTCAATGTTCCAGCCATTCTCGAACCAAACGGTCTGATACGTGACGATGGTAAGAGGCTTGACGGTATGACTCTTATACCTTTGGATAAGGGTAGACCTTTGGTGTGGGGTGCTACGTGCATCGATATCCTTGCGCCATCTCATCTATCAGGTACATCAGTTGGGGCCGGTGCGACGGTTAATTTAGCCGAAGATCTCAAGTGGTGCAAATTTAGAAGTATCGACAGAGCTTACGTGTTTGAGGCATTTGGGGTCTAGACCCTGGGTCCATGGGGTACCGGGGCCCATGGCGTTTTCAAAATTCTTTCTGTGCGTCTGGGCGAAGCGACGTGTGGTCCGAGAGATGGCACTTATCTGAGTCAACGCATAAACATTGCAATTCAGCAGGCCAATGCAGCCAGTGTCTTGGGGACACTTCCACCAGTTGATCTGGAGTGATCTGGAGCAATTGAACTATCCATAAATCGTTTGCAACGGTTTTAAGATGGATCAACTGTTTCTTCTGTATCTGCCTATTGTAAATAATTGTATATTCTTTCAATAAAACAAATAAAAAAAAAACAAATGTGTGTTTGAATTACTCGATAGTTTAAATATAATTATAATTTCTAAGTGTAATTTTTCGAAGTTATTTGTTGCTCGTATGCATCATGGGGATTAACTAGTTGTGAGCTACAGATAGTATAGGTAGTAGTAGGGTTTAGTCGGACTGTGGATGATGTTGATGATAATGATGAATAGTGCAGTTTCTATACTACTTAGCACAGTGCCTATACTGTGCTTCTGCCCCGAAACCTCAATATACAGCCCCTATAATTCTATTATGGGGGAATAAAGGACGGGACATAATACTTCAGTGTTTTGGAGTCCCTCTTAGGACAACTAGTTATCGCTTGGGGGTGGAACGAGGGCTCCAACTTAATTCCGTAGATAGAGTATCATCATCATATCAGCCACAAGACGTCCACCGATCTTGTGTGGTCTGTATCCAACGGCTCCCAGCAACCTTTCTTTCTTTCTTTAAGTTTTTTAAAGGAAGAGTTATTGATTCGTTGATACGAACTTTGTTTTAATACCAATATCATCTACAGTTTTTGTAGTAGGTACCTAAATCATAATTAAAAAAAAGCGTTCGTTTTTAGGGTTCCGTACCTCAAAACGTAAAAAAGAACCCTTTTATAAGACCACTCTCTTGTCCGTCTGTCTCTCTGTCCGTCTGTCTGTCCGTGTGTCACCACCGATTTTCTCAGGAATGGGTTGACCTAGCAAGTTGAAATTTATACCAGATACTGAGGTATATAGTCCCTATTATGTGTAAAAAATCAAGATCCTGAGTCAACACGACAAAAATATATGGTCAAATTTAGAAAAATAGATTTCGCGAATTCTTTTAAGTACCAAAATTTACCTTCACTTTTAACTTTTTTTGGTTTTTAGAATTTTCCCTTCACTTATACTGTAAGACCTTGCTTTTAACCAAAATTGTCAATTCTAGGTCAACTGGAAGTACCCTATAGGTTTTTAGTCGAAAACCTATATGGTTAGTTCTTGTTGAGCTAGAATCACGAAATTTGGCAAAAAGAAAGGTCTACAGCACTAAAAAATAAAAAATCAAAAAAGTTGAAAATTATAGGGTGTCCTCATTCATACATAGTTGACGCCAATTAAGATAGTCCTCTGAGTTATATGGGCGCTCATACAATTTAGAGGCCTAACTTAATCGGCACCAACCTCAAATAAGGTAAATAAATAAAATAGTGCGATTGAACAAAATAAATATTTAAGTGGGACTCCCATAAAACACCCGTACGGAACCCTTCGTGCGCGAGTCCGACTCGCACTTGGCCGGTTTTTTGTTATTTTTAGGTTTGCGTTGTCCGACTAGGATCCTTTAATAGTTTTGCTAAGTCCGTCTGACTGCCCATCTGTCTGCTACATTTATGTCCTAACCTCGTTCCACTGCTGGGCAAAAGTCGAAGTTTGTTACATAATACGCGTACAAAAGATAACCAGCGCCCAAAAATTCCTAATTATATATGTTATCCTCGTAACAGCGACCACAAAAATAAAGAGTATCTTCATCATTTCAAAGCCGGTAAAGACATACATGTGAAGTTTGAACAAATAAAATTACAGATTTGACTTTACTGAATAGTCGAAGTTTATTTTATTGGTCCAAGACTTGTGGAGAACTTCCGAAGAGACCTCCATTGCCAAGATGCAAAGTGAACATAATATTAAGGTAGGTGAAACACATTTTATTATGATTCAACCGAAATCACAGAACATAATGTTGTTTTAAGGTGCTGTTTGGCTTAGTATGTAACGTTGTGCGAGATACATGTTTGGTTATTGTTACTGGAAGTTCCTGATAACTTCGGTTCTGGGAAATCTATGGTGAATTCAGGATTTTCTAAGTGTGCTATATATCGTTTATGGTAAGGTTTTTTGTCAACTGGAAAAAGGCCAGGCATTTGGGCATCTATCGCATAGCGCCCCGTGACAAGAGATCCTGAAAAGACCGAAATACATAGTTAATGTATTATTTTTATTTGAATTGTTTAATTTTATGATGTTTTATGTGTGTTGTACATATTAAAATCTGTTATGTATTATTTTTGCTTATTGAGATACTTTTTAATCATGTAATTCAGAAATTGTAATGTATTTTAACCGTTCCAAGTGTATTAGCACGATACACTTTGCCAAGCGACACAGTTATACAGAAGTAAAAAAAAACGAGTGTGCTTTAGACCACACGACTGAAGTGAAACTTCTTTTTCAAAGTATTAATTTATAAAATTGTTCAATAATACAATTGTCCACACGTCTGTAGGTCGATCAGTCTATGTACATTCTGGATAGACGCAACTCGCACTCGCACAATAACATTTAAAAATATACGAAACGTAACTTTCTATCTTCACTAGCTTTTATCTCCCTCTCAACTTCCGTTCGCACTTTTCGTAACTTGCCTTTTTCCAACAATACAACCAAAAACATGTCTATTCACACAGCTAGAACAGGTATAATAAGATGTCATATGTTAGCATCTAACTGGGTGAACTATGCAGTCCCTGGGACATGGTTTAAAACTGAGAAGGCTTGCAGACTACTCCACTAAAACTAACTAGATATAAATACGACCTGATAAAGGATGCTGGGAGTCGTTAGGTGCTGACCACATAAGATCAGTCACTCTGAAATTCTATGGGGGAGGTCTATGTTCAACAGTGGAAGTCTTATGGCTGATATGATATTGTTAATGATGAGGCTTGCAGAACACCTTATTCAATAAAATTTAGTTTTAGTGGACTGGAGACAAAGACGGATGAATGAAACAATGGCTGCAGAAAAAGTGTTTTCAATCACATCAAAGAAGTACTTCACGAAATATTTACATCTTAGTCCTTTTCTATTTTTCGCGATCACTGTACATAATTACTGATTAGAACGGGTATTTATCGCATGTGTACCTTTTTTTAAATGTCGGGATAACGAAACAAAAAAGGTACATACGCGATAAATACCCGTTTTAATGAAAATTTTTTTTTTTCCATATTAACAGGCTTCAAAAATGGAGAAGTCCATATTGGTCTACTTTTTATATTTTTTACCTCAAAACTCCTAAAATCTTTTTTTATTTGATATACGTTTAGATTGGCCCATATAAATTTCATCAAAATTATTCAGTAGTTTGGTTTTTCTTTTATCTGAAGTCGGTTATATTTTTGTTAATAAGTTATTTGTATCATTATTATAAATACGGGATTTATTACGTACCGTTTCATCGGTGTTTTGAACGACAATGTTTCGGTTCAATTCGTGAACCTTCATCAGGGTGAGTGCGATCCGCTCCGAACAACGTCTCGCCTCGCTCTCGATAAAACGGTACGTGATAAATCCTGTATTTCTATTATTGATTGAAATTAATCACGAAAGTTTTCTAAAATAATTGTAGCTTCCTACTTTCTACTAATATTATAAACGCGAAAGTTTGTATGTATGGATGTTTTTTACTCTTTCACGCCGGAACGGCTGAACCGATTGCGATGAAATTTTGTGTGTACGTAGATCATAACCGGGATTAACGATTAGGCTACTTTTTATTGGCAAACCACGCGTGCGAAGCCGCTGGCAACAGCTAGTTAATAATAATTTGACTTATATCTTTCTCGTCTTATTTTGTATATTTGGCAAATATAGTAAACTTTTAATTGTAACATATTTATCACCTATAAATTGTTTCACAATTAATAATTTGAATTTGAACACCGTTGCTTTCGTATGTGTTGAGTACGCGAGCAAGAGACCGCAAAAGAAATTAACTAGCGGTCTCGGTCGTAGATCTATGTCTTTATCTTTGTCTCGACCCCAATCGCCACCTTAAATACCAGAAATCAGGATGTTTTCTCGCACTAACATCTTACTTGCTCCCGAAAACTCGACCCTAAGCTTAATCAAATGTTCTTGGCGCTGGGACAGAAACAATTCTAACTTAAAAGCTACACTAAAATATCGAATTGCTCCGCTCTTGGACGCGGGATAAATTTATATCCCAACTTTTAGTTTTCTACCCCGATGCAGGTCAATACAATTGAGTATCGGCTAAAGTATCTGCAGTTCAGAAATAGTGTAGTGATTTAATTTCACATCGGATATTGTGGATGTATGCGGGATCTGTTATTTTGTAAACATATAAGCAGCTGCTGTGTGTTTTTGAACGCTCCTTTCTGTGTTGATCTATTTTTGTGTACGTCCAATTTTGTCGATTGTGTGAAGATATGACGACTTCCGTCCGGCGCACCTCTGGCGCAGTGAGCGGTTACTGAGACGCAGAAGGTTGCGGGTTCGATTACCGCCGCCTTAGTAATAGGGTGCCGTTTTATCCTTTGGGTACGGAACCCTAAAAATCACGTTTGTTCTAAGGAAGCCCCCCCCCCCCCCCCTCTCTCAAATATTGTTTTTATTCTGTATTTAGTATTTGTTGTTATAGCGGCAACATCATCTGTGAAAATTTCAACTGTTTAACTATCACAGTTTATGAGATACAGCCTGGTGACAGACGGACAGACAGACAGGGGAGTTTTAGTCTTAGGGTCCCGTTTTACCCTTTGGGTGCGGACCCTAAAAACTTGCATCTGTAGCATACACGATTAATATTATAAACCTACATACAAATATAATACACATACATTTACTGCCATTACCGATCATAACATATTCAAAGTAAATTTTAATGTTTCATAAAACATGGGTCACTTAACATCATGGAATGAAATTACTAAGGGCGAGATCACATACAAGTAATGTTTCAAAAACTGAAATATATGCAACTTCAGTTAAATTAGATATATCGTCGCTTTCCGTCTTTAGGTGTCCATATGCTAGTCTTCTTGGCCCACCTATCGGGTTACATACGAGAGACATGACCCGCCCATTCCCATTTCAGCTTTGCAGCCTTGATGTAGCAATGCCGGTCGAGCGCAGCCAGCAGTTTTGATTTCGGTCGATCCGCTTTACACCCAAAATGCTGCGCTCCATTGCTCTTTGGCAAACTCCTAGTTTGAACCTCTGAGACTCGGTCAATGACCAAGACTGGGCTCCGTATGTTAGGACAGAAACAATACACATGTCAATGAGTTGGCGTTTTAGCGATAAGGGAATTTCACCCTTGATAAGTTCCTTCATGTTAATAATGTTATAAATTCAAAAATATCTGTGTCTGTATGTTACGTTTCCACGATGGATAAACCGATTTCGATGAAATTTCGTCTAAAGATAGATTATGACCTGGATTGAGTTATAGGCCTCTTTATTAACAAATCACGCGTAAGAAGCCTTGGACGGTAGCTTGTAAGTAATAACTAGGCAAAGCTCTCTCCGAAATTAAAGGTAATGTTACGAGCTGAGGGTTCGGGATAAAATAATAAAAATCAATATTATCAACATAACACTTTTACTCAACACTAAAATCATAAATACACGATCTTAATCACAAGGTTTCACAACACGGTTGCACAATAAACCACTTAAAGTTACCGATATGTTCGCACGTATAGTCAAATTCAAACTGACTCCTTCGGGCGTCTCTACGCACTATTTATACTGCGCCAGTACATACTTCTCGAAGTTTCTCGACGTTTTCGCTGGCGACTAGAAAAGTGTAAGTATTTCGACCGACTACTATTTCTTATTCTGTGCAACTGTAGGTAAAAACGTAGCATGTAGGTATATTCCTTACCAAGTATCACCTATTCTGTGACACAGTAGACCTCGAGAAGCCGACTATTACTTATTCTGTAACAGCCTCGGCGTAACAGTAATAAATGACTGAGAAGGTTATATCCGCTAATGTCTCTGACCTTCTCAAGTCAAAGTGCATCGAAATCCTTACGTTATAGTGTGATAACATCCTTACTATAGATATTCCTTGATAACATTTTACGAGTAGGTGATTTCTCAGAGCGGTGAATACGTATAGCCTTATTTATGAGCCTTAAATTACGTCATATATGTTTACGATAACAGGATTTTTGAAATAAAAATTATATATTATATAATATTTATTTCAAAAATCCTGTTAAATTTAGGATTGTCAGGATTTTTGAAATAAAAATTATATATTATATAATATTTATTTCAAAAATCCGGTTAAAAAAGAAAAAAGGCCACAGAACTAGCATATTATGCTAGTTCTGTAGCCTTTTTTGTATTCGAAGTAATTCCAACCCATATTAAATCAGTTCCATTTGTTTGTAAAACGTCATTTGATTGTTTAAACATGCGGTTAACAGTGTTTAATTTTTTTTGTGGTACGATCTTTCTTTCTTAGGGTTCCGTACCCAAAGGGTCAAACGAGACCCTATTACTAAGAATCCGCTGTATGTCTGTCTGTCCGTCTGTCAGTTGAAATTTTCACAGTTTATGTATTTCTGTTGCTGCTATAACAACAAATACTAAAAATAGAATAAAAAAAAATGTTTAAGGGGGGCTCCCATTAACAAACGTGATTTTTTGCTCGTTTTTGCTCGATATTGATAACGGCAACAGGTAGACGCTTGAAATATTCAATTAAATAACTAAATAAAAATAAAAATAAATGTTTAAGGAGGGCTCCCATACAACAAACATGATTTAGTTGGCTTGATGATTTGATTGATAATAACAGTTAAGTATATTATATTGTTTGTTTGTGTATGTATTGCAGGTAGGTACTGTATAATGGTTATATTTTAATGTTTATTATTTTAAATCATCTATTGTAAGTATATGTATTAAGTATCTAACAAACAATTTATTGTCTATGTCTATCTATTAGCAGTTATACAAACATGCCAGTGAAGACCCATCAAACCCGACGACCTCCGTGGCACAGTGGGCGAACAGCCGGCTGCGCCGCAGGAGGTAGTGGGTTCGATTCCCGCCGCGAAACAGATGTTTGCATGACATACAGATATTTGTTCCGGGTCTGGTTGTGTTTCTTTCTATTTATTATAAGTATGTTTTTACAAAAAAAAGTCTTAAAGTATTCTCTCAGTAATCTGGTTCTCATAGTACAAGCTCTACTTAGTTTGGGGCTAAATAGCGCCGTGTGAAATGTCCAGCAATATTTATTTATTTATTATTATTATTCATTCACCCATCACCGGATTAGCACGTTGAAGTAGCAATGGGCAGGCCATATAGCGCGCAGAGCAGATGGCCGAAGGGGCCGGAAAGTTCTCGAATGGAGGCCACGGACCGGCAGGCGCAGCGTAGGACGTCCACCTACAAGATGGGCTGACGACTTGGTAAGAACCGCAGGTCGGCGTTGGATGCAGGCTGCTTCCAACCGCAGTTCCTGGAGATCAATGAGGGAGGCCTTTGTCCACCAGTGGACGTCCTACGGCTGATATGATGATTTTGATGATGATTCACCCATAGTCGAATGACATTAAGCGTAGCTGGGTGTCAATGGATGAGACTCGCTAGGGACCGGAAAGAATGGCGTAATAAAGAGGAGGCCTATACCCAACAGTGGGTGCAGGCGGGCTGAAATGTTGATGATGATGATGATGATCATGCTCGGACACCGTGCTAGCGATACAGCAGGCCATTCAGTAAAACACATCAAGAATTGAATAACCAAACTGTCGCCTCAAAGGATAAATACTGCATTATGGCGCCAGCGGTTCACAACGCAATTAGATTTGCATTCGGCAGTATTAAAGCGCTGCCAAGCGGTTGCTTTGCTTAATTGTAGTAAGAAATGTGCTTTATCCTGATAAATAGTTCTCGTTTTGGCTAAAACGCCTTGCAACTTTTGAAATTACGTAATTAATTATGAAAGTAAAAAAATGTACTTTTGCAATAAAATACTTTTTTACTTCGAAAACTTTCGTGATTTATTTCAATCATTATTAATACGGGATTTATCACGTTTTCGACATTTTCAGTTAAAACACCGATAAAACGGTATTTGACAAATCCCGTATATATAATAACTAGCTGTTGCCCATGACTTCGTACGCGTTTCACTACTACATGTGTAGGTAACCTAGAAGTAAAGCTAGACTCGCTGTTTCAACTTGACTTGACACTCCATTTTTAACCCATGGAAACTTATTTATGGGATAAATGGTAGCATATGTGTTGATCCAGATTATAATCTACGTATATACCAAATTTCATTGAAATCGGTTCAGCTATTACGGCGTGATTGAGTAAATAATAAATAAACAAACATACACACTTTCGCATTTATAATACTAGATGTTGCCCGCGACTTCGTACGTGTTACACTACTAAATGTGTAGGTAACCTTAAAATAAATCTAAACTCGCTGTTGCAACTTGACTTGACACCCCATTTTTATCCCATGGGAACTGATTTATGGGATAAATGGTAGCATATGTGTTGATCCAGATTATAATCTACGTATATACCAAATTTCATTGAAATCGGTTCAGCTATTACGGCGTGATTGAGTAAATAATAAATAAACAAACATACACACTTTCGCATTTATAATACTAGATGTTGCCCGCGACTTCGTACGTGTTACACTACTAAATGTGTAGGTAACCTTAAAATAAATCTAAACTCGCTGTTGCAACTTGACTTGACACCCCATTTTTATCCCAAGGGAACTGATTTATGGGATAAATGTTAGCCTATGTGTTGATCCAGGTTATAATCTACGTATATACCAAATTTCATTTAAATCGGTTCAGCCGTTACGGCGTGATTGAGTACCAAACAAAGAAACAAACAAATATAAATAACTAAGTAAATAAATGTTGCTGGACATTTTACACGGCGCTATCTAGCCCCAAACTAAGCAGAACTTTTACTATGGGAACCAAATAACTGATAGAATACTTATAAACATTTTTTTTGTAAATACATACTTATAATAGGTATATAGAGAAACAACCAGACCCGGAACAAATATCTGTAGATCATGCAAACATATGTTTCACGGCGGGAATCGAACCCACTACCTCCTGCGTCTCAGCCAGCTATTCACCCACTGCACCACGGAGGTCATTGTAAATAAATAAACAAACATCCAAACTTTCGAAATTAATAATATTAGTGTGATGTGATTATTTAAACACTTTTTTCTTTTCATTTAATTTATTTACCACTGAAGGTACATAAAGAACACCAAGTTATGTTAGATTCAAAATTTCAATAACAATAATTAAGTACCTATCTCAAACAGACAGGTATCGGGACGCAAGTATAAGGGCGACTTACGCAACGATACCATAACGTATTTTGTGTCTAAATATGTTTAAGAGAACTGTCAAACAACAACAAAAAAAATGATATTCACGGTTGGCAGCGCAGCCTCGTATCACGAGGAAGGTTGCGGATTCAAGTCCGCTCCGTGTCAAAAGTTTTGATTTTAAAATTCTTAAAAGAAATATCTGCAAATAAACATGATCAGCATAAGTTTTACGGAACAACTAATCAGAAACCAATGAAACAGTACAACTGAAATATGAAACAAACTTACCTCGCTCGAACAAGGTAATGAAATAGAAAAATACTCGAGACAGAAAGAACTATGACATTGGCATTCTGAAAAGTTTCATTTGACAGTGGTAGCACAGGTAAAGCGCTATCTGAGGAGTTTAACTCTGTACGTATGTACCATGTTTCGGGGTTATGAACGTAAACTGAGGGTTTTATTTCCAAGTTTTGATGTTATACATCTACTGCATCTTGACAGTAAAACTGATTCGTATGCCATGACGGCAAATGGCATGACGCCGACTCTATGCCGTCTTACCCCTCTATGCCATCGCTCTCGATTAACTTTAATGTGTCTTATTTGCTGGTCATCTCGTGATGGCCAAGAAATAGTTTGAATGTAGTTCGTGTCTCTAACAAATAGATAGATATAAATAGTTAGATATAGATATTTATTACGTCACAAGTCACAAACAACAGAAACTACATACGGTAGATATTTTTTTTTAATCATTGAAAAGGACTTTGTCGCACATTCGATTATGTCGCCCTGGAAGATAATCTTTATTAATGATTTAGTGACATAATTTAGCCTTATGTAACTAGTTTGTTAAGTGTTCTAGCTGATTCCAAAAGAGGTTTAGCTGGAACACTGTTACAGAAACCTATTAACGGTAGATAATACAGACAGATTAACTCTAATAGAAAAAGAAAAAAAAATAAGTACCCGGTCCCGGTAGCCCTGTGCCGAAAGAAGGGGTATGGCTCAGCATGTTGCTGAACAATATTGCATAGGTTTTTACAAGTTAAAGTTGGGTGACGGGAAATCGCAATACCAATACAAAATTTGTTTCTGTTTATTATTTTTCAAACTTTTGCGATCACTGTATATAATTATTGATTAAAACGGATATTTATCGCGTATGTACCTTTTTTATTTGTTATCCCGACGTTTTGGCTGTGTTGCAACAGTCATGGTCTCGGGTTGTTTCTGTTTTGCTGTCATATAATAATCAATTTGCCAATTTTTTTGAAAAACTGAAAAGCACACCTATCAAAAAGTATGTACCTTCATCTCTGCCACCTAGTAGCAATATTGTTCTTATTTATTTAGAAGCATGGATGTGAACATAAATCCATACCACTTTTCCATTTATTTGGAAGACCGTCGCTCTTATTTCCAAGACATAAGGCTTACAATGCTCCGAAGTTATGATTTCTCGAGTTATAAAGACTTTGTTAAGGTAGGAAATGGGAAGTAGGAAGCCCGCATGGTCCCAAGGAAATAGCTATGTTTTATTCTATTTGCTGAACGGTTCTCGGTTGATAGGAAATAGTGAAGGATTTCTGAACAGGCGTATCTTAAGAATCTCTTGAGACTGCGAAGAATGGATATGGAACTTATGATAAACTTTCTTATTAAGGTTTTATTCTTTTTGTACTACTTATATGGCAAACGAGCATGCAGTCCACCAGATGTTAAGTGGCTACTGCATTCCATGGATATCCACATAGAATTCCAAACAAGCTATTTTTATGTCTTGCTCTCTATGTGGATACGTTGCCATACTATAGGACTTAGATGGTATGCCTATGTGCCAGTAATTACAGGAACATACTGATAGATAGATAGATAGATAACTCTTTATTGAATTACCATACAAACAGAAATTATACAAAAATAAGTGCTAGGTTAAAATAAATAAGGCAATACAATGGGCGGCCTTATCGCTAAAAGCGATCTCTTCCAGGCAACCTTTGGATGGAGCGAAATTTATAAAAAATACGGAGTGCGGTGTACTTTAGAGGATACATTTACACATAATATATTCTAAGATATAATAATAATATGAAGTTACCGTCTAACCGGAACGCAGCAGCACAAGTACTGCTATTTGGCGGCAGATAAAGGTAAGGCGGCGGTGCCCACTTCCTCGAGCACGTTCACAATAGCTCTACCACCAATAAGGTAAACATTGCAACGTTACTTATATTTACGAAGATTTTATCTTACGAAGGCGGGTTTTTCTGCGTTGCAGCTTCGATCCCGAGGTTAGTTTGTCAATAAAAACATTACCCACCTTTGCGTTGTTAAAAAGTTGCCTTTGTCCCTATCCCGGTCATAATCTATCTTTATACTAAATTCCATTGAAATCGGTCAAGCCGTTTTGTCGTGAAAACGTAACAAACTGACAGACAGACAGACAGACAGAGCTTATTCTTTCAGTCGTACGTTGTCTCTTGGAGATAGAGCTTATTAATCACACTAATCCATCGCTCACTAAGACTTAATTTTGTATAAATTTTTTTATTGTTTTGTTCTAATTACCTATGTATTTTGAAGTAAGTTATTTAATATTATAAAATTATTTATCTTTATTTATATGTATATTTTATTTTAGTCATTTATGTACTTATTCTGTTAGTTATTATTTGATTAACGCCGCCGTTCTCATTTGTTCACACAGATCCTGTCCATCCAAAGGTTGCCTGGAAGAGATCGCTTTTAGCGATAAGGCCGCCCATTGTACCTTTGATTTAATTTTGTATTCTCTTTTGTTTGTTTTATTTTTAATGGTGTGCAATAAAGAAATTATCTATCTATCTAATATTATAAAAGCGAAAGTTTGGATGTTTGTTTATTTGTTACTCAATCATGCCGTAACGGCTTAACCGATTTCGCTAAAATTCAGTACATACGTAGACTATAACCTGGATCACCACATAGGCTACCATTTATCCCACAAATCAGTTTCCATGAGATAAAAATGGGGTGTCAAGTTGCAACAGCGCGTTTAGTTTTATTTCTAAGTTACCTACACATTTAGTTGTGTAACGCGTACGAAGTCGCGGGCAACAGCCAGTTTATAATATTAGTGTGGATTGTAGGTATATACCTAGCTGAAGAAATTCAAAAAACATGACCCTGATCTAAATTGGTATTTCTATGGTACCTATTACTAAGATGTTTTAAGACATAGACATAGACATAGACAGACATTTATTTGCTACCATAACACACACAAATTCACACAATACAATCAAAAGGTATAACATCTAAGAGAAAGCACAAGTAAGAGAAAACAGAAATTACAACAAACATAGAAACAATATGAAATAATAAATTTACAATGTAGTCAGGGAAAAATTAAAAAGAGGCAAGTAGATGTGTATGTGCTACTGCAGCAAATGGGTTCCAGCTCAGCATTATGCCTTGCCACCGATCGACAGCTCGGCGCTGTTATGCTGCAGAAACCTTTTCTAGGCAAGTCATTAGAACTCGTAAGAACAAATGTGTTTGCATACAATTATGATAGGCTTAATTAGATAATTATGATAAGTAGATAGAAGAAATAAATATATTACGTAAGGAATAATAATAATGTTAAGAATTGTTAGAGTGTAAATTATAAATAAATATACGAATAAATATAAATATACTAGAAACTTTACCTTCGCGTCAGGAAGTGAACGGCGCACTATAAGAATTTGTACCAGACAACCCAGTTTTTTGTTTTTCTATTAAATGTTTCCTATAATGTTTTTTAAATGTAAATTTTGATTTTAGTAGCCGAAAAGGTGGTAGTATGTTATTCCAACACTTGGTTGCCTGGTACCGAAAACTGCCCCTAAACGCTACAGTTTTATGCTTACTATAATGTAGCAAGTCACGGGTTGGTCTCGAACTGTACTTAGTATTTGATCGGTCAAGCTTGGCGTACAAATACTCTGGCATCTCAGATATCATGACACTATGTACCATTACTCCTAGATGTAAATCTCGCCGCGAAGCCATGTTAAGAGTAGAAGAGTTATTTAAATATGGTGTTATATGCGTTCGCGGCGGGATATTGTATAAGAACCGGCAACAAGCATTCTGTATTCTCTGTACAAGACGAGCAGTTTTCGCAGTAATATTTAAAGTAATATTTAAAAAAACACGTTGCCCTAGATTAATATTTAATTAAGCAAACAAGGAACAAAACATATAAGTAGATAGTTTGACTCAAATTCTAATATATACAGGTTGTTTCGGTATATGTATATTTACATATATTCCTTATAATGTGTGGGCTCCACATATATGTCACGAAATAGCGGCTTGGTAATCATCTCATTGTTAAATATTACTTTTATGTATTTTATATAGCACTAGTTGTTGCCGGTGGCTTAGCCCGCCTTGTTCTGGGGTGCATAATGCATATATAAATTTTGGCATCCCATTTTTATCCCATGGAAACTGATTTATGAGTTAAATGGTAGCCTATGTGGTGATCTAAGATATAGTCTACGTATATACCAAATTTCATTGAATTCGGTTCAGCGATTACGGCGTGATTGAGTAGGTATTAAACAAATAAACATTGAAACAAATCCAAACTTTCGCGTTAATATTAGTGTGGATAAATGAAGTTGAAGTGAAAGTTACAAACTCAAATTATACTTATCAATGTAAGTATATTAATCTCTTTTTGTATGTTTGTGTATATAGTATACTTTCATTTTATATTAATTTAGAATAGAATAGAATAAAACAGAATTATTTATATGACACACACAAAGAAACATAGAACGGATCACAAACAAAATAGGTAGATAGACAGGAAAATTACAAAACAATGTGATTAAATTAGACCTACAGCTAGAACATATACCTACGTACCTACCCCACTAGTAGATAGTAGGTAGGTGCACCAACTAGTCCCGCTCCGTATCACGCGTGCCCAAACAGGCTCTGCCTCAGCTTTACGCTTCTTTGCAATAAATGATGCGAAACAGCGCTGGTTTTCAGGAAGAGCCTTAATTTCCATATCACCCATTTATTTGTCTATTAAATGGTACGTCGAGGTTCTGCGTTCGTGAAGTCACCTTCTCTGGTCCTGTCTGAAAACCAGCGCTCCTACACATCCATGCATGTGTACATCATTATGCTGAGACAGGACCATTTGGTTCATGCACGCGGTGCCTACTAATAACCCACTACTTCCTGCCTACACGTTGTACCTTCTTTGTATCAATTTACCTTTGTATTTATATTGTGTTATTTAGTAAGTAGTGTTGTCTGTAAAAACCTTTATATGTCCAATCCTACTAATATTATAAACGCGAAAGTTTGTATGAATGGATGTTTGTTACTCTTTCACGCCGGAACGGCTGAACCGATTGCGATGAAATTTAGTATGTACGTAGATCATAACCTGGATTAATACATAGGCTACTTTTTATTGGCAAACCACGCGTGCGAAGCCGCTGGCAACAGCTAGTAAATTATTATTCTTTCCTTCTTTCCACACAACATAGAAATATATTGTTTTGAGAAAGCCTCTAAAGGTTTACCATCGTAATTACATTTATAGATTAAGAGTTATGTAATTAATTATAATAACACGCGACTCAGTTAGAAGCTGCCTACCCCAAAAGCACAGTAAAAGTATTCAGTAACGCAACTCCGCAGCATAGTGTAGCTTACTCAGGGAGTAGTACCAAAAATTTGCGACACTAATGCGACAGCAATCGGTCGTGAAACGTCAATTTACTCGTAAAGTCTAGCAAGGAACGGCAACAAATACAACTATTAGGCTAAGTTTATATGACCGCGCGGAACTACTAACTATCAACTTGGGCAAATCGGCGTTGTATGTATGTATGTTTGTCCGAGGATAACTTTCGAAGCGTTGATCCGATCATCGTGAAATTTAATACACAGGTAGGTAGTGATGGCACAAATTTGGTGTGACTAAATGAGCTAAAAATGTTGGGGGGTTGTTGAGATATTGGGGTTCAAGAGGGGTAAAAAAAATTAAAATGGGGCTAACTGGTCAAATGAGACGTCAAACGAAATGTATTCATTAGTACATTTAGACTCTGTTTTAATTTTTTGTAAATTCTTTATAGTTTTTGAGTTATTAGCCATAATAAAAAATAAACTTTAACAAAATTCACAGGGTACACCAGTGACCCCATATAGTGCTGTAATTTTGTTTGCGTGTAGCTTAAGTAACAAAAATATAGTCAAAAGTCTGAAATCCAGAATAACTGCAATTTGTACCCCAAAAAAGAGTAACCACATTACATGAATTCCCGTTAATGTTAGATGGTTATTTATTTTGTGACACTAATTTAATAGTCAAAGATTACGTATAATATTTTTTTTAATTTAAGACTCGCGAGATTTCAGTTCGGGGCTACCACTAGTTATTGACATTTCAAAATAATCTATGAGATTTGAATAACTTAAATTATTGTTTGTATCACGGCTACGCATTAAGCTGTACATTGCCAAAGCAATTGTATTGTATTCGTTTATTTGAGTTAATTAATGAATCACACTAATATTGTAAACACGAAAGTTTGGATGTTTGTTTGTTTATTTATTTATTTGTTTGTTACTCAATCATGTTGTAACGGATAATGATGATATTTATTTATCTTTTGACATTTACATGTACGTAATAACAATAAGATAATAATATAGAGCAACTTGTCGTTTGTCGTTTTTCTAGGTTACCTACACATTCAGTAGAGTAACGCGTACAAAGTCGCGGGCAACAGCAAGTCCATAACATATAACAAACTAAATAAATTAAAATATTATAAAAGTATATGGGTGATCCGCGGGCTAAGCTCACCACCGAGTGGAACCCCGACACAGCCCGAAGACTTCGTAGCAGACCAAAGAAGAGATGGCGGGATGAGCTCACTAACTTCCAAGCGGACCGGACCATCTTAGCGCTTGAAAGAAGTGTCTGGAAAGAATAGGGGAAGGCCTTTGCCCAGCAGTGGGACACAGTGGGATGATAATTATAATAACCCCTGCCACGCTTGTGGCGAGCGGTGCGTGGCGACACCGCGGAGCCCCATTACTCCCTGGGGTTGACAGAAACCCCTGACCCTTGGTTTGCCTTAGTTGGCCGGTCAAGGGTGAAGGCGCAAGCGCGAAACCTATGCTCTAAGTGTTGAAGTGTTAAAGGCATAAAGTGCTTAGTGAAACTGCAGCACACCTCTCAAAACCCTTTAACCGACCACACCAACGTTGCCCCTTACGCTGCCTTTTATTGGCGGCATTTATGGGGGCCCGTTTAGTGGACGGCTAGTCACCTCCTGGTTCAATCATTCTTGATATTGCGGAATTGGCAGTCGCCGTACAGTCCATGGTGCCGTATCTCATCTCTCCCATAGCCCAGCATCGATTCCATTAGCATTGCTCTGACAATAACCTGTACTCATAATCCATTATTGCAATAGTTTAACCATCTGTCCCACCTCCATCTTGCAATACATAAGACTAATGAAACCAGGCCTCTTTCTCGTTGGCTCCGGCTCCGGTAATACATATGTTTAAGGTCCAGGCTTAGTGCTTGTGTTGTAAAATAAATACTGGGAATAATAATTAATAATAATAATCAAAGTTAGCTATATACTTATCGCATTGTAGTACAAATGCAAGTTGAAATGTTTACAATGGCTTATATCCTTCTCCTATGATGACACTGAAAACCTTCCGCTTTTTGCTGAATAACACACATTCGCCATACTACATTTTTCACACACACACCCCTACATTCTTACACACTGCACACACACACGTGTAATCTACTCTGTTATTAATAAATATTCTAAATAAATTATAATTTATAACTAAAATTTATCATAGTTATTATTCTTTTTATTGTATATTTGTAATCGTATCGATACTCAATACTTTTAATTTGTCTGTTTAACATTAAATTAACTTTATTCTTTCTTCAACTTAGCTTCTCTTATAGTCTAAATATTAAACTCTTTATTTGTTAAGGTATATGGAGGAGGGCGTTGATGCCTGCGACACAGTATTTTTACTCCTGCAGGTATAACCGTTTTTCATTTTGATTCTGTACGCTATTTTACGTACCAAATAAAGATATTTTGATTTTGATTGATTTGATTGTGTATGCTTTCCGTACAATAAGAGGTCAGCTTTTACTGAAAATGTTCAGCTTGACGTTTAGCTTAAAACAACATCTAAAAAACCTTTTTTTAAGGATTTTTTTTAATAAAGGTCATTAACATCTACAAAAAATCGGAGAACGTAGATGATTGGAGTGGGAGGTTTTTTTTTAGTGTGTTTAGCATAAACTTGTTCCTTACGTATTCTTGGCGCACAATAAAGCGTTATCCTATTATATTTTTTTTTCTATTTTATTCGTCACAATTAAATAGGTGTGACATTTTGGAATTTTCCTTCCCATCGAGTCGCACTGTAACTCTTTGGGACTTTGGGAAAAAAATCCCAACGAGTAACACTGCGACTCGTTTGGGGTAAAAAAATCCCAATGAGTTACACTGTGACTCGTTCTGGTGTAACTCGTTGGGAACCCACTTTTTTTATGGTACGGTTTGGACCTTGATGTTAAAGATTTATTACTGTTTATGTGACACTGTGCCATCTCATACGATTTTATACAAAAGACCCCCTCGAGCTCATTATAAAAGCGATTAATTTCTGATTTCATACAAACATTGCTTTGGTAATTGTATCATTTTCAAAATAACAATTTTAGGTGCTAATGGAGGCGCAAATACCTTGATAGATATATAATAATATTAATGGAGGTTTTCCGTTTCGGTAAATTCCTTGTTTACATTGTTCTAACAGGTATTTCAACATGTAACTACGTAATGTGTATATAAATAAATAAATAACTAATGGACATTTAACACAGTGCTATCTAGCCCCAAATTAACCAAAGATTCTACTATGAGAACCAGATAGGTAATTATATATATATATATATATATAAAATAAAATCGGGTTAGTTACACCATGTATAACTCAAGAACGCCTGGACCGATTTGGATGATCTTGTATTTGTTGGATTTGTCTCCGCCATAATAGCAGAACAACTATAAAAATTTCGGAAAATTTCACGCAAAAAAAAATAAAAGAAAATTCATTTTCTCATACATAGATACAGCTAACTGTGGCCAATTGACAATCGCGGATGTCGGGCAACAAGCGGGTAAACTGATGTGGGATTGGGCGGGCGACGTCTGCCGCATGTCGGATGCGTTATGGGTTAAATCCACCACAGAGTAGACGCTTCTAAACCGGAAACGACCTCAAAACAATATAGCATAAAGAAATAATATCTTATAGCAAAAGTCATGCGTCACTAGACCAGTTTTGTGGTCACCCATATTAAACAGTCGATGCCCAAATTGGGCCCGATTACATAAACATCACAGCCATCCGTAAAACGAAATGCTCCGATGAAAGTCGGCAATTACACTCTAGTTAATTGATGACGGAACTCAGCCTCTCAATAAGCATGATGTGATGGATAGGGCTGTCAACTACTCAACTTGAATTCATAAAAGTTAAAACAGGGATTGATGTGGCTTTATTGATGCCTTATGGCCATGAAAAGAGATAAACAATATCGGAGGGCGCTCAGTCCAGTAAGTTTTTATAAGGCAACTAGCGTAAGGGTACCAATTATATACGAGACTCGGCTAGAGCAGTTGCCGGGGAAAGTATTGGAGAAATCGCCTAGGTACATATTTGTATCTATTTTAGGCGGCAACTGAAAGGACTCATCAACCCCGCTATCGGGGTCGGGGACTTGGATATCGCTTCAACGTTAACGGAGGTGATTTCATCATCTGGATCACCCAGGACATGTCTCGGTTTACGCGGGGATTGTGAAATTGGTGGAGGGTAGTAAGAGCCGCTTTTTACAAAGGTATATAGTTCGTACTTTTTGGTAATAGGTACATAGTTCCTAATCTTTGGTTCAAAGAATGAAGATATAAGAGGCAGCCCTAGATGTGACGTCACAGCATGACCGCATCAAGGAGTGCATGAACGACCAATTAGTTGGAATTTATTCCGATGAATTCAGATTATCGATGCATTTGTAAATGCCATGTTTGTTTGTATTTTATTTTTCACTATTTGTAAGTGTTTTATGCTCGCTTTTATATACATTCTCCTCATTTCCAGAGTGAACAATCTTGTGCAACCTACACCCGACGGTTCCCAGTATCTTTGTTAGGTCGTCTTTCTATCTAATGGGAGGCGGTCCTACGCTACGCTTTCCTGTGCGCGGCCTTCCCTCAAGAACTCATTTAGAGTTTGTTGTCATTAATGGAGGGTTCTTATATCTGTCGGTAACCGACTACGTCTCGTATCTCCTTGAACAAGTATCAAACTAGTGTCAAACTTTTGACACCTTTTCAAGGAAAAACGAGTCGTAGCGTAGCGTAACCGACGGATATATGAACCTGCCATTAGACAGCTTGCATAACGATCCCTTATCATATTTAGCGACCAAACATGTTTTTGACGTATTTGTGTGATTTGAACTCCTTAAATAATATTTAGCCACTAAATACGTTTAAGCTTAGTTGCGCAAGCCAGCCTTAGAGTTTGTTATTATTATTCGCGTTGAAATACTTTTATTTTTCTGTGTCACGCCTTACCTTCTTTTAACACGATCAGGATGACTGGTAGATAAAGCTATTAGCATTATATCCTCCTAGCATTATTCTGTTTTGTGTGAAAGTATTAAATAAATAAATAAGAATTCTACCTTAACGGCTGTCATTTATTTAAGATAATGTGCCGGCCCACTGCCAATTCAGCTTGCTAATACTCTAGGCGACATCTCCTGTCAATGACCAGAACAAATTATAGCACAAGAAAACTAAAACATCTTTGAACATAGATTAAAACATATACTAAAGGAAAAGAGTTACTACACACTAGACAACTATTGTAACGACAAGACATGTTAATAATTTTCAACAATAATGATTTCACTAACCAATAAAATTCAAAACATAAAATCGCTCAACTTCGATTCAACTAGACCTACCTAGTTAGCTTTAATATTGCTACACCCTTACCTACACGGTACATATGAAGTACTGGACTCTTGTCTAGTCAATAAGATCTGACATGTAACATTTTAATCCACTTTGTCACGCAATAAAATACTGAATACTTACTTTGGTTTGTCTACGAATCTTATAATTTCTGATCTAATCTCGTGCAGAAATACTAATCATAGCCCTCTCCATAGCACGCTGAGTGGCGACAAATACTCAGCTATGAAACTACATGAGTAACATTTTCTAAACAGGAACTGCAAACTACAAATTGAATACAAGATTAAAGTTAAAAATAAACTTATTTACACAGAACTGAAAGTTTAACTGAATAGCGGTTTTTCTCACACACAGTTAGGTAAAGACATCTAGATCCCGGTAGTGCTGTTTTCTTTAAGTTGTGCCGGGGCTAGGTGCAGTGCAGGATAAAATAATTAGTGTTAATAATTTCGTTCCTATAATGCTTATGTAAGCGCTGTGGCTGGCAAGGGTTGGATGAGAAGAGCTGAGGATCGGGATCAATGGTGCACCCTGGGAGAGACCTACGTCCAGCAGTGGACTGTTATAGGTTGATGATGATGATGATGACGAATGCCTATGTAAAGATCTGGGCCTAAAACCTTTATCGCGTACCGTTTTATCAGTGTCTCGACCGATAACGTTTCGGTTAAACTCGTGAACCTTCCTCAGGGTGAGTGCGATCTGCCCCTCACTGTTTTTTTAATGTTATGTTTACCAAGAAAGCGTTGGCGGTGAGCTGCTGCAGACCCGTCTTCAGTCTGATATTGCTTGTGACCGTACAGTGATATATCACGTGCTCCACAGTCTCTTCTTCCTGAAGATATGCACGACAAAGCCTACTGTCCGTGGCCCCGAACTTCAAGAAGTAATGGTTAAGTTCACAGTGTCCTGTGATGATTCCCACCATCATCCTTAGATCCTCGCGTTTCATTTTAAATAGGGTATTTGTAGTTTTTCGATTCTTTGTAGGGAACATTGTCTTTGTTTGCTTGCAGTCGGCTCTACGTTCCCAGACTTTCTGATGCTCCTTCCTTTCCTTGTGGATTTTGAGAAAGAGTGGTGGGACACCGCCAAAGAATGTAAAAATTAAAAGATTTGGGGGAGACCTTTGCCCAGCTGTGAGACAGCTAGATTAAGAAATAACAAATTTATGCTGTCTTCTACTGCAATTGTAGTAACATATAGCTTGGAATAAATAATCCTAATTTTTTTTTATATATAAATTAAAAGCATTTGACCACGATCTCGCCTGATGGTAAGCGATGACGCAGTCGACGATAGTACACGCTTGCCTAGAATAAACTTGAAGATCCCTAAGTTGCAGTTATCAGGAAACACAGTCTCAGGCAAGGCGTTTCACTCCTTGGCGGTCCGCATAATAAAGGTGGAAGAGCGCTTTGTGCGTATGGGAGGTATGTCTACCATGTAGCGGTGGCGCACCGCGGTGCGTCTGGTTGCCCGATGATAGAATGGGGATGGTAGGATTAGGTTGAAGAGCTCCGCAGCACACTCTCCGAAATGTATCCGATAGAAAACCGAGAGGTTTGCAGCTTTTCGACGATGCTCGAGGCTGTAGAGCCTTTCATCTGCTAATTTGTCATTGCAAATGAGTTTCTTAGCTCTTCTCTCTCTTCTTCTCTCCTTAATAATCATATGATGATGATGAATAATTCTTTTATTGTTTGATTGATTTTGATCCTCTCCATCTAACAGTTGTCTGAAAAAGATTGCTTCTAAGCAATAAGACTGCCTATTTGCTGTGTTATTTCCATTTTGTTTAAATGATTATATAACATTATATATATTATACTCTTTATTGCACACCAAATAAAAATACTGTAACAAAGGAAATATACAATAAATAATAATAAATAGTGTAAAATAACGTGTTCTCATTCATTCACATGAAGAAATAAATAAAATTATTAAATACTTTATTTATTTTGCTCTAAGGTGTACCTGGTAACCTGTGTCCAAGTTTCTTCCGGGCAGGTCAAATATGTTTTCCTTTCATAGACTGCACGTTTCTTTTGAATCGAGTAAATCTTTCATGTGGAGTACTGCACGAAACTACTTGATAGAAACTTTTAATTAAGCAAACGAAATAAATCATACAGTTAATTAGGATCTTATATAATTCAATTAACAGCTAAATTGGTTCTATTTAATCATAACTTAAAACATTACACATAATTAAGCAGAAGTAGAAGGCAATCGAGTAAGTATGTAAGTGTCTAGTGTAGGCGAATGTACCATACAACAATGGTTTAAATATCATTATTCTACACTAGCTAACCAATCCGCTTCGCACGCGTAGTTTTTCAATAACAAAATTACCCTCCTTTGCGCAGTTGGGTAAAAAGTAGCCTATGTTACTCAAGGTGAATGTAGCTTTCCAATGGTGAAAGAATTTTTGAAATCAGACCCGTAGTTTTTGAGTTTATTTATTACAAACATACACACAAAAATACAAATCTTTCCTCTTTATAGTAATATTAGTATAGATAGGGGATTTATCACGTACCGTCTTATCGGTATTTCGACCGACAATGTTTTGGTTCAATTCGTGATCCTTCTAAGTGCGAGCCGGTCCGACTAACGTCTCGCCTCGCACAGATAAATCCCGTATTTATAATATTTAATTGAAATTAATCACGACAGTTTTCTAAGCAAAAGTGGTTAAGATACTCACAGATGAACCTGTTTGAAAACGTAATGTCCTCCATTACCAAAATCCATGGCAAACGACACCACAAATTTTTAGAATCTCTAAGATGTTATAAAGTTGCAGGATAATGAAATTTATTGTAATTTTTATGCATTTATAGCATTTTCTTTAAATTTAAATATGGTTAGGGTCGCCGTCATCGAAATCGATGAGGAGAACTATATAAAGTTGCGGAAGTCACCTGCGATTATGAAAATGTGAGCTTGTTTATCTCTTTTCAGTTTGTTTCGTCATCAGGTTTTAAACCCATAGACTACTAAGGGAATATATTTACACTTATATAGTTTTATTATCAGCCAGTGTAATCTGCGTCTGGTCGTAGATTAGATATTCAAACATCTTTTTTAAGCAAATATTCCGGTACGGACGTTTTTGAAACAAATACTTCCAAAAAGCTTCTTGTGATTGTTCAGTTCACCAACAATTTCATGAAATGACCTGAATCTAGAAATTCGGCGTCCACTCACGGACTCTACTACACTGTAAGCTCTAAACATACAAATGAACGTTGCTAAAAATTCTAGTGTCCCCCTTAAAATTGTGAAAATATCGCACGAACGCAGTGTCCAACCACATTTGCTGGTCGAAGTAATCCTAAAGGACGCACGGACTTTACGGACACTGTAAAAGTTTCCAACAATTTTTCTGGGACTGCAAACAAACATTGTTCTATAAACAATACCGGTATGTTGTATGAATGAAAGAAAAATACTTTATTGTACACCATACCATATAAACTAAAAAATACAAGCAAAACAGAAAACACAAATCAAATAGCACAATAGGCGGTCTTACCGCTTGGAAATGATCTCTTCCATACATCCCTTGGATGAAGAGGATTTTGTTATAACTAAGATAATGGTCAGTTTAATTTACTATAGGAAAACTATTTAACATATTTTTTATGATGCGTAATATTAGATTATTAAACGAGGGGAAAAACAATGTCTTTCGACACGAGTGCTATATTGAATCTCAAACGTAACGAGGGATACTAGAGTTAACTCACGAGCCGAGCGAGGGAGTTACTAAAATACTGTGTGCAGAGAGGGATATCAGCACACCCAAAATTCAGACAGCTTTATCCACGAGGAGTATATTCTACTTTTCACATTTTCTGCAAGTCAATAAAAACCAAATCTAGGTTGGTGCATTCTGTGCAGAGTTCGATTTCCGAATAATTTTTTATTGTGTGGTTCTCTTTAGTTCAAATTTTAATCCAGATGAGGTTTCAAATTCAAAACACATTATGACCGCGAGGGCATAATGAAATTCAGAACAACTTCACTCCTGGCTAAGCCGTAGGGATTTAATCACCTGCTTTCGGTAAGGTTTACATGACATATAATTTGACATTGCCGAACAGGTGGTGCGAAAATAGTTTTTTGTTATACAAGAGTGCAAAGTTGCTTTTTAACCGCGTGCTCAATTTTGATAACCGAGCAAGCGAAAGGTTATAAAATTTGAAAATTAGATTCCTGAGCGTTAGCGAGGGAATCAAAAGAGCACGAGGGGAAAAATCTTTGCACTCGAGTGCAACATGTAACTTTTCATCCCACCTCAGCGAGGAAATGACTAAATGCAAAAAAAAGTAATACACCAAGAAGGTTCCGAGTCTGAGTTTTTAATAAATTAACAAAGGTTGTCTGATAACTTCGGCACCATAGAGGTAGCAGTAAATAGGTATAATGATGTTTTGGATTCACAAACTTAGTGCACACGATGTTCTAAATTCAATTTACTTTATCCTATAGCGGATAAAAATGGCTTTTGCACTCAGATATCGAAGAGCAAAAACACTCTTTTCGAGATGGGGAGATGAAAATAATATTATTATTCACTTGATATTTTAATTGTAGTTTTGACTATAACATAACGTTATCTAATTACTATCCTTATCTGGTTCCCATAGTACAAGCTTCGCTTAGTTTGGGGCTGTGGAAAATGTGCAACATTTTTTTTATTACTATCGCGTCTTTGTCGTTTGTCAGGCCTTCTCTAACGTAAGATACTCACTGTATGAGAGATGACATAAATATACATATTACTGGATATTTCAAACAGCGCTATTTAGCCCCAAATTAAGCAGAGTTTGTACAATCGAAACCAGATAACTGATAAAATCACACTCATAATATAAATGCGAAAGTTTGCATCAATCACGCCGTAACGGTTGAACCGATTTCGATGAAATTTGGTATATAGGTAGATTATAGTCTAAATTACCGCATAAACTACCTTTTATCCTATAAATCCTTAATTCCTATAATTCCCTGAGATAAAAATGGGGTGTCAAGTCAAGTTGCAACAGCAAGTTTAACGTAACGTAAGTTTAACGTAGTTTAGGTAACGCGTACGAAGTCGCGGGCAACAGCTAGTACTTATATATATATTTTTATAAATACTTATAAATATACAAAAACGTTCAGAACTAGAACAAATATCTGTAGATCATGCAAACATTTGTTCCGCGGCAGGAATTGAACCCGCTACCTGCTGCGTCTCAGTCGGCTATTCGCTCACTGCGGCACGGATGTCGTGACAAGCGACAGTGACGCGACAGTAATTGGCTAACATTATAAGGCCACCGGAATCCCTTTAAGTAGTCATCTCTACAAAGTAATCTCACGATGCTCACTAACGACAAGCATTCTTTCGCTCATCATCAAGTGGTAAGTGGATTATGTGGTGTAATTAGGAGCTCGCTTGGCTCCGCGCTTTGAGGCAGCTAGTTATGATTTCCTAAAGCATAATGCTTGAGCTGAATTCTGGAGCCACTGACATAGCGGGAAAGATAAATAATTATTTCATCAAAGCCTTATAAGTTACTAGCTTCCGCCAGCGACTTCGCACGCGTGTTTTCTTAAATAAAAACATAGGCTATTTAATAATTTGAGCCTATGTTTTAATCCAGGCTATAGTCGAAATGAGGAGATACGTAGGAGAACTCAAGTCACCGACATAGCCCGACGAATTAGCACGTTGAAGTGGCAATGGGCAGGCCATATAGCGCGCAGAACAGATGGTCGATGGGGCTGGAAGGTTCTCGAGTGGAGGCCACTGACCGGCAAGCGCAGCGTAGGACGTCCACCTACAAGATGGGCAGACGACTTGGTAAGAACCGCAGGTCAGTGTTGGATGCAGGCCGCTTCCAACCGCAGTTCCTGGAGATCTATGAGGGAGGCCTTTGTACAGCAGTGGACGTCCTACGGCTGATATGATGTTGATGATGATGATGATAGTCGATCTATGTACCTAATTTCATTGAAATCGGTTCAGCCGTTACGACGTGATTGAGTAAAGAACAAACAAACATTTAAACTTTCGCATACATGCTAAGCTCTAGTGGGTGACGAACCAACGAATGGGCACGGGAAGACAGTGCGCTGTGCAGCTGGCAACGCCGTCTCATAAATCTGCTGCATCCCAAAGTAGTTTCCGATACGCAGCCACTAAGTGCTGGAATAACATCCCTGCACCCATCAGAACCTTCAAAAGTAGGTTTGGTTTTAGATCTAAGCTAAAACGCTTTCTTCTCGATTAACAAAGTTTGCAACCTCACCCGGCTCTTTCAGAAGGAGTGTATCTGATGTCATAATGTCGGATACACTATTTCTGTCTGACCTAAAGTAAAAGGTAAAATCTTGTTCATGTATGTAATGTGACCTACAGATATTGTTTGTCTTCTTTCATAAGCATGCACTTTATGCCCTTATAATTGAAACCCAATCTGTGGACACCGGGGCTGATTATACATAAAGAACCTTATTAACTATTAGCATTAAGTAACCTAATTGTAAACTACTCAAAACAAAATAGGGCCCACCCAATAAAATATGATTTAAATTAAAATAAAAAAAATACGTACAATTTATTTCAAGTTTAATTTTAGAAATAGGTTAACACATTCAGAATCATTAAAAAAACATTACTATGCCTTATTTTTGCCAAAAAAATCGTCAAAAAATGCACGTTTTACACATTAACTTAAAATTACACGGTTTTCCAAAACAACACGTTAAAGACACGAGCACATTTTTTTAAACATGTTCTTAGGGTTGCTTCAATGCCTTATGTTTAGTAACGCGTAGGTCCTCCCCTATTGCGCACACACTCTCTGAATCGGTTCGGAATACTCTCTATAAGGTGGATGACGTTTTCATCTGGAATTTGCTCCCAACACACTTTTAAAGCAGTTATCAACTCCTGTCGGCTATGAATTTCAGTGTGGTTGTCTTTAAGGCTTCTTCTCAACTGGTCCCAGATATGCTCGATCGGATTCAGGTCCGGTCTCATGGCAGGCCAGGGTAGAACTGCGATACCAGCTTCGGAGATTGCACTTTGGGTCACTCTGGCAGTATGAGGGCGAGCGTTGTCTTGCATCAGAATAAAGTTAGGGCCTACTCGCTGTGAATATGGGATCACATGAGGTCGGATGACATGCTGAAAATAGCTGGCGGCCGTTACATTGCCCTCATCCAAAAGCACTAGCTCGGTTTTGCCCATTATGTTAATCCCACCCCATACCATAATACTGTGTCCACCAAAGCGGTCAGTTTCACGAATACATGGTTCTGTAAAACGTTCTCCAGGTCGTCGCCAAACTAGTACGCGTCTGTCATCATTAAAAAACTTTACTTTAGATTAATCTGTAAAAAGCACTGTCCTCCAATTATTCATGGTACATTCGAGGTAATCACGTGCAAACCTTAATCGCGCTGCAAGGTGGGCTCTGGTCAATTTGAGCCGAACAACTGGCATTCTGGAGCGTTGTTGGTCTTCATGAAGTCTGTTGCGAACAGTTTGGTCACTCACTCACGTTTCAGTGGCGTCACGTAAACGGTTTTTCAATATGCGTGCAGTTACAGTTCGCTCGCGACGTGCAGAGAGTCGGATGTATCGGTCTTCTTCGTTAGACACAACAAACCCCACTGAGCAACAATGTAATGGCACTCACAGATTCTGCGGTATAACGTAAGATTTTGTTTCTTGTCTGCCCACTTAAGAACTACCCTTAACTTGGCGTTTAAGTGTTAATTTATGATCAATAAATATGCCTACTTAACATTTCCATACATCAGTATGCCAACAACTCGCAAAAAAAATGTGTCGGGCAAAATATCGAAATATTTCAAGCGGGCCCTATTTTGTTTTGAGTAGTTTATAATTGTTTGTTGTGCTTAATAAAGAAAAATAAAAATGATAACAGAGAAGACGTGAAGGCACGAATAATAACGCTTCAATTATATAAAGGTACTACTACTACCAAATCATATTTTTAAGTTATTTTTAATGAATTTTTTATTTCATCATAGATTAATTATAATTTCGTATGTGATAATGTATAATATATTTTTTTACTTTACTTTTTTTTACTTTTTGAGGGATATAATACAAATGCGTCTTTAAAGTTGCGATCCAGCGAGACTCAATCCCACATCTCAGGCATTCATTCGTATTGTTTCATATAAATGACATGACCTCTTCATTGATAATTTTTTCCCCAGATTATGATGTGGTATATTTTTTTTTATATAATGTTATATTCAGAACCACAGTTAGGATTATAAATCTTCTAATGTTTCTTGGAATATACGTAAAATACTAGGCTCTATAAGTATGTATTTATTTAAATATTTTTAATTGTACATACTGTTTATAATGTTATATATTTTGTATATGGTATATTATATATATATGTGTGTTATGTATATAATATATTATATGATACCTAACCTAACCTACACGCATAACAAACAATACCAATTATGTACATGGGTTGGTAGGTGCTACACATACCTACCTTCACTCAATCCCCGAGAGCAGTGCAAGCTTCTGACGTCCGTGACAACACTATCTGGGGTCAGCAGAATACCAGCGTTAAGTAGCTAGGTTCTAGCCTACCTACTTGGCACATGCTAAGCTGACGCCATTTTGGCATGACTTGACCTTGTAATTATGATGGAATTTGCGTAAGATATTCCTGTATTTTTTGATTAATCTGTAATCTTCAACTTTTGGCATTCATGTCCTTTTATGTCGTCATATCCTTCTATTTACACCCACCTACTTCTTAGAGCCAGAAGTCAAGATTCTACATTACAACTTTGTCACCATATTCTTTTTTGTTTTTATTTTGTACGTGTGTCGAGTCAAATAAATGTTTTTATTTTCATTTTTTTTTTGCATTTATAATATTAGTGGGACTGCGAATAAGCATTTCAAAAAAAAACTACGAACCTTACAGTGCTCGCATATTATGTAAAACATCTGACCACCATGCGCGCTCATTGGTCAAATCAAAGCGCGTGCTTTCCCGGTTTCCTGTTACACATTTCCGTCTCTTTTGCCAAAATCACCCCCACAAATCGAGAGGAAAGATGTTACCCGTCAAAAAATATAAAAAGTACATGTTTTTGTTATAATATTGAAATAACAACTTGTAGAAGAACGATTTTCAAAACGTTCGTTTATTCGTATACTAGCTATTGTCCGCGGCTTCGTACGCGTGATTTGTCAATAAAGAGTAACCTTTGTTAGTCCAGGATATAATCTACGTACATACCAAATTTCATCGAAATCGATTTAGCCGTTACAACGTGATTAAGTAACAAACAAACAAGTAAATAAACAAACATCCAAACTTTCGCATTTTATAATATTAGTGTGACAGATTTTATCTAAACACACGGTAATTAATAAAAACTTTTTGGAAATCAATCTTTTACAAATTTTTATTTCAATCTTTTAAAATGCGGTTGCAGATTTGTACAAATAACATAGTTTTGTTTGACATTTGTATTTCTTGAAACGGTATTTTGGAGGCTTTTAATATTTTAAAGTTTAAGATTTGAGTACTTTCATCATCAATGTATCAGTCATAGGAAGTCCACTGCTAAACATAGACCTCTCCATAGAGCGACCGGCCTGCACCCAACCGCTCCTAGATATTCATTTAATTTCATTTATTTAAGAAACAATTAACAATTGTATTTGAAAGTACAAATAACATTAATATTCATTATCAACAAATGTCATTTATTTCAAATTAATAATACTAAAATAAAACGAACATACCCTAACCATAAAGGAAAGTCAAAAGAAAAATAATAAATGTCATCAAACATAAAATAATATTAAATAAAAGTATTACAATTACGAGTGTGTCACAGATACATTAAAACAACCTATACATCAGTAAAATACTATTTAATTATTAAATGTCATAAAATCATCAATTGTAAAGAAACATACGACCTCCGTGGCGCAGTTGGCGAATAGCCGGCTGAGACGCAGAAGGTAGCGGGTTCGATTCCCGCCGCGGAACAAATGTTTGTATGATCTACAGATATTTGTTCCGAGTCTGGATGCCTTTCTATATATAATAAGTATGTATTTACAAAAAAAAAGTATATAAATTATACTCGTATCAGTTATCTAGTTCTCATAGTACAAGCTCTGCTTAGTTTGGGTCTAGATAGTGCTGTGTGAAATGTCTAGTAATATTTATATTATATATATACCTTTAACAATAGCTGTTTAAGTTTTCACTTGAAAATGAAAGGACTCTCGATAACTTTCTTAGCAGTAGGCAGTGAGTTAATAAGTGTTACAGCTTGATACCGAGAGCCATGATGGGCAATATTTAACCTCGGGCATAAAGGTGTCTCAAGATCTTTTCGTCTTGTTTTTATTCTGTTTTTCCTTTATTCTAGAGATTCGTATTTAAGTGGATTTTTGACTATGTCCATTAGGACTACTAAAATGTATAGGCTGGGATACCTTTTTAACAAGAGACAGTTAGGGGATGGAAGTGAAAACAGTTTAGTTTAAAGTGTCTACTCGCGCGCAGAGGACTGCGGCGCGTAGTGCGAGGCGAGACGCAGTGCGGAACGGATTACGCTCACGCTGACGAAGATTCACGAATTGAACAGAAACATTGTCGGTCGTAACACTGATAAAACGGTACGAGATAAATCCCGTATTTATAATAATGATTTTAGATTTGATCGGAGCTACACATATTTGCCCAGATTTAGTATAATCGTATAGAGGGTGCTCGAGTGAGTTTTCTTCCCCGAAGAGGAACATAATTTTCATAGCTCCATATTTACAAATGACGATGTCTACAGGGTGCGCTTGTTTCGAGTAATGGCTTGTTACTCTACAAACGAACGGCGCCTCGCGAATCGGATGTCACAAGCTCCAAGTAAAGGCTAGCAAGACGTAATATATCGGTAGACAACTGTAGGTACCTACTTTATCTAATACCAGCTTAAAACGTATTAGGGGTAAAATGTTATTCATAATTCAGCAATAAAAAGGTCGTTAGTTTTTTTTTTATCATTCGAGCGTTATCTCCGCCCTTAAAGTCATTGCTTAAGTGAAGGGAGTATTATTATTATTAAAAGAGCCTCTTTATTTCCTTAGCCAATTAATTATTTTATTATTATTCACACATATTTATTTTAAAACTCGTTGATAATAAATACATTTTCCTTACAAAAAAAACATTATAGTAAAAAATACATTTATAAAAACGGTAAACCACCGACCGCAAAGCAAGGCCCAAGCGATCGGTGGCTAGGGCTGCAGAGAGAGGAACCTTGTAGCGTGACAATTCTTATTGTCGCGTTACGTCCTTCATATACCAAACATTACACTTTTAAACAACATAACGTATCACTATTACACTCATATGCCACGACATCTAACGGTATGGCGGCGGACTCACTGCCCAAACTCGATTCTCAAATATCGAGATACAAGCGCCTTCTCAACGCAGTTCGCCAAGTCTGCCGCAGATGGCGTTGCATATACCTTGTAGCTATTCACTACTTACTTTCATGGATGTGTAATCTATTTTTAATTATTCAAATCAGCTTTAATATACCAAATTAAATAATCCTTTTCTCATTAGAAATAAAATAGAAATAAAATTTTAAAATAATCACAAAATTCAATAAGTGTCTATGACGGATGTAAAAGTTTGTTTTTGCCGAGAATGACAAGATATGTGTCAAGATTTTGACTCTATGGTATCACCAAGTGGATTACATCAGCTTTTTCTAGAAACTTTTGGAAACATTATTCGTTTTTAATTTTTATAAGGCTGGTAGATTTACTTCGGCTATAAAAGGAGAGTTTCGTCCGTAATCAGCCTCTTTACCCTACCTGGATTCAACTGAGAAACTTCTAATCTGCGAGCTATAAACTTATTTTTATTGAACAATATTTCTTTGCTTTTTCAACCGTGAAATCGAATCAATCTCCAAGTCGCGAAGTCTTCGTCGGTTTCTCCGATCGCTGGGGGCTTATACACCTGACGCCCGTAAAAGCTAATTCACTGGAGCCATCGAGAAGCGTGGTGTTTTCTTGAGTCGCCCTGTTACCTGAAATCACACCTGCACAAGTCTACCGCCAAGAGCCCGTTCTCCAGACGACCTGCCTCCTGCCTCGTCAGACCCACAGGACCACGCCTGCGCAGCTCAAGGCCCGCTGAATCTCTCCGAAGCGGACTCCAGGGACGTTCGGCAAAAATACCACAAGGTGTTTCTTTTCCAGTATTTATCCGGGTTGAGCCCTGTAACTATTCTTTTCTTTTTCTGACGCTAACGTCAGATGGCGCCCACTTCTTCACATTAACTAGGACTGCTGTACCAGCTCCTCAAATATTCTATAATTGCTGCACTGTAGGCCCTAAGCCATAGAAATTCTAAGCTCTTCAAGCCAGCGTCGGGCTTTACTACCCTCGCTATAACATATTAATTTCATGTCTGTGAATCTGTAATCTAACTTCTATAAATTTGTAATATCTAGCCTTAGTCTTTAATCTAACTATAGATATACCGCTAAACCAAGTCATTTCTGATAAAACCTCTGTTTATCTTGCCACATATATAAGAAATAGCATCTAAAAACCTACTCGCTCTACCGATTCTCTCTTGTTCCTTCTATTATATGTACTAAACTACAACCTAGCTTCATTTATACCTCATTACTAAAATAATTCGTTACAACCTCTTTACTATGCGTGCCGAGTCCAGGAAAACCGCCTTCTGTATCTGACCCTTGACCCAACTTCCTAGCGAAAGCCTCTTAAGGTATTGGTTGAGGCTCTTCGCTATCATTCTGTTGACCGACACAACTATCGGAACAATAATCGTTGATTCCACATCCCACATGGCGGTAAACTCATGAGCTCAGTCAAGGTACTTGCTTAGCTTGTCCTTCTCGGCCTTCACGAGATTAGCATCATGTGGGATAGTAATATCAACAAGTATCGCCCGGCATTCCGACCGGTCTACCAGCACGATATCAGGCTTATTGGCGACAATAGTCCTGTCCGTGATGATAGACCGGTCCCAATAGAGTGTGCCACGACTATTTTCAAGAACTGATTTTAGCGCATATTTATAATATGGCACCTCCGGTCCAACAAGGCCATATTGAAGAGCAAGCTGCTGGTGGATAATTCTGGCCACTTGATTGTGTCTATGCAAGTACTCAGAGTTAGCAAGATGCGAACAACCCGAAAGCACATGTCTGAGGGACTCTCCGGGCTGGTGACAAGCTCGACAGATGTCGACCGTCCCATCCTTCATAATATACTTTACTTATTATTATTAACTATTCATGTCCCACTGCTGGGCAAAAGCCTCCTTCCATTCCTTCCAGACTTTGCGATCTTGAGCTGATTGTGGCCAATCCGTTAGGAATTTATCCAGCTCGTCCCGCCATCTACGTTTCGGTCTGCCGCGTCGCTTTCTCGCTAGGACATGACGCCACTCGGTGACTATCCTTGCCCACAGACCACTTGGCATGCGACAGACATGCCCAGTCCAGTTTCACTTCAGCTGAGCGGCTTTGGTGGCTACGACAACAAATTTGGTGTTTGGGCGCAGTTCAGTGTTCCGGACTATGTCCGTTCGCCTGACACAACAAAAACATTTTTTTAATTGATAAATGTAATTTTAATGATAGCTTAGCTAAGGTCTCTTTCGTGTAAAGGCCTCCTTCAAATTTTGACGTTACTCGGACATTAGCTTTTTCCATGCAGTTTTGTCCTGTAATTTTTCTTCTTTGTCGGCCCAGCTTTCCAGCGGACGCGTCCGCTGGAAAGCTGGGCCGACAAAGAAGAATTGACCGGACGTTGTAATAATTGATCAAAGGATCAAGCAAGTAACTGCACTATAAGAGGGTAAAATAGTAGAACGAGGGTAAAATCAAACTTTGATAGATGTTTTGAATAACGATATGATTATATCTCACTGTTTCTTGATAAGGTAGGAAAACTTACAGCGCCCTCCCAGTCTATAAGCAGAGTCTTCAGTTTGTGCTGTGTTATTGTGGGTAACTTGTAATTCTACTGCTGAAGCTTTTAGTGTTATTAACGAGTTTTTGCTTTATTTCTCTAATAAAAGACAAGGAAATTATAGTTGAAGGTAATAGTTGGCAAATATATTTTTTTAAGCTCATGTCTTTCTGTCTGTGGCATCATAGTTCCCAAAGAGATGGACCGATTTGGACGCGGTTTTTTTAATAGAAAGCTAGCAATAGCTAGTTAAAAATAAATCGTCATAAAAACAGTATTTCAGAGGGGACAAATGCTAGTAAGAAACTTACCGCTGGTCCCGGGAGAGACCGATACAGGGGACCAGCAGAAATAACCCGTATTTATTTTACAACTCAGGCACTAAGCCTTTATCATAGACATTACCGGGGCCGAAGCCAATGGGAAAGAGGCATATTTACATAACCGATGTATCTATAAAATTCACTATGATAATAATGAATATTGCAAGATGGAGGTGAGATAGATGGATATACATATAATATTATACTATTGCAACAAATGGATAGTACAGGTTATAGTTAAAGTAATGCTTAACGAGTTAATGGATGTTGGTTTTTTTTTAATAAACTAGTGGTTCGCCCTGAACTGAGATCTCGCGAGTCTCCCAAAATACAAAAAATAATATTATTAAGGCGACTCGCGCAACGATGCCTAAACGTATTTAGTGACTAAATATGATTTAAGGAGTTGTCAAACCATACAAATACGTAAAATTTAAATACGTTTGGTCGCTAAATACGTTTATGAATTGTTGTGCAAGTCTTTAATCTTTGACTAATAAAATAGTGCCTTGAAATGTAATACCAGAATATTGACCTACATTCATTTTATTTTCGTTCATTCGTTTCATTCAAATGACAGGTAACTTGAGTTCATGTTAATTGGTTACATTTTTTGGGCAGAAATTGCAGTTGTACTAGATTTCAGACTTTTGCCTATATTTGTGTAACTAAAGCTACACGCATTCCAAATTTCAGCACTGTGAGTTCACTGGTGTACCCTGTGAATCAAAGTTGAGTTTTTATTATGGCTAATAACCTAAAAACTACAACATTTAAACTAAAAATAAAAAGGGGTCTAAATGTACTCATAAAGAACTTTTATTAGACATGCCATTTAACCTGAATAGTCCCATTTTGGGTTTTTTTTTACCCCTCTTGAACCTCAATATCTCAACAACACTTCCACATTTTTAGCTCATTTAATCACACCAAAATTGTGCCATCACTACCTACCTAACTATATACCAAATTTCACACTGATCGGATAAACGCTTCGAAATTTATCCTCGGACAAACAAACATACATATTACATACATACATAAATAATACATACATACCCACTTACATACATACAACGCCGATTTGCCCAAGTTGATTTAGAGATCTCGATTCGCTCGATCAATTATAGGCTAGCGCTTGACCACGATCTCAGCTGATGGTAAGCGATGATGTCTACGAAGGTACTTTAAGTAAGTATTGTATTGTTGTAGCTATCAGGAAACACAGACTCAGGCAAGGCGTTCCACTCTTTGGCGGGACGCATAATAAAGGTGGAAGAGTACCGTTTTGTGCGTATGGGAGGTATGTCTACCATGTAGCGTGGCGCATCGCGGAGCGTCTGGTTGTCCGATGATAGAATGGGGATGGTGGGATCAGGTTGAAAAGCTCCGCAGCACACTCTCCGAAATGTATCCGATAGAAAACCGAGAGGCTTATGGTTATGGGATAGCTGAGATACGCCACCTGCCAATTCCGCAATAATTGTTATTGTAAATTATTTCCAAGAGATTGCGTGGAGAAAATAAGAGCCTTAACGATGTGTGGGGAGCCAAGGTAAAGTTTGCCTGTTCCAACATATTGCAAGAGATTTTCCAGGAAAATTACTTATAGGAAACTTCGCTTTATCAACATCATCATTAAATCAGCCAAAAGACGTCCCCCGCTGAACCTAGATCCTTTCTTAGGCCTTTCTAGATGGAAAGACGACCTGATAAAGGTTGCTGGGAGCCGTTGGGTGCAGGCCGCACAAGATCGGTCGCTCTGAAAATCTATGGGGGAGGCCTATGTTTAACTCTGGCTATCACATTATTAATAGATACTAGATGGTTGCCCGCCACTTCGTACGCATTACACTACTAAATATGTAGCTAACCTAGAAATAAAGCTAAACTCGCTGTTGCAACTTGACTTGATACTCTATTTTTATCTTCTTACTCCTTTCTTATCATTCGAGACCTGATTTATTCATTCATTTATTCAATTTTCAGATGTCAAAGATCCATATAGTTGTTAGTAAAAAAAAAGGAATAGAAAACTTATATCAAACATGTCACATGGGATAGTACAAATTATAGGCACAATAAAACAAACAAAATTCAAATAACAACAATAAAAGTATAAGTATAAGTCCCTCACTCAAGTCCTGAGCCAATATGCCTTCATAATCGGTGAGTCGTACTTGTCAGCTATGACCTGCAGGATGGTGTTGGTGCTGCCTCGCACTCTACTGAGCAGTGAGGCAGTCTTTTTGCGAATGATAGCGTGGAACCCATCGACCCACGCCTCCGCAAACATTTTCGAAGCACTGCAGAAGCAAGGCAGCCCCACCAACATCCTAAATCCATTATTATATTGTACACGCAGTGCACTGAGTGACTTTTTGGAACAGCTGACCCACAGGCTGCTCGTATAGAATGATTGGCAGTAGGCTTTGAAGAGTGTGATTTTAACCTGCCTACTGCAACGGGCAAACCTGCGCGCCAGCATATTACTTCAAGCCGCCAGTGCTCTGCGTTCCCTTTCTATGTTTCTATTTATGGGATATGTGGTAGCTTATGTGGTGATCCAGGTTATAATCTACGTATATACCAAATTTCATCGAAATCGGTTCAGACGTTGACGTTCAGAGGTTGTCTGGTAGACATACAAATCTCTACCAGACAACCTTTGGATGAAAAGGAGCCAGTTTCATGCATTTTTCTTACCGCAAAAGAACATCTCAAGGAAGTTATGTAAAACTATATATTAAACAAGCACCAAATAAACCTTAGGTGTTACACATGATAATAAAGTCCACCTTATAATACGTTCGACCGCGCCAATTCAAGAAATATGAGGTACCCACTTAAATATTCTATCTCCATGCTCCACGCTACCAAGATATGTAGTTTGGCAGGGACGGATCCAAGGGCAAAATCAGGGTGTTTAAAAAATCAAAGTAACGTTATATCGGAACAAAAACTTGGTAAACAAAATATTGTAACACGAAAGCATTCGAAAAATTAAATATCTGTGTCACATTAACGCCTGTTCCGAATCTGCTAAAAAAATTGTAGAAAAGTAAAAACTATATTAGCTAGTTTTTTCTTACGTTTAATTTTATCTGCGCCGATTTGTTCATCTTCATGGTGCTGTTGAAATAGTATTTATTAAAAACAGTATTATAATATTTTCAATTTCTTGCCGTATGTCCCACTGCCAGTCAAAGGCCTCCCCTCATCCTTTCCAGAAATGTCATTTTTATCCCATGTCCACCCAAGCCAATATGAATTTGCCCAATTCGTCCCGTTATCTCCGTCTTAACATAGAAGATCAAATCTCAATAAATTTGAGTTTTCAAGGAAATCAAAAACTTTTTATTAACGTATTTTTATTTTAAATCATAACATCTGCTGCTTATTTACAACTTTGACTATGACAAAACTTTGACGAACTGATCCTGTAAACATTTTTATAGCAGTGGGTTACTCACACAGAGGTCGTCATCAGTCAGTAGTGCGTTTTATTACTATATTTTTGTTTTTGCAGGTAAATCTTTCTCGCCCTGTTTTCTTTGTTCTGAATCCGTACCTGTTTTACCTGAATTATTACTGAACGAGTACCTCTTTGTGAGAAATACACTTCTGAGGTAGTAATAGTGTCGGTTTGTCTGTACGTGAGTTGCAGTTATTATTAGTTAAGTAGTTATTAGTTCGTGTTTCTTAGTTACTTTGGGTGCCTTATATTTAGTATTTCTTGTATTTGTTTCTTCGTTCAAACCCCTACTAGATGAAAAGTAGAAAGGATAAATATTGGTCATTCTTTAAAATTATAATGGAGGCTTAAATTCAGAAGTGGACGTTCTGTCACGTGATCAACATCATCATATTAGCCACTTATCATCTTCGCAACTGACCAGAAAGAAGCTCGTAAGTCTTAAGTCCGGTATTTTTATCATGAATCATGACGAAAAGACCGGATTTTTAGATTACATATTGATATTTTTCATCGAATCAGGTATATACCGTAGCCTTACATACTGTTCATTTTGGTAGGTAGTTGTACCTAATTGTTCATTCATAAAAATTCACACTTAAAACAATTACTCAGAAAGTCTCAAGGCAAGTCGTCCCTCACTATAGGTCTCATAAAAAGCCTCAAGGCAAGTCGTCCCTCACTATAGGTCTCATAAGAAGCCTCATGGTAAGTGGGCTCTTACTATAGGTCTCATAAGAAGCCTCAAGGCAAGTCATACCTCACTATAGGTCTCATAAGAAGCCTCACGGTAAGTGGGCCCTCACTATTGGTCTCATAAGAAGCCTCAAGGCAAGTCGTCCCTCACTATAGGTCTCATAAGAAGCCTAATGGTAAGTGGGCCCTCACTATAGGTCATGAGAAGCCTCAAGGCAAGTCGTCCCTCACTATAGGTCTCATAAAAAAACTCATGGTAAGTGGGCCCTTACAATAGGTCATAAAAAGCCTTACGGTAAGTGGGCCCTTACAATAGGTCATAAGAAGCCTTATGGTAAGTGGGCCCTCACTTTAGGTCATGAGAAGCCTTATGGTAAGTGGGCCCTCACTATGGGTCTCATAAGAAGCCTCAAGGCAAGTCGTCCCTCACTATAGGTATCATAAGAAAATTCATGGTAAGTGGGCCCTTACAATAGGTCATAAGAAGCCTTATGGTAAGTGGGCCCTCACTATGGATCTCATAAGAAGCCTCAAGGCAAGTCGTCCCTCACTATAGGTCTCATAAGAAGCCTCATGGTAAATGGGCCCTCACTATAAGTCATAAGAAGCCTCATGGTAAGTGGGCCCTCACTATGGGTCTTATAAAAAGCCTCAAGGCAAGTCGTCTCTCACTATAGGTCATAAGAAGCCTCATGGTAAGTGGGCCCTCACTGTGGGTCTCATGAGAAGCATCAAGGCAAGTCGTCCCTCACTAAAAGTCTCATAAGAAGCCTCGTGGTAAGTGGACCCTCACTATAGGTCATAAGAAGCCTTATGGTAAGTGGGCTCTCACTATGGGTCTCATGGGAAGCCTCAAGGCAAGTCGTCCCTTATTATAGGTCATAAGAAGCATCAAAGCAAGTCGTCCCTTACTATGGGCATCAAAAAAAGCCTCGTGGTAAGTGAACCCTCACTATGGGTCTCATAAGAAGCCTCAAGGCAAGTCGTCCCTCACTATAGGTCTCACAAGAAGCCTCATGGTAAGTGGGCCCTCACTATGGGTCTCATAAGAAGCCTCAAGGCAAATACTATTTTGTACTGAATTTCCTTTTTTAAAGTTAGGCAACAATGTACGGCTTTTCATATAATCAAATACCAAAGCTGGAGGCTCAAAATATTTTATGAACTACCTTAAAATTGTGTGTTGCCGTTCACTGAACAACGTTTCATGGACTACGGAGTTAATATTTTATGGTTCTTTGGATGAAACGAAAAGTATAATGGAGTTGACCATTGTGTTGAATTTCAACAATATACGAGTATGTATGTATATTATATAATAGAAAACGCTTTATTGTACACCAAACTTAAAATAACAACTAATACATAAAACATATAACTACACACCAGAGCTTGCAGGTACAGGGGTTTTGCCAAATCCAAAACATTATTCTATTAGTGTAATATTATCTTATCTGTGATTATTCGTATATACTTCAAGCGTCTGTGTCAATAAGATATCATTAATTGAATAATAAGCCTTCTTTTGTAAGATTTTGCATAAAATACATTTTATTTTAGAATCGTACTGAGTTTACCTACACACAAATTTATTTAAGTTACGCGCGGTAGCGTGTCAAGCCAAGTTTAAGCTAACAGAACTGGTGAGCAGCACCGTGTATAATATTACACGAACCATTTGGAGCCACTTTTGACCACCTCATAATACAAAAACTATTTCACATAAACGTGTCATAATTGGCTCATATATTGAGACTTGCGAGATACATATTAATATGTGCTCCAAATTTCATAAACACACCTCAAACGGTTATTTAGATATTAACGTTCAAAAATCGTCATTTTTATCACTGACTGACTGACTGACCTATACATAAATCAAAACTTTATCCCAGTTTCAGATGACCTAGAAAGTTCAAATCTTGTATCCAGATAGGTAGTTGGGTAAATACAAAGAAATAAATCAGAAACTAGTAAAAATTTTTCATTTTATTAAAAATTTTCAATTAATTGATTTTATTAGGAACACTTACTTATAGTGCTTTTAATTTAAGAATCAGCCATCAAATTTAATTGCTTAATAGATAGAAACGAACACAAAAAAGACAATTATACCCTGTAAACATGGGAAAATACAGTAGATTTACAAAAACCATTTGGTATTAATTTTACTACCTACTAATAATTTCTGTTTAAAAAAATTATGATATATATTATAAAATATTTCATGTTGTTATAAATACATTTCAGGACTAACCATTGAACTTCGGACTCATTTAGATCTCACTTCTTTTATCGTTGAAGTCAACAACCAAGGCATATTGAACTTGGCTCTCATTTCACATATGTTTTTGATGGGATCTTTATTACGCCGTGCACGTCACTACGTTTTTTAATTGAAAGAATGAAAGAAAGAAAACATTTCATTCAAAAACCACACAGTAATAAAGAAAAATAAAAGCAGCCAAGTGCGAGTCAGACTCGCACATGAAGGGTTCCGTAGCAGCAAGTAACATAATATGAAAGTTCTTGTAGTTAGTTGTAACTTTTTTTACATAATGAGTTAATTGAATGAAAGGTAAATTGCGGTTTACGATTTATGACGTATTAAAAAAAACTACTTAATAGATCTCGTTCAAACCAATTTTCGGTTAAAGTTTGCATGGAAGTGGTACATCATATATTTTTTTTTAGTTTTATCATTTTCTTATTTTAGAAGTTACAGGGACACTTCCAAAGTGGTAAAATGTGTGTCCCCCACATATTTTACCACTTTGGAAATGTCTCTCGTGCGACTATTCGGTTTAGAAAAAAATTATATTAGAAACCTCAATATTATTTTTAAGACCTATCCATAGATACCCCACACGTATGGGTTTGATGAAAAAAAAATTATGAGTTTTAGTTGTAAGTATGGGAACCCCCAAAATTTATTGTTTGTTTTCTATTTTTGTGTGAAAATCTTAATGCGGTTCACACAATACTTATACTTACAAGTTTCAACAGTACTGTTCTTATAGTTTCGGAAAAAAGTGGCTGTGACATACGGACGGACAGACAGACAGACAGACATGACGAATCCATAAGGGTTTCGTTTTTTGCTATTTGACTACGGAACCCTAAAAACACAGCAACAATAAAATCTAACCTAAGCACTAACAAACTTAAAAGCTCTGTGTGGAGATGAATTGGTACTCAGCTCAGCATGATGCTACGGCATGTTAATATGCCGCAGCGCTGGTCTTCCGCTAATATTGTATTTAGTACTTCTATGTCAGTTAACTTAGGTGTAAATATCTAAACCCTTTAATTTGGGGTGATTTTAGGGAGATTCTAAAGTCATTGTCTCGCCAAAGTTTTATTTTTCTGTACATTTTTAAACAAAATTTTAACATTATAATGTTTGTATGTGCGCGAGTTTCTCTATGTACGGACGAACTGTCAATAAAAAAACAACTGCCACGAGTAAAGATTATCCATTAGGCCAGAGAAGTGCTGGTGTTGTGGTGAACTGCACAGTACACATCTCATCTGTTGACAATCAATCCAGTTGCGAATCTGTCTAGTTAATTATCTCACTTGCTACTGAACTATTTGGCCACTATAACGATATTTAGCATCTACCTTCAAAACAACCCCGCAAAAAGCTTTTCTAACTTCGCAAAAACATTGGCACATCGCACGGGCTATAAAGCCAGTTCGTTATGCCCTCTGTTCTTCTGTTCGTTACCATAACAAAAATACAAGCTCGGTATTGTGGAGGAAGTTGCATAAAACAGTCGAGCAGTGGAACCGCGACATCCGGACAAACAAGCGTCTCGAGTCGGCAGTCGGTAGTCGGGACTCAAACCCCAAAACTTTGCAGTCAGTCCTGGGGAATATTTCAATGCAGCGGTGCTACTGCCAAACGATAAACTAACATATTACGGTCTATTACATATCACGGCTAGAAAGACTATAGTAAAATTTTAGCATAAATAACTTTCTTTTGACATTCATACGTCAGTTAAGACAAATTTTAGAAATTAATTATTAGATTTAAGAACTTTTTGTACCTGAAACTTTAATGAAAAAACGATTATGATTAGACTAGCGGTTCATATTTATTGTTTAAAACGGGTATTTATCGCGTATGTACCTTGTTTATTTGTTATCCCGACTGTTTCGGCTGTGTTGCAACAGTCATGGTCACGGATTTGTCCGCGACTTCGTGCGCGTTACACTACTAAATATGTAGGTAATTTAGAAATAAAGCTAAACTCGCTGTTGCAACATGCTTTGACATCCCATTTTTATCCCATGGGAACTGCTTTTTGGGATAAATATCCTATGTGGTGATCCAGGTTATAATCTAGGTATATACCAAATTTCATCGCAATCGGTTCTGCCGTTACGGCGTGATTGAGTAACAAACAAACAATCAATTTATTGATCGAGCAATGCGAGATCTCCAAATCATCTTAGGGGAAATCGACGTTGTATGTATGTAAGTAGGTATGTATATGTTTGTTTGTCCGAGGATAACTTTTGAAGCGTTGATACGATCATCGTGAAATTTGATACATAGGTAGTGATGGCACAATTTTGGTGTGACTAAATGAGCTAAAAACGTTGAGAGGGTTTTTGAGATATTGGGGTTCAAGAGGGGTAAAAAAAATTCAAATCAGACTAGTCGGTCAAGTGGGACGTCAAATAAAAGGCATTTATTAGTACATTTCAACCCTGTTTTTATTTTTAGTTTAATCGTTGTAGTTTTTGAGTTATTAGCCAGAATAGAAACAAAACTTTGACAAAATTCACAGGGTACACCAGTGATCCCACAATGCTGAAATTTGGTATTCGTGTAGCTTTTGTGACACAAATAAAAGCAAAAGTCTGAAATACAAAAAAAATCTATTTTGTACCCCAAAAAAGGGTAACCAATGAACATGAACTCCCGTTATATTTGAATGAAACTGTAGGTCCAGTAAGGTGGTAGTTTATTTCGTGGCACTATTTTGGTAGTCAAAGATTACGAATAATACGAGACTCGCGAAATCTCAGTTCGGGGCAAACCACTGGTATAAGTAGTGTGATGTAAAAACCTATGATATAAACATGTTTATGTAATATTCTAAGTTGTAATGTTACTGTAGTATACGAGTAGTGCAGTTTGTTTCCCAAATATAACAACATATAAAGAATTATTGACATCTTCTACATAAAATAAAATGATAACTGACAACGCTTGGTACTCAATAAATTGACAACTGCTAGAGATAAAATTCAGCCGGAAACCTGCGTCACTACCGACCTCATAGACCATGAAGACATCGAACGGGAGCGGAGGGCGCAGTCCGTGCGTGCAAATATGATTGCTCGCAGGTTTGCACGTAGTTCAGAAGGGGTTAAGCTGACTTTATTCCGGGCGTATTGTACCTCTCTGTACTCTTTCAGCCTGCTGGCGAAGTATACGCGGGCGACGTACAGCGCACTCCGCGTCCACTACACGGTGTCCTTTAAACACTGTTTTCCCAGAACAAACGTGGTTCACGCCATGGTCTACTAACAGTTTATAAAATCAAATAAAAAAAACGAAATCGGTCTTTGAAAAATATAAAAAGTTGCGAACCCAAAACGTCTTTTTAGGGTTCCGTAGCCAAATAGTAAAAAACTAAACCCTTATGGATTTTCATGTTTTTAAGACAAAACGGGTCTTTTCGCGCACAGATTTATATCAAAATTATAATTTTGACTAACCTCGACGTTTCGGCCAAGTTACATCGGCCGTGGTCACGAGAGACTGAAGCGGGCGGGTGTCATTGTCGGGCAACGCGAATGTTGTCACCAACAACCCGCACTTGGTTTTCTGAATCACACGTATCACTGTTTCGACACACAATACTAACAGGATCTGAAGTTACGCGTGGATCTAAATCGCGACGTGAACACCTAACTATAACTGGATTCTACGATGCAGATAATCTAAAGCCGTCCTCACGATTAAAATTGCGATATTTCTTTATCTCGATGGCTTCTCGAACGATTCTTGGGTAATATTGGCGTTCGGTGGAGAGAATTTTGGGGTCGTGAAGTTCTATCCAGTGGTTTGGTCCAGATTCAAGTAAGTACTCAGCGATCGCAGATTTATTCGTTTGTCGGTTCTTCATAGCTGCGATATGTTCTTTCACTCTTTCCGCGATGGTTCGTTTTGTCTGTCCGATGTAAGAACTTCCACAGCTGCAGTCAGTTTCATACACGCCGGGTGTTTGGAAGGGTATAACATCTTTCGCCGTACCGATCTGTTTTGCTACTTTGGATAACGGGGTATATACAGTCTTAATGGAGTATTTTCTTAGTGCTGATCCAATTTTGTCCGTTATCCCTTTCACATATGGCAAGAATGCTGATACTGTTAGTATTGAGTGTCGAAACAGTAATACGTGCGATTCAGACAACCAAGTGCGGGTAGTTGGTGCCAACATTCGCGCTGCCCGACAATGACACCCGCCCGCTTCAGTCTCTCGTGACCACGGCCGATGTAACTTGGCCGAAACGTCGAGGTTAGTCAAAATTATAATTTTGATATAAATCTGTGCGTGAAAAGACCCGTTTTGTCTTAAAAATATGAGTATAGTTCGCGAAAATTAAAAAAGTTCTTCGTCATGTCTGTCTGTCTGTCCGTCCGTATGTGACAGCCACTTTCAAAACTTAGTAAGTAGATGTATTCTGTGAACCGCATTTAGATTCTCACACAAAAATAGAAAAAAAACAATAAATTTTGGGGGTTCCCCATACCTAGAACCAAAACGCAACATTTTTTTGCATCAAACCCATTTGTGTGGGATCTATGGATAGGTCTTCAAAAATTATATTGAGGTTATAATATCATTTTTTCTAAACCAAATAGTTTGCGCAAGAGACACTGCCAGAGTGGTAAAATGTGCCCCCCCCCCCCCCCCTCCTGTAACTTCTAAAATCAGAGAATGATAAAACTAAAAAAATATATGATGTACATTACCATGCAAACTTCCATCGAAAATTGGTTTAAACGAGATCTAGTAAGTAGTTTTTTTTAATTCGTCATAAATCGTAAACCGCTATTTACCTTTCATTCAATCAACTCAAACATAAAAAAGTTACAACGAACTACAAAGACTTTTATATTAAGTTACTTGCTGCTATGGGACCCTTCATGGGTGAGTCCGACTCGCACTTGGCCGCTTTTTTTAACGTTACGTCCTACAAAATAGTCAGCGCGCTGACCTAGGTAGTTACTAGGTATCTAACTAATGAGTAGCTAATACGCTACGGCTAGCCATGAACTTTATGTCAAGGTTAGTTGTTGAACAAAGTTAGACTTATTTGAGAAGGTCTAGATTTTTTTTTTTATTATTATAGTATTGATGCTATAAACAGTTAGTAGACCATGGTCTGAGCAATGTTCGTTCTGGGAAAACAGTGATTTAAAGGGCCATGTATAACAATGCACTCAGGGCGATGCTGGGGCTGCCACCATACTGCAGTGCATCAGGGATGTTCGCGGCGGCGCGGGTCGACTGCTTCCATACCGTCATGCGCAAGCGAGCCGCGTCCCTGGTGCGCAGGCTGCGGGCCAGGGCCAACACCGTCTTGGCAATGATAGCCGGCAGAGTAGACTGCCCGTACATCTGACATTGATGTCACAGGCATGCTCTCAATAACCCTGCTTAGTATAAACCTTTTGTTTTGTGCCTTTCCCTATATGAGATACATAATTGCTTGAAGTATATGACTTTTATTTATTTGTTCTTTTTGGTCGATAACTTTTTATTGTCTACTACCGTTTTTTTTCTCTAACACCTTATACCGATTGGTTACTTGCTCATACTTGCTTAAAACAGTTGTGTTCGCCTATAATTGGCAAAAGTAGTACCACAATTCCAAGCCAATAATCTAATATATAAAATTCTCGTGTCACAATTTTCGTTGCCATACTCCTCCAAAACGGCTTGACCGATTTTGATGAAATTTTTTGTGCTTATCCGGTATCTATAAGAATTGGCCAAGATCTATTTTTCATCCCCCTAAATGTTAGGGGTAGTTCACCCCTAAATTTTTATTTTTTAGACAAAACTTTTAATTTCTATTTTTTTATGATACAACATACAAAAATACATACAATACTCAATTTTCAACTTTCTACGATCAACCCTTATTTTTTAATAGCAATTATTTATATGGCAAAACAACGTTTGCCGGGTCAGCTAGTGTAATATATAAACCTATGTACTTTAATCTGTTGGCATCCCTATCTTTTCTTAATTAAATATTTTATTAAATAACACGGGTTAATGTATATTCTTGCGATTATTGGGTAATAGTAAGTTAAATATTCTTAGTAAGTTTTGCAGTAGGACTCAGACCACAACAAGTACCCTTGTTAAGTTTGTAGATATAATTTCTGATGTCAAATTTTGAGAATATCCTTACTTAGAGAGGAATTTAAGACAACAATAGCACTGATGGATTTACTTGCAATCATACTAATATTATAAATTCGAATGTTTGGATTTTTGTTTGTTACTCAATCACGACATAACGGCTGAACCAATTTCAATGAAATTTGGTAGATGTATGGCCTGGACCTGACAAAACACGCGTGCCATCCGCCGGCGGAAGCTAGCAATTCATAATAGAAATTTTTGTTGAATTTATATTGTATCTTGCTAACATTAATATTAATTTACCAGTTAGCTTTCTTCGACAACAGGCAGGACAAAGATGTCGACCGTCGTGTCAACAACGCCTGGTAAAGCTACTGGTCCATGAAGGAACTTATGAAGGGTGACCTTCCCTTATCGCTAAAACGCCAACTCATTGACATGTGAATTCTGCCTGTCTTAACCTACGGTGCCCAGTCTTGGTCACTGACGGAGTCTCAGAAGTTCAAACTAGGAGTTTGACAACGAGCGATGGAGCGTAGCATTTTGGGTGTAAAGCGGATCGACTGGATTTCAAACTCTTGGCTGCGCTCGAAGACCGGCATCGCTGATGTGGGCATCAAGGCTGCAAAGCTAAAATGGGACTGGGCGGATCATGTCTCCCGATACAACCCAATAGGTGGGCCAAGAAGACAAGCATATGGACTCCTAAAGACGGAAAGCGACGCCGAGGAAGGCCTAAAAAGCGCTGGAGCGATGACTTGGACGTCTTTCAAAGAGACTGGTGGAATATGGCGGTCTAGACACGGTCTAGAGACCGTGATAAGCAGAAGGAAGAGGGGGGCTTTGCCCAGTAGTGGGACAGTATGGGCTAGTAAAAAAAATAACAAATTAAATGTTTGTCTGTTTTAATATGTGTTGCATCATCATACTGTAACGACTGAATCAATTTTAAATTAGTATTATTTATATTGCACGAACTCTGGAAATCTATCGGGGAGGCCTTAGTTCAGCAGTGGACGTTCTATGGCTAATAATTATAATGATGATGATATTACACGTAACCTGGGATAAATTATTTCCCGATGCAAGAAAATAGTTGCTATGTGATTTTAATGATTTTTTTTATTTGAAAGCAAGTGTTCCGTGCCCAAAGGGTAAAACGGCACTCTATTACTGAGGCTCCGCTGTCTGTCTGTCTGTCCGTCTGTCACCAGGCTGTATATCATGAACCGTGAAAGTTAGACAGTTGAAATTTTCACAGATGATGTATTTCTGTTGCCGCTATAACAACAAATACTAAAAATAGAATAAAAAATATTTAATGGGGGCTCCCATACAACAAACGTGATTATTTTGCTCTTTTTGCGCGATATTGAGAACGGAAACAGGTAGACGCTTGAAATCTTCACAGAATAATTAGTTATATATTCACTTTAAAATTCAATATTTTATTTTTTTTTAGCCGTTTTTATAGATAATGGTACGGAACTCTTCTTGCGCGAATCTGACTTACACTTAGCCGGTTGTTTCTATTGAGGGGTTGAAAAGGTTTGGTAGAATAAGTTCTATGTGACAGTACAAACACATTCATGGACAAACACAGGTTAATTTTAAAGGAGATTGTAAACTGAAATTTTAAATCTGCCATTTCCGAGTATATACAAATGAACTTTTTATCGGTATGTGAAACTCTTCAGGCACTAAATATTAACGTAATGAAACTTGGTGTCTCCAAAGAGCTTATTACAAGGGGTGATTACTTTTTACGATGTTAAAACCTTCTTCGTTTAGTGTTCAGGATAAGAGGTGGTATACATGAGAGAATTTTATGTTGATGACGCTTTATATCTAGAACTCACTTTTTATGTGTAATCAAAAAGTTTTAATACCTTTATATAGTAAACAGTGATAGTGATGTCTATAGATAACATCACGAAAAATCTCCTAACGGGTAGAACATTATGATTATACTTATGTCAGCCACTAAAAAATAATTCGCTTTCTTTGTACATACGTTTTTTGATACACTAAGATAATGCATGAGATATTATAATGTAATTAATATGTTACTTAAATATGTATCCTACTAATATTATAAACGCGAAAGTTTGTATGTATGGATGTATGGATGTTTGTTACTCTTTCACGCCGGAACGGCTGAACCGATTGCGGTGAAATTTTGTATGTACGTAGATCATAACCTGAATTAACACATAGGCTACTTTTTATTGGCAAACCACGCGTGCGAAGCCGCTGGCAACAGCTAGTAAGTATATATATGTAAATTTTTATGAGTGGTTATTGTTTAGATACATTGATTTATGTATTTTTCTAAACATATTTAGCGACTAAATATGTTTAAATTTGACGTATTTGTATGATTTGATTAATCCATAAATCATATTTAGCCACTAAAAGCGACTTGCGCAACGATGCCTAAATGTATTTAGAGGCTAAATATGATTTAAGGAGTTGACAAATCATACAAATACGACAAATTTAAACATGTTTAGTCGCTAAATATGTTTAGGAATCGTTGTGCAAGCTGGCCTGAATACGTTTAAGCATCGTTGCTCAAGTCGCCCTGTAAAAATTTTAATCTTTGAACTTATATCTACATTAACATTGACTTCTAAAATCACAACCATCAATTTTCTTTGCAGTAGTCGGGGAAAAAAGAGGATTTCTGTCTTCACAGGTAAGTTGCATTGAAAAAATACCTAAGTAAGAAAAGCGTGTACTGATTAATAAATCAGCATTTTCTCGTAAAGTAAAAATCTAATTAACTCTCAACTATGAAAAACATTTTATAAAACTTGAAGCATTTTCTCTTAGATCACTTAGATATTAAACTGTTAATTTATTTATAAATTAAATTTAGTAATGGTAAAATATGAAAGACAATATGTAAAACCACCATGCAATATAAACAACATTATATTATTTATAGAACTTAACACCGTTTTAAAGGTGTTACGACTCAACATTTTTCAGCTCAATTCGTGAACCTTCATCAAGGTGAATATTTAGTAATTGAACTAAATCACAAAAGTTTTACTATTCGTCGAGCGAAGTGAGATCTCCAAATCAACTTGGACGAATAGGCGTTGTATGTATATAAGTTTTTCCGTGGATAACTTTCGAAGCGTTAATCCGATCATCGTGAAACTTGGTATATAGGCAAGTAGTGATGGTGTGACTAAATGAGCTAAAAACGTGTGTAATGGTTGAGATATTGGGGTTAAGGACGAGAAAAAAATTAAACAAATTTAGTCAATCAGCTCAAATGGCACGTCCAATAATGAAATGTCTTTGTGGGTACACTTCAAACCCGTTTTTAGTTTTTGTTCTAGCTATGTAGATTTAAGTTATTAGACATAATAAAAACTGAGATTTTACGAAATTCACAGGATATACCAGTATCCCCACAGTGCTGAAATTCACAGGATATACCAGTATCCCCACAGTGCTGAAATTCACAGGATATACCAGTATCCCCACAGTGCTGAAATTCACAGGATATACCAGTATCCCCACAGTGCTGAAATTCACAGGATATACCAGTATCCCCACAGTGCTGAAATTTGGTATGCGTGTAGCTTTAGTGACACAATTATAGGAAAGTCTGAAATCCAGAATAACTGTAGTTTCTACCCCGAAAAAGTACCCACTTTACATGAACACCCGTTTCTTGTAATTTGAATGAAACTGTAGGTCAAGTAACTTGGTCGTGCATTTCGTGGATACTTTAGTTACACTGTAATGTTTACGTGGCACTATTTTAATAGTCAACGATTATACGGAAATGTTTTGTTTATTTTTATGCGAGACTCGCGAGACCTCAGTTCGGGGCGAACCAGTAGTATAAAATTACAAAAAAATACCCTTATGATCATCTGACTGCATTTTCGTTTTGTGGCTGTGGCGCTCGTGTGGGGCAACACTTATTCTTATTTTTAAATTTATTAGTATCAAGTGGAGCCATTGTGTGCAGGCCGTAGAAGATGGGTTCCTCTATAAATCTATGAGGGGACCAATTTTTTTTTTTATAATTATAGGCTTGCGTCTGACCACGATCTCGCCTGATGGTAAGCGATGATGCCGTCTACGATGGTACACGCTTGCCTAGAAGAAACCTATTCACTCGCGACTTGAAGACTAGGTTGTAGTTATCAGGAAACACAAACTCAGGCAAGGCATTCCACTCCTTGGCGGAGCACATAATAAAGGTGGAAGAGTACCGCTTTGTGCGTATAGGAGGTATGTATGTAGCGGTGACACACCACGGAGCGTCTGGTTGTCCGATGATATAATGGGGATGGTGGGATCAGATTGAAAAGCTCCGCAGTACACTCTGGAAATGTATCCGATGAAAAACCGAGAGGCAACCTTTCGACGATGCTCGAGGCTGTGGAACCTTGCAACTGCTTACTCGTTTGCAAATGATTCTGCTAATTTATAAAAAAAACTTACTCTGGAGCCATACCGTTATTTATCGATCATGATTGTTGTTCCTGTCATTAGCTGCCAAATTTGCTGTTGTCATAGCAACGGCGGTCATTGAATAAATATTGTGATAGTAGAATACCAAAATGTACTACCTATAGTGGGCAGTTTAAATACCCACTAATACACCATTGGGCCCATGAAATGATGATGAAAATAATAATCAGTCTCCTGTGAACAACACCCTTAGAATACGTGAAGCTAATTTGGCTTATAGTCAAAGACGCTCGAGCATAATGCCATATTTTAAACACCATTATAGAGAACAGGGTTATAATATGAAGTTTAGAATAACTTCGAAATTTTCGTCTCCGGTAATGATGTGGTTTATTCATTAACCTACTTATTCCTATAAATTATGTCGCAGAATTTATATCTATGTTATACAGGATGTCAAACGATACAAATAAGACAATGTTAAGTATAAGATGGACCATGAGATTGTAATGCTGGATCAAGCATTCCAGCTAAATTCAGCACATTTTTGGGCTTGCTGGATCCAGCAGTGCGGATCTGCAATTACGTAAAAATAAGTAACTATCTTTTTTTCTTCGTGAAAACGCCTCAAAAGTTTACGTTGTTGCGCGTTGCGCGAGCTTGAAGACCTGAAACTTAACTTTAATTTATGATTAATTGATAACTCTCAAACCAACCAGCTCAGCGTAGAGGCAGAGAGAGCCCTTCCTGCAGCCGGGTAAATATGCAGTTCTTTGAGAAGTACGCTGGGAGATAAAATCAATAACATTTGTTTCTTGAGATCTTACATTCAGAAAAGTAAAAAAAAACTTTTACGTTATTGAATGGCTTCATTCTTCAAAAGACAAGTCTTGTCTTGAATTATATTATTAGTTTTACTTCCAAAGTAATAAGAGTTAACTAAAGATTTTACAAGCGGCCTACGCAATTTTATTTTGAAAATTAGTGAGACTCAGAAACTAAGTCTAGATAACTATAGTAACATAGATAAATGAATAGCTATTCCAGATATCTAGGATGTCAATGTATGTGATTTGTGGTTGTATTCTGATAATTAATAATAACTAGTGGTTCGCCCTGAACTGAGATCTCACGAGTCTCCCAAAAAACAAAAAAATCTTAAGACGACTTGCGCAACGATGCCTAAACGTATTTAATGACTAAATATGATTTAAAGAGTTGGCAAGTCATACAACTACGTCGAATTTAAACATATTTAACCGCTAAATACGTTTAAGGATCGTTGTGTAAGCCGGCTAATTAACTTTGACTAATAAAATAGTGCTACGAAAACATAACCAAAAACTTGACATACAGTTCAAATTACAATGGGAGTTCATGGTATGTGGTTATGTTTTTTAGGGGTAGAAATTGAATATTATTTTAGAAAAGTATGTTTATAAAATTTATATTTACATTTAAATAAAACTGCACACACCTTTTATTTACTCACTTCTTTATTTATTTTTTATTTTACTACGTAGCTGCTGCACTATCTTCGCTTCTAGTTTCAGCTGAAAATCAGCGTTGGGTGCTTAACATCCAACATTATGCTGAGCTGAACGCCATTTTGGTACGCAGACACATGAGTCAAACCTGTTTTATTGAATTCAATTGTATCTACTGTTCCTTAAAACAGTTTCATGTGTCATTTTGTGTGTACCAAATAAATGATTATTTTATTATATACTTCTTCAGTTATTTTTCCTTATATTTGTGTCCCTAAAGGTATGATTCCGATCTCGGCAGCAAGCAGAATACAGATACAAGCAGTTAAGGGTTAGAAAGAAGTGACAACGGAGATGACTACTGTTGTAGAGGAATGGCAGAAAAATACATGTTGTGCCGACCGACTCCACGTAATGGGCAGGAAGAAAAAGACACCAGCGATATAACTACAATCCACTGCTTTTTATTTACCAATTAAGGAACCGCAACGAATACTATGATGAATTTGAACTAGTTTTCTTTTAGATTTTATTGTTATTACATCCTCGTAACGTCAAATCTTATACATGCTTGAAACGTTTTCATGACTATCAAAACGTTTTGGGGTACTCTTAATGACCACTTTTATAGCCCATTAACTGCTTCATCGCCATTCCCGAAACTCTGGATACCTTTTGCTCGTGAAGCATGTCTCATTCTTTAACAAAAAGTTGACCAAACACACAATACAAGACTATCATTTTTACTTTCACCTTTACTAAAATTAAGGAAAAATGAATTAAGTGTTTTTTAAATGTTTAATTCTACGACACATGGACAAAGTCGTAATACATAGCGGTTCCGTTTTTACCATTTTGGTCCGGAATCCTAAAAAGGTACAGACAGCTTATTAGGTACTTCTTTTCAATTATATTTTTTTTGCGTATTACTCCAAACCAACTTTGGCAAATTAGCGTTGTATGTAAGTATGTATGTTTGTTTGATCGAGGATAAATTTCGAAGCGTTAATCCGATCATCGTAAAATTTGGTATAAAGGTAGTGATGGCATAACTCTGGTGTGACTAAATGAACAAAAAATGGGGTAGGGTGGAGGGGGGGGGGGGGTGGGGGGGGGGTTGTTTATATAGAGATATTACTGTTCAAGCGGGGTAAAAATAAACCAAAATGAGATTATCCAATCAAATGGCACGTCTAATAAAAGATCTTTATTAGTACATTTCGACTCTGTTTTTATTTTTAGTAAAGTCCTTGTAGTTTTTGAGTTATTAGCCATAGTAAAAACTGAACTTTGACGAAATTCACAGGGTACACCAGTGACTCCACAGTGCTGTAGAATAACTGCAATTTGTACCGCAAAAAGAAGAACCAAATAACGTGAACTCCGACTACCTGTAATTTGAATGAAATTACAGGTCAAATATTTTGATATTTATTTTGTGGCACTATTTTGACAGTCAAAGATTTTTTTAATCTATACATTCCCACTGCTGGGCATAGGTATCCCCATGTTCCTCCATATCTCACGATCACTCGCCACGTCCCACCAGCCATCTTGGAATGCATCAAGGTCGTCACGCCAACGCTTCCTCGGCCTGCCCTGGCTTCGACGCCCATCTGTAGGTGGCTTCGGCACCCATTGTGTGACAACTGTTGATAATTTGTCTGTACCTGACACCTGACAGGACCCGCCTAGTCCCACTTCAGCCTCACAGTCTTGTCACCAACACACCAACGACTTGTCATCACATCTACAATGCCGGTCTTCGCGCAGTGTGGTATTGCGGATCCTGTCGATTCTCTTTACCCGTAACATGTTGCGTTCCATGGCTCTTTGGCAAACCTTGAGTTTTGACTTTTGAGATTCTGTCAATGACCAAGTTTGGCAACCATAGGTAAGGACGGGCAGAATACGGGCACATGTTGATGAGTTTACGCTTAAGTGACAATGGAAGGTCTCCCTTCATTAGCGAGTCTACTCATAGATTACGAATATTATATTTTTGTTTTTATGGGATACTTGCGAGATTTCATTTCGGGACGAACCACTAGTTATAACAGTTAAACAACACTCTCGCTTTCATAACTCTTCTCTGTTGTTATTGCATTTCATTAGGTATGTCTAATCAGTTCTGCAAACTCTGAAGGTATAAATTAACCTCACAGCAATCAGAAACTAATTGTACTTCAATGTTGACTCTAACAGTTGAACAACTATGAAGTACCAACAACTTCGTTAAATACCTTGGCAATTACACCAAAATAATGTTATGAGTTTAACCGACTGTGGACTAATAGAGTGGGTTTGATTTAAATGACTTATAATAAAAATACAAGAAAAGTCTCTTCAGTATTCAGTATTCATTACATTGCATAATAAAGTATATTACAAATGTCGGTTATTAAATAGAAATAAACAAATCACGACTTACTGTCGATTCGGACAAAATATATTGGGACGCAATATCCCAATTGACACTTGATTTTAGTATTTTTGTTACTGTCAATACGGACACCATTAAAAATAGCTGCATTGTACAGTCAGTTAAAAAAAACAGGTTTTTACCAAGGCGCGGCGGCGTCACAGCAAGATGACGAAATAGATGCATAGCAAGGTCACACTCTCATTTTTAAGTGATTATTAAATAGATGCCGAAGTAGACAAGATGTTGATTTATACCAAATATATGCTAAGAATGAGACTTGCGGTTTTTTAACATTACTGTAAGTCACCTCACGCTAGCAAAGCAATTTGATTAGCTTTATCACATTATATTATATTTTGCTTAAACATTTTTTACTCTTCTCTCTCTCTTTCTGTACTTTTTTTTAAGCAAACATTGGAAAAAACAATTGGTTCATTTTTGACTTCATTGATGTAAATTCTGTCGTAGCTATCGCTCCTGTATAGGCCTTATTAACCATGGGCGTAATGAATTAATAAACTAACGAATGTTGAGAGGGCTTAGTAGCTAAATGATTTAGTCGGTAGTCTTCACACTAGGCCAAGATATTGTAAAGACCTCGAAAATCTTACATGGATTGAACAGTTGTTTGAACCTCGGACTAATGGTTAATATTTTAGTTAACACGTATTTATTTTATTTTTCAAATTCATATAAATTATAGTTTAGAATAACAATTCAATGTACATATAGGTGTCGATTCTGCTATTTAGTCTGACTAACGTAAAATTTTCTAAATATAGTTAGGACTTACCTAAAAGCTATTCTGTTATTATATCGAACTAAACTTAAATATTCAAATGACACCTCTAAAATTGACGTCGAAATTGAATTCACAGATAACGTAAATCATTTATTATTTTTATATAGTTTGGCGGTTATCGACGCCAGATGGCACACTATGCACACTATTATTACGACTTTATTAGTCTAGTAGTGCATTGTAGGGTAGAGGAGGTTTGTTTGTTTTCTTCAGTATTTCATTCAACCAAGTGTAGTGGTGTTTACGTTTAGAGATTTTATTGGAACAAAATACCGATCTACATAAAAAAATCTAAACAAGTACTTACCTGTCTACCTACACAAAGATTAAAATGCAGCAGATAAAATCACAAAGAAAACGGTCAAACGTGCGCCAAAAAGATTGGATGGTAGAAAAGCAAACAAGGTTATGGCCCGAGGTAAGTAATTTAACTTTACATTCTGTGTTGTGCATTACGTAGGACGCCGCGTTAGCACTACCTACAAGTACCTACGTATGTGGGCGGGCCTATCTGAATGTTGCATGTCCTTATTTCAGATAACCAAGCAAACCCACTAGTAATAGAATTTTAGACGACACTGGTGGGGGATCTCAATGCTTTTGGCTGCAGCAGGACTTCACAGGAGTGGCAGCATGTAAGTTACACTAATTATTAAAAAAAACAGAAGTGACTGGAGCTTGGATCCCACCTTAAGTAGGATTTTTATTGCAAATACCTAGGCTCATTAAACAGGTAAGGTTTTAATGTGTAAATCACCCAAAGCCAGCTTAGCGTCAGTTAGGCATATGAATTTATCGTTTATTAATTTATACTTTTACCAAACATTTTTTTTCATACATTTGGAGTGTATGGGTGGTGAAGGCGAAAGGGAAGGCGCGTAAGGTGTGTGATTCCATAGGGGGAACCGGAGGAGATCCAGCTGGGGCAGAACTTAACGAGGATGAGATGAAAATTCTAGATATCGTAGGTTCTGCCTCAGTCTACGGGTTTACCAACAATGAATTGGTAATTATACACATATACCTTTGTACCTAGTCAGGTCAAAAGTTCTGTTACATATTTAATATAAAATAATTGAAACAAGTTTATTCATTATGTAACCATTTATATACCAAAATGAACTTAACAAAACATAGATTCTTATGACATTAAAGTTTATTCAAAATGACCTCCGTGATTTTGAATACAGGCCTTCAATCTGCGCGGCCAGTCGTCTATCGCAGCACGAACGAGATCCATGTCAATATCGGCGGCTGCCTTAATCAAGGATGTCTTGAGTGACTCCAAATTGGGATGAGGCTTTGAGCACGCCTTTTCCTCCAAGTGTTCCCATATCTTGTAATCTAACACATTCAAATCTGGACTGGAGGAGGGCCAGTCTTCGTGCCGGTTGAAGTCGATTTCACGCGCCGCCATCCAGTCTTGTGTGCTCTTCGCTCTATGAGCTGGCGCCGAATCTTGTTGGAATACCCAGTGCTTCTTATTGAACATGGTATGAAGAACAGGTTCCACAAGGTTCGTCAGGACTGTATTTTGATACACAACTGCATTCGGTTTTACACCTTTCTCACAAAAATGTACCTCTGTTAAGCCCCAATAAGAAACTCCCAACCATACCATGAGCGAGGATGGAAAATGACCTCGTTGGACACGCGAAATACGGTTGCTCGCTTCTTCACTACTGTGTGCGTACATCTTATCATTTTGTTTGTTGTAGCTCTCTTCTACGGTAAAAATTTTTTCATCCGAAAAAAGAATTTCCCGATATTTTTTTCCCGCGTACCGCTTCAACAAAGCGCGGCATCTCTTCAGTCTCAGGTCCATTAGACGAGCATTCTAACGATGTCCTGTTTTTCTTCGATATGCCCGAAGCCCTAAGTCTTCATTTAACACCCTTTTCACCGTGGTTCTGCTTAACCCCATCTGAAGGGCCAACAGTTTCTGCTTACGTTTGGGATTTATTTGAATTCGCGCCTTCACAGCTTTTATCACTGCTGGAGTCCTTACAGACCGAGGGCGACCACTTCTTGACCTGTCATCTACACTAGAGTCTTCATTGTATCGTTTGATGGTGCGATAAACGAATCTTTTGGTTATATTCAAATTTTTCAGTATGTCAAAAATTTGAATTGGCGCGTAAACGCAACGATGCAACGCAATAACTGCAACACGGTCTTCTTTAAGCGTCCATTCCATATTTAAAAATGAGTAAAATTCTAAAAAGTATACATTTTTATTTTCATGAACAATTCGAAATTCGAATTCTATAAACTTTTTTGTGGCCAGCATTCTAAAAGAAAAATTTTTACTGTGTGACAATACTTATGAATTGACTAGGTATATTTTTAAAAGGTTCAGCTTCATATATTCATAACTCATAAGCTGTAAATGTTTATATTCTATAAGGTGCTATTTTGTTTCATAAGTTATTTGTTTTATTTTTTCAGGGTATACCGTTGTCTGAGCCGTCACCACCAGACACTTTACCAGGCAGGTCTCCACAAAGCCCACTTCATGGACAGTCCGAAAACCCTACCTCGCCGCCGGCGCCGCCCAACAAGGCCTAATTGCCGTTCAGTAAACGATGGTTTAATGGAGGTTATGAGGAAAAAAGGCAAAATATTGGCAGAAAGTATTGTAAGAGCTGGTGAAAGCATTGCAGCAGCTCTTACAACTTCTGCCTTGCGAATTGTAATTGGACAACACGATGATGAGTAATACACTGTGGTCACCTGGGATAAGTTATAGAAATTCTTTCAATAAGTCATCCCATCACATATGTTGTGTTGTTCATTGCTGCCAGATTCCACCTTAGCGTCCGTAAACTCCCACTCCAGTCTCACTGCCAGCCAACTCCGCCTGTGTCACCCAATTTTTACTTTGCTCTGTTATGTGCTGATTGTTTGTTTTTAATTATCTAGTATTGTAAGTGTTGATTATTGTGTTCTTAATTGTCTAGTATTGTAAGTAGTGATTGTTGTGTTGTATTATAAATATTTAAAGTAAAATTCCCTTCTTTTGTTCTTTGCTTTATTGGGTGCTAAGTAAAAGTAGTGTTAATTAATCTTTGCCTAATTATTCTCCCTTCAGCTCGGAAACCCATGTTATCTTCTTCAGCTAATTCACTGTCTTGCTGATCTAATTCAATGTTTTCATCCATATCTGCAACAAACAAGTACATAAATCAGTACACATTACAGAATGCAAATTGTTCTGGTTCTTTATTTTGTAATTATTTATTTATTTCGCATCTATGTTATTTTACCTGTAAAACATCTTTATACATATTATATAATGTGCAGCAAGACAATATAAATTAAGCTGCTTTTTCTGGTGTATAGTGAAAGCAGCGATGCCGATGCAAACACCTGAATTGGTTTTTCACCCGACCGATTGTCATTTCCACAATATTTCGAGCCTGTATATGGCTGTATGTGGCGTTGTATGCTTTTTCTGCATTTGTTGTGGGATTCACGATGAGCTCATGAGCCACGGCTGAAGAGGATAGCCCTTGTCACCTGATGTAAAGAATAATAGTTATGTAGTGTTTCTGTAGTAGTAGAGCTCTTGGTGCTTGGAGCTCGTCCGGGGTAAAGTACTACCATTATGTCTATTTATGCCGCCAAGCAGCGTTGCTGTGTTCCGGTTTGAAGGGTGCCGGTGAAATTACAGGCGCATGAGGCTTAACACCTGTATATCTCAGGTTGATGGATGCAAGGCAGTGCCTTGTAGGGCACGTTCTTATTGTGTGTGACCTGCGAGGCATGCTCTGTTATTATAGGTAATGGTTACATCAAGTGACATACGCTGACATCAAGTGGGTCATCTGCCTGTTCGATCAGCAAATAGTATAAAAAATAAGTAGGTAGGTATCTATCTACAGGTAATAAGTAAACACTATTATCATGTTGAACAAATTATTTACCTAGAAGCCGTTGTTGATTCCCTCCTTGTACAAACTCTCTCTTTAAAAAGTTGTAGACAGATAATGCTCTCCAAATGGCTGCATCGTGGGTTGAGCCAGGAAAATTTGGGTTCAATGCAATAATATTTCCCTTTGCACTGCACACCTGTAAATTAAAAGCAGATAAGTAGCCAACAACAAACCTTAATGGACTTAGGAGTCCATCAGCTTGGGAGATTCTAAGGATTAGCAGCTATGCATACTCACAATCTGACAGTTTATACTGTAATATCTTTTTCTATTAAAAAAAGATTGCCTGGAGCAGTAGGGTGACTTATTGGTGGTTTCACTATGGCAACATGCGTTCCATCTACAGCACCCCGTGACTGTGGCATGCCGTAAATATCTTGGAATCTGAAATACCAAGCTTTTTTTAATGCAATAATAAATCAACTACTTACCTATATAGGTAAACATTAAGTTGGTAGATATCTTAAGTCAGTGTTGCAGCGCTACTTACTCTGCCACTGCAGTCTCTTTTTCTGGGGGTGTAGTCAGAATTTTCACATGTCTAGGAGCCAGTTTCTCGACGATTTCGTCGGCCACTATTGTTAGGCACCTGCTCACTGTGGGCTGACTGAGGCCTAAAATGTTATCTAGCCCAGTTGGTGTTTGATAGCTGCCATGTCGAAAAATTTTAGGGCAGCTAAAATCTAGGAATAAAATGAGGTTAAATTAGGTGAGGTTATATATTTTGATACTAGCGATCCGTCCCGGCTTCGCATGGTTCCGAAACATTAACACAAAACAATAAAACTAGGTATACATATAAACCTTCCTCTTGAATCACTCACTTTAATAATCTATTATTAACATAGATGCCTAGGTACCTTTATTGTATTTGGGATAGATCCTTCCTCGAAATGAGGGCCATCCAGGGTTTCTATAAGAAATCTAGCGCCTGTCTTAGGTAATCTAAATATTTTTTCGAACTTGGCGTCAGCCATATCGAACGGATTGGAGCTGTCTCTCAGCCTCTCTAGGCGAATTCTTTCGCGATAGCGCCTGAAAATAGTGATTAAGTATACAAAAACACCTGCATAGATAAGTACTTACAAGGTTAGCTGCTTTTTTATTGGTACGTGGCAAGAATAAACCGTAGAAACCCATGAAATGTGTCCCCATATCAAACATTTCCGAAGAATCTATAAATGCAGTAACTATAGGCTCCATTATCACAGCTTTTCACTTATTATTTACACACAACTAACACGCTCTAATTTTAATTAACACATATTGAGGTGTTGATTAAATTTAGTTTGACGTTTCTAATTTTAGGTACATATAAACGACCTAAAATGGTGTACAGCAGAATAGCAAAATGGCAGTTTTGACTAAGTTGAGTAACTAACTAAAATTTAGAGCTGTCACGCTAAATTTAAGTTTAAGATTACGGTACAGAATAGGAATGCTAACTAAATCCAATTTTACGAAATTTTAGCTCATTTTTAGTTAATTAGGTGCCATCAGAATCGACACCATTATCAGTGTATGCTATGTGGATGACTAATTATAACAAAATGAAAATAAATAGGCGAAGTCGATTTGTTATATTTTTCAACGAGGGAAAATGGAAGATGGGTGATAGCATCTACCGGTAGCAGCCAGTTGCTGTCGCCTGTCCTGCCTGCCTGCATCCCAAGTGATGTACAAAAAGTGACAATGTACAAATTTAATAACGTAATTAAACAAAATCTTTATAAAAAGCCTACTATAACATATGTAATTATTTAGATGATAGAGAAGCTAGGGTTTGAAATTGCTCCAACTCGTTCAAAATGTTACAATTTAGACGTAATTTATTTTCTTTACTGTTATGTATTCTAAAAGGATCATTAAAAAAACAATCAGCCTTGTTTTTTACCTCTCTTTCCTGGCTTGGTCGCGAAGAGACAGGCAGTAAAATTGACGTTTTAAACTGATCCTTGTGAATTGAGATTTTATTTAATAAAGATTTTGACTTTGACTTTGCCTATCGGTGGGTCAGGTCGTATCTTACATATTTTAGATACGCACTGTAGATGTGAAAAGGGCAGCCTGACGTGACGACAGCGACTGGCTTACGTACTAAGGCTATGGGTCCACGTAAAGAGCGCAGATCAGCTTTAAATATTATAATTTAGTTTTGTCATACCGTTCTAGTTAGGAACCTATAATTTTGTTATGACATTATTAATAATTATAGATATTATCGTTGTAATTTTTTGTTGACATTATTTTAGTTATATTAATTTGGTCAAATTGTACTTGAATTTATTTATTTTACTTTATTTTCTATGTAAAACTTGGAGAGAACAGAACTGCACTCTATGATATACAAGCTGGTGTCCCCCAGATCAGCGTCATGGGCCCAGTCTTGTACCTCATTATACACGTTCAACTTGCCAACGAAAACAGATGGCGTACTTGTGGGAACATTCACAAACGACACAGCGCTGGTTGCAACCCATGATAACACAATTATTGCTTCGAACATGCTTCAAAGAAGCCTACACGAAGTCTCAACTTGGCTCAAAGACTGGCGGATTAGGACAAACGAAACATAGTCAGTGCATGTTACGTTTGCTCTTAGACATAGCTCGTGCCCCGCAGTCAAACTAAATGGTGTCCAAATACCTCAGAGCGAACACGTACGCTACCTGTGAATACATTTAGATAGACGCCTTACATGAAAGAAGCATATCTTCACCAAACGAAAGTCACTTGGCCTTCAACTAAGGAAACTGTATTGGCTTAAGGAACGTAAATCCAAACTGATCCTGGACAACAAACTCCTCCTTTACAAATGCATCCAAAAACCCGTGTGGTCTTACGGAGCCGAGCTGTGGGGTAGAGCAGCGAACTCAAACTTGAAAATCTTTCAACGTGTCCAGTCCAAAATATTGTGCATGATAACGAACGCACCATGGTATATCACTAACATTCAACTGCATCGCGACCTAAAAGTGCCAACGGTAAAACAAGAAGTAGCTAAAAAACTGAAATCTTACTCTAAACGAATGGAGCATCACCCAAATGAGCTTGCCAATGAGCTAATGAAAAAAACCACAACCTTTAGTAGATAAAAGAGGACAGGCCCTCAAGATCTCATTTAGCACTTATATGGACCATTGAAGTGCCACTGGGTTTATTCCATACATGCCCAACGCGAACTATTCACCAAACTCTAGTTCAATGCCCTGATGGGCAGATTGTAAGAAAATAAGGAGTTAAAAAAAACTTTATTATCAATGTAAAAATTGGCTTGCCTGTTGGTAACGCCATCTATCGACCATGTAAGGTGACTCTTTCCTCGACCTATACTCCTACCCGCAAAAAACCATTTTTCCTACCTACGCGCCCGCGCCCGATGGCCAGTGAAGGACAATTACCAGTCGCCCCCGCCGAACTCGCGAGTAGGTCGAGATGTGACCTACGTAATCGCGACTCGCTGAAGATACCGCAGTCAAAGTCGCCCTTGCGCGCTCTCGCGAGATGGTCAAGATGTAACCATGTATCGCAACTCGCTGAAGACACCGCAGTCCAGTCAGAGTCTGCACCCTGCGCGCTCTCGCGAAGTGCAGTTTAAGTAGCTACGCGCCGCTCTCGCAAAATGGTCAAGTTGCGACCATATAAAACCGCTGTTAAAATAAATGATACCGCTGTTGAATAATATCGCTGTTGAGATACAATTCCGCACACCGCTGTGTTTCATAATATAGGCATTAACAATAGTCTCCGAACTCATATGGTGTAGCTAAATTGCCATGACTCGTGGGTGAATTGTGTGTGAAAAGTGCACAAAGGAACTTTTCAAGGCAGCTTCGACTGACCTTAAGATTAGTGGCGCGTTCCTTATTTCCTGTCTTGTGTCCCGATTCTTCCAGGAGTTGTCTTACGGGCTGTAAGAGGCCATTTCGAAGGCGTAAGATACGCGCAAGAAGCCCCACCACCTGTAACAACCAATGCTATAATTAGAGTTAAATAAATAAATCTGAAATCTGACCACTAGTCAGATGGTCGGAGGACAGCACGAGTTATGGTATGGCAACGGGGCATGATAATTGATAACTAGAAGGAATATACTCAGTGGTTTGTATACTATCTGCTCAGCCTACATCCAGTATGCTGAGTAGATAGTAGATAGATTGTAGGGTCATAACATAACTTTCAGAGGGGACACTTTTTTAACCTACTGCAAAAAAGGAGGAGGTTCTCAATTCGACTGTATTTTTTTATGTTTGTTACCTCAGAACTTTCGACTGGGTGAATCGATTTTGATGATTCTCTTCTTATTTGAAAGCTGGTGCTTCTCGTGTGGTCCTATTTGCATTTGGTCCAGTTCTTACAATGGCATCCATGAGAAAACCATATAAGTCTTAAATTTGTTTAAAGTTTTTGTTATATTATGTTTGTTAGCTCAGAACTCCGTTATATATCAACCGATTTGGAAAATTCATTTTTATTGCAAAAGATATATTTTTAGAATGATCCCATGAAAATTTCATCAAAGTTGGTAGAGTAGCTTGGTTTTTACTGTTATCTGAAGTCGGTAAAATTTTTGTTTAAAAGTTACTTGTTCTGAAAGCGATTACTCGGCTCTGAATTGTGCTAGGATTATGTCTTTGAGAGTAAGTGTACAGTGTAGTTTAGCCTTTATGGACATTGGTTTGGTCACTGACATGATGAAATAATTTGCTCAAGTCACTAAAAGTAGCATTTGGTTCTTAACGACCGCGACCCGCGACCTTGTCCGGGTCGCGCGACCCAGTGCTAAGTATGGATTTATAACACAAAACACTAAACAAACCCGGTGACCCCCGGTGGCTAGAGAGCGGCGTGGCGACCGCGACCCGGTCGCATCGGATGCAGTGCAGTCACGCGACGCAGGCGAGAAATACATCAAAATGGCGGCGTTTTCACCGAACGTGGATGAGAAGTTGATAAAATTAGTAAATAAAACCTTTATATGATGTAAGACTCGCATCTTATAAAGACAACATTGTGAGGGACAATATTTGGGAAATAATTGGCAAGGCAAGAAATAATTCCGGAAGCATAGATAATAACATAATCATAATATCTTCATCCTCCAATAGCTGCAGAATAAGTTTTTTCCTAGTTGCGGATAAATTGTTCGACATTCATATTGTACAGCAATAAAACACAACCGTCACCAATAAAAACAGCGGGAAGAGTGGCAATGTCGCCGTCGCGGTCGCTGACATCGGAAGGCTAGGGGTCGCCCCGCGACAGGCGTCCATGGTCGCGTCGTTCAATGGTTGCAGTTGCGCGTCGCGGTCGTTAAGAATACGAATGCTACCTTACCTCTAACTTCTTCTTTCGTGTCTCTCTGTGTAACTCTAACTTAAAATAAATCAACCGTTAATTTACAAGTTTGCCGAATTGTTTTGAATAATAACGTTCTAAGATTTGTCTCACTTCCGAATAATGATTCGCTTCCGATCAAATTTCCAATTCCCATTTCCTAGTAACGCACCTGAATCAAGCCTGAAGTTTCAAGCTTTCTTAAAAAGAGGTGGCCGTTATATGAAAGTAACAGAGCGGTAACGAGTAATTCTAGTAAAAATATTGCAAAATGCGAAAGTTTGTGTATTTAGGGTCGATAGATTCCGGAACGGTTTTTAGGGTTCCGTAGCCAAATGGCAAAAAACGGAACCCTTATGGATTAGTCATGTCTGTCTGTCTGTTTGTCCGTATGTCACAGCCACTTTTTCCGAAACTATAAGAACTATACTGTTGAAACTTGGTAAGTAGATGTATTCTGTGAACCGCATTAAGATTTTCACACAAAATAAAAAAAACAATTAACTTTGGGGGTTCCCTATACTTAAAAGAGAAACTCAAAAAAATTTTTTTTTATCAAACCCATACGTGTGGGTTAGGTATCTATGGATAGGTCTTCAAAAACTATATTGAGATTTCTAATATAATTTTTTTCTAAACCGAATAGTTTGCACGAGAGACACTTCCAAAGTGGTAAAATGCCCCCCCCCCCCCCTGTAACTTCTAAAATAAGATAATGATAAAACTAAAAATAATATATGATGTACATTAACATGCAAACTTCCACCGAAAATTGGTTTGAACGACATCTAGTAAGTAGTTTAATTTAATACGTCATAAATCGTAAACCGCAATTTACCTTTCATTCAATCAACTCAAATTTTAAATACAATTAAATACAATTACCGATATATTAAATAAATTAATTACAATTCAACGAATTACAAAAACTTTTATATTATGTTACTTGCTGCTAGGGAACCCTTCATGGGCGAGTCCGACTCGCACTTGGCTGCTTTTTTATTAACCATTATTATAAATAAGTACGGAATTTATCACGTACCGTTTCAACCGTGAATCAACCGACAATTTTTCGGTTTAATTCGTGAACCTTCATCAAGGTGCGTACGATCCGCTCTGAACTGCGTTTCGCCTCGCACTACAGTTCACAGTAAACAGTTTGTGCTTGTGAAAAAGATATAAATTGGGACCTAGATCAAAACTAAACTGAGGCTTATTTCATCAACGAGTGCGGCCTACATCCAATGGTTCATAATCTATAATCATTTATTTGGTAAGAATATTACACGTCATAATTTATAATGGTACCTCGTATCGGTAATTCGGTACACACTGTACACACTGGTTACATTATTCAATTCAATTCATATTTTCAATTTTCAGATTTCAAAGATCCATATTTGTTAGCAAAAATCTTAAATCAAACATATCACATGGGATAGTACAAATTATAGGCACAATAAAACAAACGAAATTCAAATAACAACAATAAAAGTATAAGTATAAGTCCCTCACTCAAGTCCTGAGCCAATATGCCTTCATAATCGGTGAGTCGTACTTGTCAGCTATGACCTGCAGGATGGTGTTGGTGCTGCCTCGCACTCTACTGAGCAGTGAGGCAGTCTTTTTGCGAATGATGGCGTGGAACCCATCGACCCGCGCCTCCGCAAACATGTTCGAAGCGCTGCAGAAGCGACGAGATGTATTGAATATAACCAGAATATAAAATAATAAGGGTTATTTAAAGTATTATAAAACAAACAAAATTGGATATTAATTTAGAATTACACAAGTCAATTATAATTTAGTCAATAAAAATAGTCAATATAAAACAGTCCAATAAAATTATAGTATTAATTCGTCATGTCAATAAACTCCTCATAACTGTAGAAGGTGTTACTCAGGAGCCAGCGCTTTAGTTTGAGTTTAAATGTAAGTATTGCAACTGGTTGCCTCAGTTTCAGTACAGGGTAGTCTGATAAATACTGTCGGCCATTTTGGATGCGTTAGCTTATCCGACTTGGCCAAGGTACGGGACACGGTAGCAAGCCTGTCAGCTCGCCGAGTGTTGTACGGATGCCTATCCTTGTTCTTACTGAAGAGTTCTAGGTTATTCGCACAAAGACAGCAACTTGGAATATGACGATAGACCCCAACCGATAGTTCCCAGCAACCTTTCTAAGGTCATCTTAGCTTCTAACAGGATGATGTCCACTGCCCTTTCCAGTGTGTGATCTCCACCCAAGTTTTATTCAGGTCTTTAGATTGAAGAGTTAAGAGTTAAGACTTAAGAGTAAATAAACACCGATTCTCAATTTCGGCTCCTACATTAAATCGAATTCCCAGCTGGCCACTAAAAAACTTGATATACTTGCAAAAGTGAGGCAATACTTCTCACCGGGACAGTTGCTCAACTTATACCAAGCACAAGTCCGATCATATCTGGAGTACTGTTCTCACCTCTGGGACGAATCAGCGAAATACCAGCTAGAGACTCTAGATTCAATTGAGAGAAGAGCCAAGAAGCTCATTTGCAATGACAAATTAGCTTATGCAAGGCTCCACAGCCTGGAGCATCGACGAAAGATTGCAAGCCTCTCGGTTTGCAATCGGATATATTTCGGAGAGTGTGCTTCGGAGCTCTTCAACCTGATTCTATCATCCCCATTCTATCATCGGACAATCAGACTCTTCATGGTGCGCCACCGCTACATGGTAGACATACCTCCCATACGCACAATGCGGTACTCTTCCACCTTTATTATGCGCACCGCCAAGGGGTATAACCTAGAGGTCTTCAAGTCGCGAGTGAATAGATTTCTTCTAGGCAAGCGTGTACCATCATAGACTGTATCATCGCTTTCCATCAGGCGAGATCGTGGGCAAACGCTAGCTTATAATATATTAAAAAAAAGTAAGTTAGTTTGTAATGTTAGTTCGGTGATGTCCGCCATATAACTGTACCCGCATTTCAAAAAACAAGAGCTTAACAACCGTTTACAAAAACCAATATTGACTCTGATGTCTCTATATACGAATGGATAATGATGCACTGCCTATACGCGATACGAGTTGCAAAATCAATAACCTCATTAGATGTAGCTGGAAGATAAACAATGAATATGGGAATGCTGACCGACTTAGTAATAGAGTTCAATTTGCTATATTTTTAACTTTTTTGTTGATATATTTTTGAATACCTAATTTACATGCATTTCGTTTATTGATTTTCTTAATTTGTTTATTATCAGATTCAAAAAGCTGGTTACACATTGATTCTATGATGTCTTAAAACCTAGGTTTATCCAGACACCAGGTTCTCGATAACGTGGGTTCTGGTGAAAAGTATGCAAATCTTAAAAATATTCATTCGATACAATATTTGATGGTGTTATCTAATGGCCTGCGAACGCACACATGCACGCTGATAACAGCCAACTCGTCAGGTGAGTGAACGAGTCGAAGCAGAACAATTGAATAGGCAATGCAGTAGTGTGAGTTACACAGCTACTACTATGCGAGTGTGCGTGCGCTTGCACTATAAAGAATGCTCCATTTTATGATAGGTTTTTAAAGTAAATTATTTAGAAAATGTCGTTTTAATATGCATTTAATATTTTTTGGAGTGAGTTTATTTTAATTTCCATTGGCAATTTATTAATAAGATGGCATGGCATCATATTTGGGCAATGGTGATGAAATATTGATTTTGAAGTTGTAAATGCGAGTTTAGACAAGTTTCCATCGTATCGAATGTTTGAGAAGGTGGGAGAAGGTGAATTTTTAGAGTTCCATACCCAAAGGGTAAAAATGGACCCTATTACTAAGATTCCGCTGTCTGTCTGTCCGTCTTTCTGTATGTCTGTCCGTCTTTCTGTCTTTTTTTATATATTATAAGCTTGCGTTTGACCACGATCTCGCCTGACGGTAAGCGATGATGCAGTCTACAATGGTACACGCTTGCCTAGAAGAAACCTATTCACTCGCGACTTAAAGATACCCAGGTTGTAGCTATCTGGAAACACAGACTCTGACAAGTCGTTCCACTCTTTGGCGGTGCGCATAATAAAGGTCGAAGAGAACCGCTTTGTGCGAATGGGAGGTATTTCTACCATATAGCGGTGGCACACCGCAGAGCGTCTGGTTGTCCGTTGATAGAAAGGAGATGGTGGGATCAGGTTGAAAAGTTCCGCCGCACACTCCCCGAAATGTACTCGATAAAAAACCGAGAGGCTAGCAACCTTTCGTCGATGCTCCAGGCTGAGGAGCCTTGCATCAACTAGCTCATCGTTGCCTATGAGCTTCTTGGCTCTTCTCTCAATTGATTCTAGAGCTTCAAGTTGGTACTTCGCTGATCCGTCCCAGAGGTGAGAACAGTACTCCAAACACGAACGGACTTGTGCTTGGTACAAGTTGAGCAACTGTCCCGGTGTGAAGTAGTGCCTTTGCGAGTATACCAAGCTTTTTAGCAGCCAACTGGGCTTTTGACTCAATGTAGGAGCCGAAATTGAGAGTCGGAGTTAATGTGATACCAAGAAGCTCGAGATGGTCAGATATCGGCACGGATACATTTCGGAAAGTAGGAGACAGATTAAATTGACTTCGTTTTGCGGAGAACAGATACGCCTGGGTCTTATTCGCATTGAACTTGACCAGATTGGCATCACCCCAGTCGGAGATTGCCTTCAAGGACAAGATTAAGCGCTCGACCATGGCCTCCCTGAGTGACTGAATCTGCGCTCTACTGGCTCGTGCACTAGAGGTATAGCTTTCCATAACTGTGCTATCGTCTGCATACCCAAAGGTACCGGGTTTTAGCAGATCGTTGATATGCAGCAAGAACAGAGTTGCGGAAAGTACGGACCCTTGTGGGACCCCGGCGTTAATCGCCAATTGATCGGATGAGCAGCCTTCAACGACAACTCGTATCCAACGGTCCCTCAAGAAGTCCGATATCCAGACACACAGACCAGTGGGCAGACCGTATGATGGAAGCTTGCTAATAAGGCTATCATGCCAGACCCTATCAAAAGCCTTTCAGATGTCAAGAGAAACAGCCAGCGCTTCTCCGTGTTTCTCTACGGCCTCGCTCCATATGTGCGTGGCATACGCTAGAAGGTCCCCAGTAGAACGATTTCGGCGAAAGCCATATTGTCGGACACTGAAGAGGTTATGCGTTTCTAGGTGTGCCAGGAGTCTGTTGTTCAGTGCACGTTCCATAATCTTACAGATGACGGTCTGTTTGTCACCAGGCTGTATCTCATGAACCATGTTAGTTAGACAGTTGAAATTTTCACAGATGATGTATTTCTGTTGCTGCTATAACAGTAAATACTAAAAGCAGAATTAAATAAATATTTAAAGGGGGGCCCCATACAAGAAACGTAATTTTTTGCTCGTTTTTGCTCGAAATTGATAACGGCAACGCTTGAAATATTCACATAATATTTAGTTATACCTATATTAATTAAAAAAAACAATTAAATTTAAATTAAAGAAATATTTTAGTGGGGCTCCCATACAACAGACATGATTTTTTTGCCTTTAGTATAGATAATGGTACGGAACCCTTCGTGGGCGAGTCCGATTCGCACTTGGCCGGTTTTTAAGTTCATTGTTTAATCGACATTAACAATCGATTATTGTTCAAAGCCGTTTCTCATAATTTGCCGACGGTTTACCGACGCACCCTGTGGACCTTAAATCCACAACCCGACTTCAGCCACTGCCATCCACCACGATCTTCCAATTGTCTCATCAAATACCCTAAAACCAACTTAATACCAACTTAATATTTATTCATCAAAAGCTTTACTATTATTTAGAAATGTGCATATTGGGGTTCAGGGAGCCCAAACAAACGCAATACGACTGTGGTGATCCTGCATAGTCGATGAAACACCTGCCAATGTGCCCTTTCTGCCCGAACACCTGCACAATGGAATACTTAAAACTGGCTTCTCCTGACGCCATCAATGTAGCCAAGTACCTATCTAACAAAATATAAGAAGAGCTATTGACACGCTAAGAAGAAGAAGTAATTCAAAAAACTTACATAATTCCAGATTTTCATTCCAGAAGCTTATAAATCCTAACACACTAAACGTATTTAAAGCTGACTTATTGAAATGACCTAGACCAATCATCTATTTTAATAATCATATCTTAGAGTAGCTCGTTCCCGCTCAGCGCAATTTATGTAGTACTTAAACTTACGGAAGCTAACTGAAATTTTAGTACGCAGTCGTTCTTGAGTTATGGGTAATTTATGTCCATATGGAGATTTTAACATCTATTTTGATTTGTTTAATAAAAGGTTCCATCGTTGCGGTCTATAGCCAATTCTGCCCAATGGTTTAAATGCATCCAGGTCGTCTTTCCATCGTTTTCTGGTATTATTTTACAATTTTATTGGTTTTGTTAGTGGCACGCGTGGTTTGTCAATAAAAACGTTACCTTCCTTTTGTGATTTTGGGTAAAAACTTAGCTATGCCCCAATCCCGGACATAAACTATCTGTATACCAAATTTCATCGAAATCGGTTCAGCCGTTTAGTCGCGAAAACGTAACAAATAGACGGAGATAGAGTTACTTTCGAATTTATAATATTAACTAGCTGACCCGCCCGCGGCATCGCATGAGTGGTATTTCAATAAATAAATTACCCTCCTTTTGCGCACTCGGGTAAAAAGTAGTCTATGTCCTTCCCCAGGATATAATCTATCTCCTTGCCAAATTTCATTACGATCCGTTCAGCCGTATAGTTATGAATAGGTAACAAACAAACTAACAAACAAACAGTTACTTTCTTAGTTACTATACTACGGCCGTTCAGAGAATGCGTTCCTGACACGTCGCGATTGAACTGACGACGTAACTTTGTAATGGCGTTGCAGTTACGATAAAAATATTATTGCTGGTTGTTTACCGTTTTAACAATTGATGAGCATTAAAACAACATCATTATATCAATAATCAATTAATGTTATAATTTTGTGCCAAACTGAGTGTCAAATAACTTGGTAAACAATATTTTTCTAAATCTAAACTGCGCTATTACAAGGTTATGTCAGCGCTTTATATTTGTAGTGCTGTGCTAACAATAACAGGCAATAATAGTATCGTAATCTGTTCTTATACAGTTATACTTTATAAAATAATACGTTTTGTTTTTCTTTTTAAGAATTTGAAAATAATGGACTATAAGATAACTTGTATTAAATATAAAAATAAAACTACGACCAAACCGAACGCGCGAAAGAAAGTAGCATTTTTATATTTAGGTTGAAAATGGTAACCCCAAATGGCGTTATGGGCCGCCATTTTGTGACGCTAAAACAGTCGTCTGTTGTCGTTTCGTGCGCATAGACCACGTTCTTCAAGTGTTTTCGATCTGTTTTTATTTGATTACCCGGCTTTCGTTTAATGGACTGTTTCTGCTTTTCAAACTGAGATCGGCGCTAAATCGGACTTCGATTGTGTTTTTGTGACTTTTGGTGCATAATAATGCCTAAACGTGGACAAACATTGAAAAGTGGAGCCCGTGAGTTAATCATCAAGCTGCAAGATTACTTTGAGCGGGAGCGGCAAAATGGCGGTTCCCTGGTACCTGTCGAACAAGTACATGAACGCGTCTCTCAGGCGCTTGGAGTTAGCAAACGAACGATAACAAATATTAATACAGAAAAGTTCGGCTCTACTGGCATGGAAGATAATATTTTACGTACTCCGAAGAAGAAACGTAGAACTAAACCCGTGACAGATATTGACACCTTTGACGCCGATGCAATCAGAAATCATATGTATGGTTACTATTCCAGAAATAAATATCTCAACAGGAAGAAGCTTTTGGCATCGTTAAGAGAAGCTGGACTGTTTAGCGGGGGTAAAACTGCTTTAACCAAAATCTTAAAAGATATTGGTTTTACGTATAAAAAAACAGACAAAAGAAAAATTTTATTAGAACGATACGACATAATTTTAAAACGGATAAGTTTTTTGAGAGAAGCAAAAAAAATTGATAACTGGGATAATGTCGTGTTCATTGACGAGACATGGCTAAACGCCAATCACACGGTTTCCCGTTCTTGGACGGATGATACACAAGCGTCGACGTCGAAAGTACCAATGGGTAAGGGGGCCCGTCTGATAGTATGCCACGCAGGTTCTGCAAAATACGGCTTTGTGGAGAACGCGTTACTGGCATTTCAATCAAAAACCACAAATGACTACCACGAGGAAATGAATGCCACTACATTTAAAGAGTGGTTCCAGAACGTGCTTTTGCCCAGCCTACCAGAGCCTTCTATAATATTCATGGATAATGCCTCTTATCACTCGGTTCAAATACAGAAACCACCTACCCAGGCTAATAAAAAAGAAGAAATGGTGGCTTGGTTACAAGCAAAAGGCATTGACGCAAATATGCAGATGCTAAAAGCAGAGCTAATTAAATTAGTTAAAGAAAATAAAGCGGCAAATGTGCGATACGAAATCGATGAACTGGCTCTGGAGTACGGTCATCGCGTTCTAAGAATTCCACCGTATCATTGCCAATATAACGCGATTGAGCTAATCTGGGCTCAAATAAAAGGTTACGCCGCCCGCCACAATACTTCCCCGCCATTCAGCACGAAAAAGATGATGACCCTATTAAAAGAAGCCTGCGGGAAAGTCACAAGAGATGACTGGGCAAAGGTTGTTGAGAAGACTAAAAATCTGATTGTGGAACATTTTGACCGAGATATCAGGATTGATTCTGTTATTGATAATAATATAATTATACATGTAGACGAAGATGATGATGAAGACACCACCTCCTCAAGCGAATTGGAGTCTGATTAATATTCTGTACGCACATTCAATTCAATGTACTTTATTGCATAGAAATACAGATTGTAACTTTGTAACAAAGAATAAATAAAACAATTTTATTATATTAATATTACCCTTTTTTGGTTTCCACTTAAATAACTAAAATATAAATTTGAAATGATTCCGCTAATTTAAAACGAAAATAATCTTAAAAATAACGCGGCGGTTCATTTTGGAGGAACGGTAACGAACTCAGTGTTATGTTGTGCCCATCACTAGTCGTGACTAACTGATAGGTGTCAGGAACGCATTCTCTGAACGGCCGAAGTATATGTATGTATTGTTACGCCGAGGCTGTTACAGAATAAGTAATAATCGGTATCTCGAAGTTATTTATACCTACTATGTCACAGAATAGGAAATACTAGGTGAGATTGTTACCTACTACAGCTCTTATCTACACTTGCACAGAATAATAAATAGTAGTCAAGTGGAATGCCTTTCTAGTTGCTATCGGTACGTTCTCGAACGTTCTAATAGGTTTCTAGTAAATGTGTGTGGTATAAATAGGGCGTGGAGAGGCCCGAAGGAGTCCGTCTGGATTTGGCTATACGTGCGAACATTTCGGTGACTTTTAGTGGTTTATTGTGCGATAGTGTTGTGATTAAGATCGTGTATTTTGCATTGTAATTGTAAAAGTGTTATTTTGGTTAGATTGATTTCATTATTTTATCCCAAACCCTCAGCTCGTAACAGTATTATACATATGAACCTATTACTGAAAACTGCATTAAAATCCGTTGAGTAGTTTAAAAGGTCTAAGCGAACAGACAGCGAAAGCGATTTCATTTTATATTATATAAAGACATGTATATAATTAATTTATTCTGTCGTTAAACGTTACAGTAAAGCCTACAAATACTTCTCGACGATTAAATGGTCCAAAATATATACGAAAAAGACCTATGAAACCTTTATAAAATAAAATCTATCATTTTCTCTACAAATTATTTTTTGATACAACACACGACAATATAATCAAGAATTTATATCCACTGCTAAAGAGAACTGCTCCTAAAGAATTTATCCTAAACGCTAAATCGGAGCTTTGTCTAGCCCATAACAAAAATATATTACAAAGCACATTGTAATTTATTTTATGGCTGCATATTCTCTTTGTATTACTTCTATTCTATCAAACAAAACATTTATTCATTCCCCGCATCGACCCAATAAAGGAGAGTTGTAACCTTGTTATGTTCAGTAACAGTATAACACATTCACAACCGCAGTGGGCTATTTAGGCCTACTTTTACATTTGCACGGTACTGGCACACGAGTATGTTTAGATAACAGAGAGACAGGTTTTGGTGCGTCCAATTTAAATATAGCATGCGCTGACGATTTCATATTATTCTCACAGGAATCTGTTTAAGGCGCTAACCGTAGCCGATGACCTTCCAACCGACCAGCAAAAAGATGAGCGCGAGGCAAACGAGCACAACCCTTCCGTACGACAGTCAGCGGTACACTGCCGCTCGTCGCCCGCGCAATCACTTTCTAAGGATACTGCCGCTAATTATTCGGAAAAACTTAAAATAATTAATTGCCACGTAAAAGACCGTCACAGCACAGCATCATTTGTTCAACTTGAAGGTATAGTCTTTGCCCACATTTAAGTGAAAAAAAAAATTTAAAAATTTCACGTCGTCTAGAGGTTGAATCAAATTGAAAGTCGAAAATAGCTACAATTTTTTTCTCATAGTAAATAAACAAGTAGACTTTTTTTGTATGTTCACTTTGCAGATAAAATGTCAGTGAATGGCATATATTTTTTGAGCACATTAAACTGGTTCCTCCCTGAGGAGAAAGCCTCCAAATAAGACCAATCAGCTACTATATTCGCTTTAACAAGACGGCTCCATATCAGAGTCATCAGCAATAATTCTAATTTTACATTGCGTCCGGATGTGTTTTATATTTGTTTTATTGAATAAAAATTTTCATTGATATATTATGAACTTTATATCAAAATGGTTGCCATAAAAATGTGTCCTTAAGGTTTGATATATGCTTGATACACATGAGTACATTATCTAATAGTCCTCAAAATTCAATTTAACTGGCGCATATCAACAAATGTGTGAGCCAGCAAATACCGAGTTTATGTTAACACATATTTTCAAATGTAAAAATCTATCTTCCCTATCAGCCCATATCCATCCACTACTGGCCACAGGCCTCTTAATTTGTGCAATTTTATTTATGTTTTGTCAAATTTAAAAATTGACTTTTCACTAAGCATATTCTCCGTTAATTATATACTCATGCGAGACAAGAGCACAATAAAAATGGCGACACAACATTTTTATTCCCTTGTAAATATCCCCCTGTCCTAAATATTCGTCTCATAAGAGACAAGAGAACGAGACGTGGTATGTGTGTAACGCCCCTTATTGCCCGCATATAACTCATGGAAAGGCACAGATAATTCAGTTATGTAACTTTCAACCTAAACAACAGAATTATTGTCTTCACAATCTAAAACAGTTTTATTTCCTCCTAGAATTTATTTTTAAGACGTCGATATGCTTCCTTAAACCGTAAGTGTTGTGTGTCGGAATCGAGTTGTAATTTTATTATACTAGTGGTTCGCCCCAAATTGAGATCTCGCGATTCTCTCATAAAAAATATGTTATTTGTAATCTTGACTATCAAAATAGTACCACGAAATAATAACCAACTAACTAATTTTGGTAATTTTATTCATAAAGGCCATTCTATTTTGTGTGGGTAGATCGCTTTCGGAGATCATTTTCTGTGTTCGCCGCGAGCAGGTGTTCAATTCAAAATAATTTGTATGTTCATTCAATTCATAGTACCTATATATAGTACCTACATGAAGTTCATAGATAAGTAGGAAATCATCATCATCATCATCATATCAGCCGTAGGACGTCCACTGCTGGACAAAGGCCTCCCTCATTGATCTCCAGGAACTGCGGTTGGAAGCGGCCTGCATCCAACGCCGACCTGCGGTTCTTACCAAGTCGTCTGCCCATCTTGTGGGTGGACGTCCTACGCTGCGCTTGCCGGTCCGTGGCCTCCACTCGAGAACCTTTCGGCCCCATCGGCCATCTGTTCTGCGGTATATGGCCTGCCCATTGCCACTTCAACGTGCTAATCCGTCGGGCTATGTCGGTGACTTGAGTTCTCCTACGTATCTCCTCATTTCTGATTCGATCCCGTAGAGAAACCCCGAGCATAGCCCTCTCCATAGCTCGTTGAGCGACTCTGAGCTTATTCATAAGGCCAATAGTGAAGGACCACGTCTCGGTTCCATATGTCGTCACTGGTAACACACACTGATTGTAGACTTTCGTGTTAAGGCACTGAGGTATGTTGGACGAAAAGACGTTGCGAAGTTTCGCGAAGTAGGAAATAATAATACTAAATATGTAGGATCTCTTCCATTGTTAATTTATCATTGTAACTAGTTTCAAAGTAGGGTGAAAAAATAGTAGTTTATCATGATACTAATGCCGTGTTCCAACTGTTATTAATGTTTGACTACTACTCATAGAGCCTCACATAATAGAAGTCTGTTTACTCAAACTATTGGATGTGGTATTGCTTCTTGAAATAATAGTGCCTGTTACGTTAAAGTATGACGATTTTACTTGGCAATCGGTTCGGCTACGCAATAGGCAAGTTCCCATAAATATACTACATATTGAAGTTTACGGGAACGTTAGAAGAGTTTTTAAAAACTAAACATTTATATTTGAATTTAATTAAAATAATATTACAGTGAAACGTCTAAGACTAATTTCATTCTCGAGACGAATGATCAATTTAGTGCTACAATAATACAGCAGAGAAGCACATAACGCGTAGGTGGTCGCTGATAAGCCGCCAGCCGGACATCTGAGAATGCAACGTTTGCGTCTTTATGCGTTCAATGTAGTTATGCGTATCTCAGCTGGTTGCATAACTCCTCCCTCCTCAAGAGCGAAATTATCGGGTCTCGCGGAAACTCTGATCCGATCATTTCGCTTAAGCATAAAACAATAAACAAGAAAACCAATAATAAAAATGCTTAAGATAAAGTACAATAATAGAGTGCCTAAACTACCACTCGTTACTCTGACGCCACTGATATCATATTCACTTTCACTGAACACACTTTCTTTTAACTTTAGAATACGTGAAAATTGTTTGATATCCTCCAAATCGATGTTCTTGATGTTAACAGTAGGCAATGAAGTAAAGTTCATCAGTTTTAACTTTGGAAGCGTAATAATTGGAGTGATCTTATACTGTAGACGTTCTGTAAACGTTTTGCGATAATTTAGTTTAATCTCGTCCAGAATAACCTCGCAGTCTTCATTTGTTGTTATAATATATATACCATAGAGCAACTCTCTTGTGTTATCATGATTACATTTTTTTACCAATACTGTTGGTTTACGTGTAAAAACAATCCAGCTATCCAAACTGATTCTCTAAACTTTGGGGTCTTCGATGTCAACTGCGTATGGTATACATGAGGTAAGATCTGTCTGGAACTCCAGAAGCTGCTCTGCACAAGTCAGTGTTGTAAACTGAACCACGTTATTCTCGCTGTATAAGAAGTTGTTATCTGCAGAAATTTTCTAATACTGAAATTTGACAAAATTCACAGGGTACACCAGTGACCCCACAGTGCTGTAATTTGGTATGCGTGTAGCATAAGTGACACAGATATAGGCAAAAGTCAGAAATCCAGAATTACTGCAATTTGGTACCAAAAAAATAACAACACACTACATGAACTCCCGTTATCTGTAATTTGAATGTAATTCAAATTACAGGTTACGTATTTTGTAGCACTGTTTTATTGGTCAAAGATTAAGGCCGGCTTGCACAACGACCCCTAAGCGTATTTAGCGGCTAAAAATGTTTACATTTTACATATTTGTTTGATTTCACAACTCCTTAAATCATAGTTAGCCACTAAATACGTTTAGGCATCGTTGCGCGAGTCGCCCTAAGAATATTTTCTTTTGTGTTTTGGGAGACTCGCGAGATCTCAGTTCGGAGCAAACCACTAGTTAAATTAAAAGGTACAGTTTTTGTTAGTACACTGTACATCATCTGTGAGCTCTTGATATTGTAGTCCACGACGTTATCCACAGGTTAGATAAATACGTTTCATAAAAATAAATGTTCTAGCTAGAGGGTCTGTGAGAGGCTACAGAAATCAATATGATACAATTAGTATTTCCGTCTTTACCGAATTTAATACTACCCCTACTTCAAAAGAAACATAAAACTTTATTAACTCCCCGACACTTCACAGCCGTCAATTCGACTTCCACACAAACTGTGATGGACTTTACAACTTTCAGGTTTCGATCCCCTGAAGGTCGATTTCACGGTAGGCCCAAAAGTTGCTAAACGTCCAGGCTTTTCGCCATAAATTGTTCACAACGACGTCTGACGTAAGCTTTGACCACGGCGTAATTTACCTGCGTTTAGTTTCGCTTGGACTTGACAGACGGACGTTTTGTTACAATATGCTGTGGAGGTATATGTAGAATTGGAAACTTTTCGCTTAGCAAGGATTGACCTAAGCTATAATGCCTTTCAGCTGGACTAGTACTGTTCAGTCCTAAAACATTAAAGAATATTAATTGAGTTTGAACGGGCGTGACGTATCGGTGTTCCAAACTTAAATTGGTAGTTGCTTACTCCATACATTGCTAAGAAATATTTCACACACACCGAATCAAACATAGCTGAAGGACTCAATAAATAAATACATAATTATTATTATTTAACCTATATTTTTCCACTGCTGGGCAAAGGTCTTCCCCCTGTTCCTCCACATCTCACGATCACGATTGTGTGACGACTGTTTCCCATTTATCTGTGACCATACGACTGACGTGACCCACCCAGTCCCACTTCAGCCTGGCTAAATAAATAAATAAATATTGCTGGACATTTCACACTGCACTATCTAGCCCCGCAGAGCTGGTACTATGGAAACCAGATAACTGATAGTACCTATAGATAACTGATAGTATAACTTATATATATTTTTTTGTAAATACGTACTTATAATATATAGAAAAACACCGAGACATGGAATAAAATATCTGTAGATCATGCAAACATTTGTTTAGCGGCGGGAATCAAACTCACTACCTCCTGCGTCTCAGCCAGCTATACGCCCACTGCGCCACGGAGGAACAATTTCACACATTAAGTTTGCACCAATAGAATTTATTTCTATTAGTCTCATAAGAAAGGTTTAGATGCTTCCTTGATTATGGAATTTTATTCGTTTAAATAAATATCTAGATTTTTTCACATTTATAAAATTTACACACAAATTTAACTTCTAAACAAAAAAACGCACCGAATTTCGTCTATCCATTTGAGGACAAGCTTTATAAATAGACAGTTAAATTCTATAATATACATAACATTAATTACAGATTAAAATAATTTAAAAGTAATCGACAGTAGACACTGCAGCGGAGTTTACGGTTAACCCTCATTTTTGTGTAGAGGGTCAAAAAACATTTAGCACAGTAGAAACCATACATTAAATCCAATTATTTGTATGTCCATAGACATTATTCACCAAAATACGTGTTTGAGCTAAAAATGTACCAACAAATGTATTGTACATCAATAATTCATGTCTTTTGACATGAATTTGTGCGTTCGGAATAAACGAGCACCTGCAGCTTCCCAACTGGGTTCAAATCAAACTCACAAACATAAACTTGGTACAATATAATGTAATATTTATGTTAATGATCAGACATACACATTTGACGACCTCCGTGGCGCAGTGGGCGAATAACCGGCTGAGACGCAGGAGGTAGTGGGTTCGATTCCCACCGCGGAACAAATGTTTGTATCATCTATAGATATTACTTCCGGGTCTGGTTGTTTTTCTATATATTATAAGTAATAATTTACAAGAAAACAGGCTCGCTCTCACAACACAGGCTCGCTAGAGACCTAGTGTGAGAAATAGAGCTACGTCAGGTATATAATAGCCTTACATGCCACATCGAATTGTTATCTGGACATTGTAATTTTATTATTTTTAAATTAATATTTCATGTAACCTACTAGTACCAAACAATTTTAAGAACTCAATAAATTATTCTTAGTCTTATCAGTTATCTGGTTTCCATAGCTCTGCTTAGTTTGGGGCTGGATAGCGTTGTGGGAAATGTCCAGCAATATGTATTTATAAGCTTAGATATATCAAGAGTAGTAGAGTTTTACTTAAAACTTTCGTGATTTATTTCAATCATAATTATAAATAAGGGATTTATCACGTACCGTTTTATTAGCATTCTGTTTGACTGACAATGTTTCGGTTCTGACAACCTTCAGGGTAAGTGCAATCCGAAGTAGAAGAGTTCCTTGTGAAAGGATTCGCCCGGGAAAGTACTACCATGTGTTTCAGTTTAAAGGGTTTGCCGGTGAAATGACATGCAACTGAGGCTTTACGTGGCCCTGTCAAATTGATGGACGTAGAACAGTGCGTCGTACGACACGTTTCTTAGGTGCGTGACCGTAATACTTTGTTATAGGCGATGGCGATGATTACCACTTATTATCAGGTGGGACATATATTTGCTCTAACACCAGGTCATATAAAAAAGGTACCTTTCCAAGTTTCAGGGTGACGGGTACAATACAATCTCATGTAAACTTAGTGCCTCTAAAACGACCTTCGAGTAACTTTAATTGACGCATAAAAATAAATAAATATTGGAGGACATTTCACACAGCGCTATCTAGCCCCAAACTAAGCAGAGCTTGTACTATGGGAACCAGATAACCGATAGAATACTTAAATACTTTTTTGTAAATACATAGGTACTTCTAATAATAGAAAAAACATCCAGTCCCGGAACACATGTTTGAAGATCATGCAAACATTTGTTCCGCGGCGAAATCATTCGCTCTTTATCTGTTTTCATGTGAAAACAAAAGACTCGAAGTTTGTGAAATAGGCACTTAGTCTTAGTTGAAACTAACCAGAGGGTATGTAAATGTTTCAGATAGAGGTAACTTCTATATATCAGATGAGCCAAGAGCTTGTTCCGACGAATAAAACAAATTTGTAGCACCTACTTTTACTGAAAAGCATCATAAAAAACTTGTAGTATCTGCTAAAAACTCGATAACAAGCTGTCTACAGAAGAGATTAGCCCTAATCCATACAGATAAGGCCCTCAGCTCACCCGAGAATTCGGAATTTGTCTCACGAACGCTCCACTTAAACTTTAATACAGGACTGAGTCACTTTAAGATACCTTGCAGAGCATAATGAGCTTTATTCGTCGATATTTAAGTTTAATATAACGGATTTTGTATCGCGATATAATTTTTGTATAAATAAGAGCGAGTTCCTTGTGAAAAGGCTTGCCCGGGAAAGTTTTACAAACATACCTACCTATTTCTACCAAGCAGCATTGCTGTGTTTCGGTTTGAAGGGTAAAATAACAGGTGAAATAACAGGCACATGAAGCTTTACACTTGTATGCCGTTGATGGCAGGACAGTGCATCGTAGGGCACGTTTCGAAGGTGCGTGACCTTCAAGACAACACTTTTTTATAGGCGATGGTTAACACTTAACATCAGGTGGGCCAAAGGCTTATTCCATCTCCAGTTCTAGTTAGAATATACAAAACTTTCGATAGCATTCAGTATACCTACATATAGTATACATACACAAACACAATATACATATAGGCTGTTATACTATTGTACTAGGCTGCTAGACTAGTTTACTTCAGCTACTTCTACAGCGTTATGTCATACGGTATACTGCTGTGGGGGAGTGCTGCAGATATAAACACCGTTTTTGTGCTGCAGAAGAGGGCTGTTCGTACAATTTATAATATGGGCCCCAGAGAATCATTACGCAATAAGTTAAAAGAAATAAATATTATGACATTCCCTTGTCAATACCTCTATGAAAATCTGATGTATGTTCACAAAAATATTAATTTGTTAAAGAAAAATAGCGATAATCATAATTTTAATACTAGAAATAAAGATAAACTCGCTGTTGCCACTTGTAGACTCCATAAAGTTAGTAAATCATTTAAAGGGCAAGGTGTTCGCTTTTATAACAAACTCCCAAGTGATGTACATAAATTAACAATTAACCAATTTAAACACGCAATTAAGTAAACAAAATCTTTATAAAAAACGCCTACTATAAAATATCGAATTATTTAGATGATAGAGAAGCTTGGGATTGAAATTGCTCCAGCTCGTTCAAAATGTTAAAATTTAGACGTAATTTATTACCTGTATTGTTATGTATTCTAAAAGGATCATTAAAAAAAACAACCAGCCTTGTTTTCTTGCCTCTCTTTCCTGGCTTGGTCGCGAAGGAACAGGCAGTAAAATTGACGTTTCAAAGTTTTCCTTGTGATTTTAATGAATAAAAGATTTTGACTCTGACTTTGACTTTGCTGTTTTATAATATACGCACAAAATGAAAGGGGTTATTTTGATGAGCATAATAAATAAATTTGTGAAATGTTTACCATAGAAATTTGTAATTTATTTTGGCATGTAAAAACAAACACTTTATTGAACTTATGTTGTGCTATTGCATAATGCTTATCATCTAACCACAGATACTGTATTAGTGACATCTCGAGATATCTCTTATTGACCCTTTCTAACACAAACCAGCAGCCATTTCCAAAATAGATATCAAATCCGCCTTTATTTTTGGATGTCGATTGCAAAGTAGGCAGTAAGTTTTATATCGAATTACTCACCTAAACTTAGACGATTTTCTTTAAAATTTGATAATATAACTAGTAGTTTTTTTTCGAGTAGTCTTTTTATGTTTTGAGAACCCGTCTCTTGAATATCGTCAGTATATTACCAAATACAAAAAAAAACCAATGCGAAATGTGTCAATTCTTACTCATGTAGTTATGAGGTTGTACGGCGTTATATGCTTTTTACGAATCGAGACCTTGCACATAACGCAGCGTAGTACACACGGCTACACATCAAGCTAAAATTTCCATTATAAGCTGACCTCTCATTCAACAAAAAGCCTACACAATGCGAGGTCAGCTTATACTGGAAATTTACGTGTGTACGAGCTCAACTATATGAAAAGTCGACAAAATGTAGGTTGCTGGGACCCGTTGGATGCAGCCCGCACAAGATTGTTCCATTTAGAAATCTATGGGGGTACGTTGTCCAGATAATTAAGCAGTGGAGATAATAATGTGATAATAATATAATAATGCTTTATTGATTTCAGATTTTAACCATCATGATGTCAGTTATTGTTGTTTTTTATTCGCAATCAGTTGGAGGACCATAGGCGGATAGCTTGATGGACTTTTGGCATTCGGGATCAAGATGCATTAGTCCTTCTTCCCTTGTTTCCAAGCAGCAAGCAGGTTGTCCAAGACAAGGAGTCTTTTCAGCCGCTTTGTGTCCGGTCGATTTTCCACCAACGCTCTTGCCAGTGGATTTTCATGACTTTTTAGACGACCTAAGTATCTTTTTCCTTTGAATCCCGTTGTCAGTTATTGAAGAGACTTTTGTGCATAGAAGTACTTCTTTTTCTGTGGTACAGTCACCGGGAAAATTCGAAGGTGCAGTTAATTATTGTTCCTGTTTGTTAGTCCGCGTGCACACGTCTCTTCGTATAATTACCTAAGCGAATGCTGGGTTCGGTTGAGTTTACTTATACTACATATGTGTGATATGCTAACAAAGTGTTTATGTTCTTATGGGTAATTTTTTTGTAAATGTATGCCGATTTTGTTATCTTATTCTCTTATGGTGGGTATTTCAAATTTACGTTAATACTTAGCAACTTAATTTTATATTTACAATACTTATTTATTCATTTAAATTTCAAAGATTATTTTATAGAACCCGCCGGTTGCTCTGCGACTAATGGCGGGTTCCTATATCCGTCGGTAACCAGCTACGAATCGTTTCCCCTTGAAAAAGTGTCAAACTAGTGTCAACATTTTGACTTGTTTTCAAGGAGAAACGAGTCGTAGCTGGTTATCGGTAGATATAGGAGCCCGCCATAAGCCAGAAGTGATTATGGCAGGAAACAAGGGTGTATCATCCTTTGTAAACTAGTCAGGTTTGTTGCTTGAGTCATAAGTCATAATTACTTAATGGTAAGATTATCTCTCGGTTTTTCAACCTGATTCCACCATCCCCATTCTATCATCGGACAACCAGACGCTCCGCGATGTACCACCGCTACATGGTAGACATACCTCCCGTACGCACAAAGCGGTACTCTTCCACCTTTATTATACACGCCGCCAAGGAGTGTAACGCCTTGCCTAAGTCTGTTTCCTGACAACTACAACCTACGGGTCTTCAAGTCGCGAGTGAATAGGTTTTTTCTAGGCAAGCGTGTACCATCGTAAACTGCATCATCGCTTACCATCAGGCAAGATCGTGGTCAAACGCTAGCCTAATACTACAAATTAATAAAAAAAATTACATGTCATGTTTTAGCGACCTAATTAAAATAAGTTTAAAATATGAAACAACAAACTCATTCAGAAAAAAAAGAATAACAAAAGGGACAAATACAATAAAATATAAAAATAATGAATATCATGATAACAATGTCAAATATAACTAACTACAATGGGGTGAACTATGAAGGTCGATGCCAAACGCTTTTTGAAAACAATTTTTTTTCAAACATATTTTAAAAGAACTAGGCGCCCCTGAAGTAGCCATCCAGGGCAGGTGCCCCAATTTGCGCACCCCTATTTCCGGGGCTGCCTGCCGGCCATAAACTTATCGATATCATGGAATGTCTGCTCGATTAGCCAGTGTTTTAATCTGGACTTAAAGGCAGGCAAACTAGCAGCAGATTTAACATTTTCCGGAAGCTTATTATGTACTGTTGGACCCATGACGTGCGTGACTTAGCTTGGAGGACTTTGTCAAGAAACTTGACACGGACGCCAGCTTGCCAGCGTTCCAGTTGTTATAGAATTCCGGTGATTGATCGCGAGGGACACGCGAAAATTGACGATTCAATTGATATAAAAGATTCCTTTGATTATTTTTATTTGTGTTTGAGTTTGTTGGTAGTTCGTAATATTGATCCTTTCTACCCTAATTATAACCACAATTTCATGCCTTATCCACTTTTCACTAAGGAAGTAAACTCTCACAGGAGTATGACTGGCGCTCATCAAAAGATATTCGCTCCACTACACAGTAAGGTCCGTAGTCGTATTGGGTATCAATGTGTGCGCTCGTGTTATTTCATCTCCCGAGGTACCGTACTATGAATATTTCCAACATCTCGGCGGTTTATTGGGAAAACGTGCAATGTTTTGTTTTGAGCCGAAATTTCAGGAAAATGTGTATAGCAAAAAAACGAGTGAGCTTTAGACACACGACTGAAGTAAAACTTCTTTTTCAAAATATTTATTTATAAAATTGTTTAAGAACGAATTGAAATTACGAAAAATAATAAAGAAATCACCGTTCGCGTAATGCTAGCAAACTCGCAGACGAATTACTCACTGAGAAATATATATATTTCATGCACTGCCTATGAGAGGAAGAGAGAAAGAAAATGTGCGCGCGCACTGCTCTGTCTTGCTCCTACAGTGTGATACAAACAATAGGCCTTCACTGTGTCTTTGATACACGAAACGTGACTGACTCTCTCTTGCATATACAGTAATATACAAAACGTAACTCTCTCTCTTTCTGTCTTCACTAACTTATATCTCCCTCTCAACTTCCGTTCGCCTCGTCCGATCACACTTTTCGTAACATGCATTCATTCTTCATGCATTCACCAGCTTACTCCCCAAGTCAAGCGTGTGTAAAGAAGTTTTACTTCAAAAATTGTAAAACAGGCATTGGTCACTTGTTCGTTTGGCATTTAACAATGAAAGTTGTTTTATTATCGTGTGTCATCTTCGTTGTCACTTTTTTGCTACCCATATCATTCTTTAAGTATATAAGTATTCTATCAGTTATCTGGTTCCCATAGTACAAGCTCTGCTTAGTTTGGGGCTAGACAGCGCTGTGTGACATGTCCAGGAATATTTATTTAGTTATTATTTATTTATTTATTATTTAAACAGTCCATTGATCTTTCTTCGGCCTTTCTCTTATTTCTATATCCATCCACACTCATATCTAGCACTCTTTTAGTCAGATGATTTTCTTCCTTCCGCATGACATGCCCATACTACGCAAGCCTCTTCCTCCTCAACTTTTCTATCACTGGCGCTACTTTTAAACTTCCTCTAATATACTCATTCCTTATCTTATCCATTCTCGTTACCCCATACATCCATTTCAACATTCGCATTTCCGCCGCATGTGCTCTTCTTTCATCCAACCCTTTCGTGGCCCAACACTCAGAACCATACATTACGACGACAGGTCTTATAATCGTCTTCTAAATTTTCCCCTTAAGTTTTAGGGGCATTCGAAGATCGCACGTTGTTTCTGTAATCTGTCACCATTTTATCCATCTCAAATTCATTCTCTTTTTAAGGTCCCGGTATAAGTCGCCATTGTCAATGTCCAAAGATATCGGAAGTCGGAGCAGACTGGTAGGTCGTGCGATGTAGATTGGTCGCTCTGGAAATCTATAGGGGAAGCTTATGCTTCCCCTATAGATGGAAGCTCAGCAGTAGACGTATGATGATGATGACGATGATGATCCAAGTCAAGTAATCTACTCATGTTCTCAATTTATCAGGGTTCCGTACCTCAAGAGGTAAAAAAGAACCCTTAAAAGAGCACTGTCTTGTCCGTCTGTCCGTCTGTCTGTCAATGTGTCACCATCGATTTTCTCAGGAACGGGTAGACCTAGCAAGTTAAAACTTGTACCAGATGCTGAAGTCTATAGTCCCTATTACGTGTACAAAAATTAAGGTCCTGAGTCAACACGATAAAAAGATTTAGATTTTCGCTAAAACTTGTAAGTACTAAAATTTACCTTAATTTTTAACTTTTTTTATTTTTCGGATATTTCTCTCTACTTGTTTTCCTTTATTGGTACAGCACAAATAAAGGAAAAATACTAAAAAATAAATAAGTTGAAAATTAAAGGGTGTCACCATACATATATAGTTACCCCAATTTAAGATAGTCCTCTGAGTTGTATGGGTGCTCATAAAATTTACGGCGGATTCCTATGTCCGTCGGTAACCAGCTACGACTCATTCTTCCTTGAAAACATATCAAAATTTTGACACTACTTTGACACTTTTTCAAGTAGATACGAGTCGTAGCTGGTTACCGACGGATATAGGAACCCGCTATAAGAGGACTAGCTTAATCGGCACCAACCTCAAATTAGGCAAATAAATAAAACTGTGCTATTGAATAAAATAAGTATTTAAGTGGGGATCCCATACAACAGACATGATTTTTTTGCCGTTTTTATAGATAATGGTACAGAACCTCGTGCGCGAGTCCGACTCGCACTTGACCGGTTTTTTAATTTTGCGACGAACATAGTTGACGGGTGAAATGCGCTGACTGCGTTTTTATGTATTACTCCTTATTAACTAATAACACCCGAAATTCGGAACGATTCGATAAACGAGATGTCAAACGAACCGCGTGCTAGTCATCAGGAAATATATAATTGTATATGAACCAAAAATATATACATCCAGCGGGTACAATTTCGTCTCGCATTTAAAAAAAGTTTTTCTTCTAAATAAAGCGATTTATGTATGAAAGTCAAGATCTTGATCAAGACATTTCAAAAAGTATATTGTTAAAAAGCTGATCTTATACATTTCCAGTAAGCTTTTAGTTTCTCCACTGTTTACTTGTTTCGTGAGCTAACACATAATAACTTCTAACAGGTTGACAAGAAAAAGAACAATGTATGTACTTCTCGAGTTTGTTGCTCCTAAGTAGGTACTGAGTTATTCTGTGTGATGTGTGTACAGTAATGTACAAAAAATTGACAAATAACAAATTTAAAAACGTAAAAATAAAATCTTTGTAAGAAAGAGGCTTTGGATTAAAATAGCTCCAACTCTTTAATAGTTTATTATGATACAAGTGAGCTAAGTTTCTCATTATACACGAGGCTGTGGTTTGCAGCCCGAGCCGTAGGCGAGGGCGTAAATCAGCCGAGTGTCTAGTGAGCTTTTACTCACGAGTTTCATACGCACTTTTTCAACACACTTGCGAGGAAAATCAAACATGTATTGCATATATCGTTTAATTCTTAAAACAATTGGTGAATTTACAGTTTTCAAAACGATATTGGATTGTTTTTGATGGGGAGTTCACAGTTTGTCTTACATAGGTACTTGCCACTTCTTTAGTATCTTCATTACTTCTTGTGTAAATGTCGGCGACAACGGTAAATCATACAAATTACTGGAAGGAGAAGGCACCAACTAACTCATGCTACGAGATGTACATGGTTGAGGTTACAGTACGTTTTGATATCAACACAATGTTTGAGATGCTTCATAACATGCTTTTTAACATGGAATAGATGCACACAGGGAACTGGGTTTGTATGTATTGGCGAATTTAGAGAAATACGCCAAAACAAATTTTCAGAAAATGACGGGGTTTTTATGTTGCTATTCCATTGTAAGAAACTATCTTAAGCAGCTAAGTACTTTGCTCTAGATTTTGCAGGTTTCATTTGCATTTTGTGCTGCATTTAGTATTTCTGGCGGTGTTAAATCTATCAATTGTTAATCTTCTGTACTAAAACTTTTACATTGACATTTTTACAATTATTTACCACGCAGCAACAAATGCGATACAAACAAAAAATTGGAAATAGCGCGCATTTTTTTTTTGCACGCGCCAAATGTAAGTTGATTGATTACATAAAGCCATACATACGGCCTACTTCTAAATTATAATTTTAGTGATGAAATGCAAATATTTTATAACAAATTATTGTGAATTATAAGTAATTAGATAATAATAGATGTTTTTGCGTCTTAATTAGGGATGCATTTATTTATTCCACAAATGTAATAGGATTTTCAGCGGCATAAAACCTCTTTGTTGTAACAAAAACTGTATTAGCCGGTTAAATTGAAAATGCTCTGTTCACTCGCGTATAATTTGCAGTTAGGTACTAACTTAACTTTGTAGGTATAATTCTATTATGCACTAGTGTATTTTATTATTACGCAAATGTGTGTTATAGTTCGGTTTAAGGCCCTAATAACGATGTACTATGGCTCACTTTACGAGCAAGTGTGTTGAAAAAAATGTTACAACTTTGGCGTTATTTATTTTCTTTAAGTATTATATTAACATTAAAAAGAACAACCAGCCTTGTTTCTTGCTTATCTTTTCTGGCTTGGTCGCGAAGGAACAAGCAGTAAAATTGACGTTTCAAAGTTATTCTTGTGATTTGTATGAATAAAAACATTTTGATTTTGATTTTCTTAGATCTAAAAACTTTTAATCAGACAATTTTGAGTTACATCGCTTTCATTCATATTCTTATGATATGTGGCTCAGTGAAATATGTAGAAATGCCATGCCGATAGATTTGATTTGCGCGCCGCATGGCTTGCTGAATCAACGTCGCAAAATACGTGAGGTCTAGACCTTACGGTTCGTTTCGTAGTTTGTTTTTTGGAATAGTTTTGTTTACTCTGCATTTGTCATGTTCTTTTCTTTTAGCTATACGCTCCGCTCACTACCACTTCAGCTTAAAGCCATTTTATGGTTTATAAATACATACAGATCTTAATTCTTAATTGATACAGATCTTAATTCTATAAAAAATACACAAACTGGTCTAGTCACAAATTACACTTTCATTTGTTCCATGTTACCGGCCCATTTTTAGGGTTCCGTACCCAAAGGGTCAAACGAGACCCTATCACTAAGACTTCGCTGTCTGTCCGTCTGTCACCAGACTGTATCTCATGAACCGTGATAGTTAGACAATTACAATTGTCACAGATGTTGTATTTTTGTTGCCTCTAAACAACAAATACAAAAACAGAATAAAATAAATATATAAGTGTTTTTTCCTCGTTTTTGCTCGATATTGATAACGGCAACAGGTAGACGCTTGAAATATTCACAGAATATTTAGTTATATGTTCATTTTAAAAGAAATTTCTAAAATAAAACAAAACAAATATTTAAGGGGGCTCCCATACAACAAACGTGATTTTTTTGCCGTTTTTATAGGTAATGGTAAGGAGCCCTTCGTGTGCGAGTCCGAGTGGCACTTGGCCGGTTTATTATTAATAAAATAACTGTAATTCAATTACAGTTGCATAAAATCATTCCTTAATTAATATCACAATAAAATTAATAATTGATCGAATGAAGCGAGATCTCTAACTCAACTTGGGCAAATCGGCTTTGTATGTATGTATGTTTGTTTGTCCGAGGATAACTTTTTATCGAGCGTTTATCCGATTATCGTGAAATTTGGTATTATATGTCGGTAGTATTGGCACAATTTTGGTGTGACTAAATGAGCTAAAAATGTGGCAGGGTTGTTGAGATATTGGGGTTCAAGAGGGGTAAAAAAAACAAAATGGGACTATCAGTTCAAATGGCGCGTCTAATACAAGGTCTTTGTGAGTACATTTCGATCCTGTTTTTATTTTTGGTTTAATCTTTGTAGTTTCTGAGTTAAAAAGCCTTCGTAAAAAATGAACTTTGACAAAATTAACAGGGTACACCAGTGACCCCACAGTGCTGAAATTTGGTATGCATATAGCTTTAGTAACACAAATATAGGGCAAAGTCTGAAATACAGAATAACTGCAATTGCTACCCCAAAAAAGGGTAAACAATTTACATGAACTCTCGTTACCTGTAATTTGATTGAAACTGTAGGTCAAGTTATTTGGATACATATTTCGTGGCACTATTAAATTACTCAAAGAATAAGGCCGGCTTGCACAACGACCCCTTAACGTATTTAGCGACTAAAAATGTTTAAATGTTGTATGATAACTCTTATTAGGGTTAAGCTCGCCTTTGTACATGTCCATTTTGTAAGCTATTTTTTATCTGTAAATCTATTTGTGTACAATAAAGACTAAAGTATGATTTGATAACTCCATAAATCATATTTAGCCACGTTTAGGCATCGTTGCGAGTCGCCTTAAGAATATTTTTTTGTTTTGGGAGACTCGCGAGATCTCAGCTCGGGGCGAACCACTAGTTATTAACAATCGACAGTGACTTTTACGAAATATGTGTTTTATTACTTTAAAAAAAATCCTAACCTACAAAACGATCTACAAAAATTGGTATCGTTCATATAGTAGGTAACTATAGGTAGCTTAGGATTAGTCATCTAATTCATCGATATCACTTAATATCGACACGGTAACATTAAAAGGCAACTTGCGGCACATTGACGCAATAGCACTCTTTCCATGCTTTAGTACAAGGTCCTTGGCAGCGACTATGGTTTGTCTATGGTCGTGATCATTTCTAATGCGCATCGATCTCTGCCAGCAGTTTGAGCAGAAAGGTTTTAGAGAGATCATGAATTGGAAAGCACCAATTACGGCTGGTAGGATGCGTTGCGTGAAAATCGCGAGGCATACTCGTATGTCATATTATGTATCAAACAGTAATTACATTTATTTTATAAAATAAAATAAATAATGTCAATTTACCGATTGCAATTGGTTGCTTCTTGGTGCCTTTGTGCGAGTTGACGAAGAATCGTCTGTTACAAACGTTTTCAAGCTCCACAAATTGTGCGCGTCTCCTTGCTGTTTCGAAATGGGTGTCAGGACTTTATCTGCAAGCTCTTTTTTCTCACAATACTGGTACTTTAATGGATCCTATAACTTTCCAGATTGCAACTTGTTTACAGTTGGGTGCGCTGTGCTGCGCCCCTCATCAGTCCAGTGCGGTTCGGCAGTCAAACAGCTTGGTCACCATGGATTATCATGTTCCAGGGCCGCTGGTCTGATACGGTACGATGGTAAGAGGCATGACGGTACCACTCTTATACCTTGGAGAAGGGTAGGCCTTTGGTGTTGGACGCCACGTGCGTCGATACCCTTGCGCCATCTCATCTGTCTAGTACAGCAGTTGGGGCCGGTGTGGCGGCAATTTCAGCCGAAGATCTCAAGCGGCGCAAATATGGAATTCTCGACAGAGCTTACGTGTTTGAGCTATTTGGGGTCGAGACCCTGAGTCCATGGGGTACCGGAGCCCATCGCATTTTCAAAATTCTTTCTGAGCGTCTGGTCGAAGCGACGTGTGATCCGAGAGCTGGCGCTTATCTGGGTCAACGCATAAGCATTGCAATTCAGCGGGGCAATGCAGCCAATGTCTTGGGGACACTTCCGCTTGGTAGTGATCTGGAGCATTTGAGCTATCTATAGATCGTTTTCAACGGTCTTTAGATGATTCTACTGTTTCTTCTGTGTTTAAGTCATGTAAATATTTATTTTATTATAGGTATTGCTGATTAACATAAAAGCATTGAAGACTAAGCGAATGAATAGGGTGTGTGCAATAGGTCATCATCATCAACATATCAGCAACAGGACGTCCACTGCTAAACATAGGCTTCCCCCATAGATTTTTAGAGCGACTGATCTTATGCTGCCTGTACCCAACGGCTCCCAGCAACCTTTATCAGGTCTTCTTTCCATCTAGTGGGGATCCGTCCTACGCTGCGCTTTCCAGTGCGTGGTCTCCACTCGAGAACCTTTCTGCCCCCACGGCCGTCAGTTCTACGAGCTATGTGCCCGTCACACTTCCACTTCAGCTTGCTAATTCTACTTGTAATATAGCTAACATTGTACAACAAAATCATCAGTTACTGTTGTTCTTTAACTAAAAAAGTTGATTAGATTTCAGCAGTTTCCAGTTCGAGGAGATTTCATTAAAGAGTTCACTCGCTCATTAGCGAGCATTGGAAGCTAAACAACCAGTAATCAACAACACAAGCTCCAAGAAATTTCATTAAAAGTGCTCGCGTTCGACGCGACTGAGCAAAATTGTGAGCCCTATGTGGGTTTAAGATGTCACTATAGTAGAAGACCTCTTTGTAAAAGGGCTCGCCAGGGAAACTACTACCACCATATCTATTTCCGCCAAAGCAGCATTGATGGTATGGTTGCCGGGAAATTACAGGCACATGATCCTTTACACCTGTATGCCTCAAGTTGATGGATGCAGGGCAGTGCATCGTAGGGCATATTTCTAAGATGTGAGGCAATATGCGATGTTATATGCGAAGCTTGTTCTATCTCCACGTAGCATAAAAAAACCGGCCAAGTGCGAGTCGGACTCGCGCATGAATGGTTCCGTACCATTATCTATAAAAAATCACGTTTGTTGTCCCCCGTAAATATTAATTTTATTTATATATTTATGTTTAGAGTGAATAATATAACTCTATATTCTACGAACATTTCAAGCGTTTAACACTTGTCGTTATCAATATCGAGCAAAAACAAGCAAAAAAACACGTTTGTTGTATGGGAACCCCTTTAAATATTTTGTTTTGTTTTAATTTAATTATTTGTTTTTAAAATGAATACATAACTAAATATTCTGTGAATATTTCAAGCGTCTTCCTGTTGCCGTTATCAATATCGAGCAAAAACGAGCAAAATAAATCAAGTTTCTTGTATAGCTGCCCACCTTAAATATTTATTTTATTCTGTATTTGTTGTTATAGCGGCAACAGAAATACATCATCTGTGAAAATGTCAACTGTTTAACTATCACGGTTTATGAGATACAGCCTGGTGATGGACAGACAGACACAGTCAGACAGTGGAGTCTTAGTAATAGGGTCCCGTTTACCCTTTGGGTACAGAACCCTAATAAGAACACGAACGTTTTCTTGGTAAAAATACCTTGGAAAACTAAAATAAATGCTATATTGAAACTCGCAGTAAAATCACGTCACAGTATATATTTATCGTATCGCTTCACCCCTGCTAGACCTAGAGCCTTCGAGACATGCGTCCAACTAAACAGGTCACATGGAAACGGTGCGACAATGGCGCGCATCACTTTACTTAATGTATTGCTGTTCTTTAGGAGCGAATCTGAATCACCTGGGTCACATACTACGGGTCAGCAAATGTCTTCGGTAATGGAATTAAGGAAGCCCTGAATTCTGAGGCATGGATCATGGATTCATAGCTTAGTCGTGCACCAATATCTATCTATCTATATATACAAAACAAATTCGGGTTAGTTACACCATTTATAACTCAAGAACGGCTGGACCGATTTTGATGATCTTTGATTTGTTGGATTTGTCTCCGCCCTGAATAGCAGACTTATTAAAATATCGGAAAAATTCACGCAAAAATACATTATTAAGAAAATTCATTTTGTCATACATAGATAATAAAAAATAAATAAATATTGCTGGACATTTCACACAGCGCCGTCTAGCCCCAAACTAAGCAAAGCTTGAACTATGGGAACCAAATAGCTGATGACTGACTTATATAGGTACACTTTTTTTTGTAAATATACATATAATGTATGTATGTGAGGTATGTGAGGTAGGTCGTCAAAAGCAGATGCAGGTAATGATGGCCAATTGACAATTCTACCAGCGACGTACATTGGCAGCCCGCGTCATATGCATGTCAAGGCCATACGAAATTCGGCGGGTCATCTAGTTAGAAATAAAACTGTAAAATTATTTATAATTTTTTAGTTATTTATTTTATGGGCAGACCATCTAGCGCGCAGAACAGATGGCCGATGGGGCCGGAAAGTTCTCGCATGGAGGCCGCGGCCGGCAAGCGCAGCGTAGGACGTCCACCTACAAGATGGGCAGACGACTTGGTAAGAACCGCAGGTCGGCGTTGAATGCAGGCCGCTTCCAACCGCAGTTCCTGGAGATCAATGGGGGAGACCTTTGTCCAGCAGTGGACGTCCTACGGCTGATATGATGATGATGATGATTTATTCGGTTATGAACACTATTTGTACTCAAAACGGAAATTTACCATGATTTGTGAGTTTGTTAGTATCCCGATATTTGGACGCAGTTGCATGCGCCATGATCACGGGTAAACTGATCCTGATAAATATCACGTTTTTAGTACAAAAAGTGTTTCTATTCTATTAAATTTTTCAACTCCAAACTGAACACACAGTTTTTACTAGTTTGTCATCTGATTTTTATAAATTCGCACTTTTATTGTAATATACACCGTGTTTTGTCCTTTTTTGATCGGTAACCTTGTATGTAAGCCAGTGACTGTCGCCCGCATGTCGCTCGGCTCAAGCCGTCCCTTACTCATGTGAGAAACGCACAAGTGTGAAAGGGATGGCCTGATCTGGACGACAGTCGGGTGACAGCGACCGGCAGGAATTCTACTGATTTATCTGACCAGTCAATGCAATGAACCAAACAAGGTCAAGTTTTTTTTCAAACATTCGCGATCACTGTGTATGCGAAACGGGTATTTATCACGTATGTACCTTTATTATTTGTTATCACGACGTGTCGATAGTGGTGTAACAGCAGTCTTTGCGACCACGGCTGTTGCAACAGAGTTGAAACGTCGGGATAAGAAATAAAAAAGGTACATACGCAATAAACACCCGTTTAAATCAGCAATTAAAGTGTAGTTCGATAAGTATTCCAAGGTTAGTTCCAGTTGTTTAGTGTGACAGATCTATCTTTTGATCTGAACTATCAATCCAAATATCTTTATTCTGTATTAACGTTCAATATTTATTTGTGAGAACTGTTGATTGGCCTTCTGTAAACTGTAACCTATATTGTCCCACTGCTGGGCAAAGGTATCCCCATCTCCCCTCCATCCATCACGGTCCACAGCCAAATCTGACCAATCTGATTTGAATGCATCCAGGTCGTCTCTCCATCTTTTCTTCTGGGTCTACAACTGCTGCGTCGTCCGTTCGGTATCCACTGGGTGACTAGATTCGCCCATCGTTCTGGAAGCATTCGAACCACATCGCCTGTCCAGTCCCATTTTAAGCGGGCGGTCTTAATGCCTACTCGTACATCGGCTATGCCGGTTACATATATTTATCCATTTAAAAGGATAAGCTGTTCCAAAAATAATAAAATAAAATAAAGTGATTACATTAAATGCTAAAAACTTAGGACATAAAGTGTGCTTTAGACCACACGACACCAAACTTATTTTTCAAAATATCAATTTATAAAATTATTCAAGAACAAAATGAAATTACGAAAAATAATCAAACGAACTACTGACTGAGATATATATATAATGCACTGGCTATGAGAGGAAGAGAGAATGAAAATGTGCGCGTGCACCTAACTCTCTTTCTCCTACAGTAGTATACGAGACGTAACTCTCTCTTTCTATCTTCACTAACTTATATCTCCTCTCAACTTCCGTTCGCACTTTTCGTAATGCATTCACCAGCTGACTCCCCAAGTCAAGCGTGCGTAAAGAAGTTTTACTTCAAAATTATGGGTATTCTGTCGATCCTAAGCCCGTTCATTACGGATAAATTGTAATCGATTTCAATAAATGTACCAAAAATAAATTAGGTATGTTTAGAATCTAGGTAAACACCTAGATTCTAAACATACCTAACTTATTTTTGGTCTCCTTGAATGTCAATGTCTCCTTAAGTCTTAGGGTCGGGCAATGGAAAGTGCAACATAGCTTTTAATACTGTATTTTTCAGCATCTCATTTATGTATCTACCTATCCTATGTGTACTATGTACAAAAATAATAATTATGATTAACTAACAAGTGACTTGAGCGCAGTTCAGTACGAGTGTTCATATTTTCTCGTAATTACCTTGCAAAGTGTAGGTAATAAAATGTAAGCAGATCCCAAGATTTTAAAACCTACTCAAAAATTCTCAAGCTTAGCTGACCCCGCAAACTTCCTTTTGATACGAGGATTCACTATTAGATTGTGCTACCGGGCTCTGTCACGTCAGGGTCAAAATTAAAGTAAGCTTCATAATTTTTGAGATGGTTTTAAAATCTTGGAATTTTCCGTATGTGTTCGGATAACGCCATAAAAAAATACTATTTTAGCAGATTTTATTAACTGATGAGAATCTTGAATTATCTCTATATATAAAAATGAATCCCTGTTTCCCTTGGTCACGCCATCACGCGTGAACGGCTGGGCCGATTTCGCTAATTCTTTTTTTTGTTGTATTTCTTATTGACAGGAGAAGGTTCCTATGAAAGAAAAAATTAAGAAAATTACGCGCAAAATTAGAAAATTTAGGAATACTTAACCACCATATAAAATTATTTATAATCTAACCTTAGCGCTTTTATAATGTAACCTTATGACGTTTGACATAGAATTGACAGAATGCGTGCTGCAAATATCGTCAAAGAGGATGTAAAAAAATGAATATCGTTTGGAACAGATGCTTCGGTCGGAGTTATCCCGAGATATTGTCTAAATATATAAAAATGAATTGCTGTTCGTTAGTCTAGCTAAAACTCGAGAACGGGTGGAGCGATTTGGCTAATTTTGGTATTGAATTATTTGTGAAAGTCATTCATTTTCTCATACTTAATGATGGCCGGGGACAATAATTGTCAACTCTACCAGGGCGACGTATATTGACAGCCCGCGTTATATGCATGTCAAGGCGGTACGAAGTTCGACGGGTCCACTAGTTTTCTATATTTTTAAGAATCTAGTAAGACATTATTCGAATGTTCTGTTCACGTCACCCTGGATTATATTCGAGAACCGATGTTAGGGTTAGCTGAAGTAGCGCGAAAAGGGTTCATTTGCATTAACTCATCTCTGTTCTTTCTTAGAAGCTCTCTTCTTTTCTTAAAATTATTTGCTGGCTTCTGACGAGAGATATTTTAGTTTGATTTTATTACGAAAAATATTTTTACAAACGTACTTCACTCTAAAATTCATATTCATGAAGTTTCTTTGCAAGTTCCAAAGCAGAGCAATTTCAGCGCCGCTTCTTTCATTTAAATTCATACTTATTCCTATAGAAATAATTTCGCATGTAAGTACTAGAACCGGCACGTAATAAATTCGACTTTTCACCTCCAAGAAATTGGATGTTATGTGAAAAATAGTGTTCAAGGGCTGGACTCAGGGAGGGGTAATTTTAAGAGTGTTTCGATGCTGGTAAAGCTTAGATTTTAAACGTTAGTAACTAGTGGTTCGCCCCGAACTGAGATCTCGCGAGTCTACAAAATAAAAAAACATATTCTTAGAGCGACTCGCAACGACGCCTAAACGCATTTATTGGCTAAATATGTTTAAGGAGTTATTAAAAACAAATACGTACAATTTAAACATGTTTAGTCGCTAAATACGTTTAAGGATCGTTGTGCAAGCCGGCCTTAATCTTTGACTTATAAAATAGTGCCCCAAAATAAGAACCAAATGACTTGACCTACGTTTTCATTCAAATTACAGGTAACGGGAGTTCATATTATTGGTTCCTCTTTTTTGGGGTACAAATTTCAGTTATTCTGGATTTAAGACTTTTGCCTATATTTGTGTTATTAAAGCTACACGAATACTAAATTTCAGCACTGTATCCTGTGTACCCTGTGAATTTTGTCAAAGTTCAGTTTTTATTATGGCTTTTATTAAATTAAAAATAAAAATAGGGTCGAAATGGACACACAAAGACCTTTTATTAAACATGCCAGTTGACCGTATATTCCCATTTTAGTTTTTTTTTTTTACCCCTCTTAAACCCCAATATCTCAACAACGCCCCTACATTTTTAATTCATTTAGTCACACCAAAATTGAGCCATCATTTTCTACCTATATACTAAATTTCACGATGATCGAATAAACGCTTCGAAAGTTATCCTCGGACAAACAAACATACATACATACAACGCCGATTTGCACACGTCAACTATAAATTCTGTGTAAACTTGTTAACGTAGATACTTTTATGTTAAATGAATATTGATCAGTTTATTTTATTGTGTAATTTTTATTGTTGTAAAAAAGCGCCCTCTATAATCAGTAATTTGTGATGCTCGTACACGATTATAGTGTTTACCTAGTTATTATGACCGGTACGCTTGCTTGCAAATAAATATGTTGTATCTTGTAATAATGATAGTATTAGCAAGACTATACGATAGAAGTGTCATGTTGAAGGCCTTCGAGTGGTCTCGAGAATCAGTGTGAATCAGAAGTGCTGACTGCTGTTACGACAGTAGATATACTCGTAGCGAGGCAGAGAGCCGCTGCTTTTCTGTCAGGCCGTGGACACATGTCTATGGTGCGCAGTGGCGGATTTGCCCTAAGGCCCAGTAGGCTCGGGCCTAGGGCGGCCCGAGCCTACTGGGGCCTACTGGGTAATGTATACTAAAATTATTTAGAATACATTAGATCTTTCCTTTGTAGGTTGACTTTAGATTTATGAATAAATAGTAATAGTAGCAAATAGGCAGGGAAGGTAAACAACTTGGTAGAATGCATATCCCAGCTGATGCCAAAAGATATCACAGAATAAAAAAACACAGCTGTCATATGAGTTATGTGAGCTTTTTTGGGATGAATTTTGGCCTATGGAAGTGCCCCGTCCAATGCGTTAGCATCCTAATAGTCTGTGCATTATACGGTGGCCGGTGCCGCACCGTAGTCATGTGTCCACGGCCTTACGCATTATTAATTTAGCAACTTATTCAGTACTTATTACCTAGTATACTTAACTACATAATTAATAATAATTGGATTAATAAAGATAAACTCGCGGATACCACTTGTAGACTCCATAAAGTAAGTAAATCGTTTAAAGGGCAAGGTGTTCGCTTTTATAACAAACTCCCAAGTGATGTACAAAAATTGACAATTACCAAATTTAAAAACGCAATTAAACAAAATCTTTATAAAAAAGCCAACTGTAAAATATCGGATTATTTAGATGATATAGAAGCTTGGGATTGAAATTGCTCCAACTCTTTTTTTTATACATTATAGGCTTGCGTTTGACCACGATCTCGCCTGATGGTAAGCGATGATGCAGTCGACGGTGGTACACGCTTACCTAGAAGAAACCTATTCACTCGCGACTTAAAGATACCCAGGCTGTAGCTATCTGGAAACACAGACTCTGGCAAGGCGTTCCACTCTTTGGCGGTTATAAAGGTCGAAGAGAACCGCTTTGTGCGAATGGGAGGTATTTCTACCATATGGCGGTGGCGCACCGCAGAGCGTCTGGTTGTCCGTTGATAGAATTGAGATGGTGAGATCAGGTTGAAAAGTTCCGCCGCACACTCCCCGACATGTACTCGATAAAAAACCGAGAGGCTAGCAACCTTTCGTCGATGCTCCAGGCTGAGGAGCCTTGCATCATCTAGCTCATCGTTGCCTATGAGCTTCTTGGCTTTTCTCTCAATTGATTCATGTTGGTACTTCACTGATCCGTCCCAGAGGTGAGAACAGTACTCCAAACACGATCGGACTTGTGCTTGCTACAAGTTGAGCAACTGTCCCGGTGTGAAATAGTGCCTCACCTTTGCGAGTATACCAAGCTTTTTAGCAGCCAACTGGGCTTTCGACTCAATGTAGGAGCCGAAACTGAGAGTCGGAGTTAATGTGATACCAAGAAGCTCGAGGTGGTCAGATATCGGCACGGATACATTTCGGAAACTCGTTACAATTTAAACGTAATTTATTTCCTGTATTGTTATGTATTGTAAAGGGATCATTAAAAAAACAAGTAGCCTTGTTTCTTACTTTTCTTTCCTAGCTTGGCCGCAAAGAAACAGACAGTAAAATTGACGTTTCAAACAAAGTGATCCTTGAGATTTTAATGAGTAAAAGATTTTGACTTTATTGATTGTTTGCAGGGCCGCCCTTTTATAAAATTAAATATTATTATAAATCGGACACCCAATTAACGTACAACAAACATACTTTCCCCCTATATCTCAGTACAACCCTGTTTCTAGTACGGAACAGGAAGAAATTGAAATGTCTGCAGTATTGGCGAATACATCTTAGGTTTGGTGAATTTGTACCGATCCACTCCGTCGAGGGTGAAAGATGGGCGCTGCGATTGTGCCACTTCATTATTAGTTACCTAAAAGCTTAGTTTTTCTCAATTTCTGCACATACTATTTTGGCAGGTCTTTACTCAAAGATGAGTAAACCAGGTGACTCACTTGTTTCACTTTTACTGATACTGTTTAGCGCATGATTAAAAAAATCCTATACAAAAATCACTAAGATTTTTTTAAACACAGGTTAAACAGTTGTTTAACTTTTTTTGGTAACAAGGCTGAGCTTTGATTAAAATCCTCACCTAACTACAGTTTTATAAGCGCTCGATTGAATGCGCTTCCGAAAGTAAATATATCTTTCTCTGTAATAGAAATCGTCTTCAGAGATTGTAAGGGAGAGGTGGCTGCAATGGGCCTACTCTAACTATCTTTCGCAAAATTCTATCCTTATCTTGGCTCTAAAGCCTATCCTAAAATTATAATAATAATAATAACACCGTCATATATTTCACACAGTGCTATTTAGCCCAACCCACAATCTATAAATCTTTACACTGTGCCCAAACTAAGCAAAGCTACTATACGAACCAGATAACTGAGAGAATACTAACATAACTTATTGTTCGTATAAAAACACGTCGTAAAGCTGTCGGATCGGTCCGACAGAGTTTTACTGAGATACGATTTCGAATCCAAAGCGCTATTTTGAAACTCCGAAGTGGATTAAAAGGTTCATAGTTTACAAAAAATTCAATACGACAAAAACTGTCAGTAGATCCGACAGCTTTCCGACGTTTTAAAATAGCCCCACAGGTGGAAGATATCTAACTAAACGAATACGTCTAAAATTAGAACTATAGTACTATTCAGTGTTCAGAGGGCTTAGCCAAGTTACATTCGCTTCGAATCGATTCGATTTCTACATATGTTCATTGGCGATAGATCAAGTGATACTTCCAAAGTATGGGTCAAATTACATTTTTGGGCTTATCGACTAGCGTCATCGTTAATCGAATGTAACTTGGCTAAGCCCTCAGTAGACACTAGTGACAATATCATCCGAACAGCTGATAGCTCTTTACTGATGTATAACATTTTAGTGAATGTCAGTACCTACTATCAACGTGATGACGTCACAAAATGGAGTCCACTTAAGCATAATGTGTATGTAGCATAATTTATGTAAACAAAATGGTGACAAAAAAAGTAACTTAAGGCGAATATAGTAGCTGATTGGTCGTATTTGGAGGCTTTCTCCTTTGGGAGGAATCAGTTTCATGTGCTCAAAAAAATATGTCATTTATTAACACTTTATCTGCAAAGTGAACATACAAAAAAGTTCTACCTGTTTATATACTATGAGAAAAAAAATAACAAAATGTAGCTGTTTTCGACTTTCAATTTGATTCAAACTCTATATGACATAAAATTTTGTAATTTTTCTTTTACTTAAATGTGGGCAAAGATTATACCTTCAAGTTGAACATATGATGCTGTGCTGCGGCGGTTTTTCACGTGGCAAATAATTATTTTCAATTTTCCCGAATAATTAGCAAGCGTATCCTTAGAAGGTGGTTGTGCGGGCGACGGGCGGCAGTATACCGCTGACTGTCGTACGGGAGGGTTGTGCTCGTCTGCCTCGCGCTCACCTATTTTCTGGTCGGTTAGATGCGTGTGGCGGAAGGTGCGAAACAATAGCTTCGCTCAAGGTCATCGGCTACGGTTAGCGCCTTAAATCTATTTATTGAATAAATTTATTTTATTTATGAAGTCTACCAATGATTGTATGTTTCATGCTTAGCTTAAGATTAATGTAAGTACTAATTGCACAACTAATTATAGGTCAACACCGCATGCACAAAAATATATATAGTAACGATAACGATACAATATAATGAAAAAGTAACAACTAGTAAATGTTGAGAGTTAAAAGAATAGTGCCGACAGAAGTGAAAACTTGAACAGACTGCACTACATATACTTATATAGAGAGGTGTCGGTAACAGTGTCGCGAGTTCAATGAGTTTTTCCCAGCCCCCCCCCCCCCCCCCCCCCCCAGCACCCTAAACGCGTTGTTGTACTGTACGCATAGGGCGTACAATGTAAAATGCTTTAAATTTTAAAACAGTAATTACTGTGTCGCAGTTTTCAACATCCGTCAAGTCATGTAAATAAAGTGTACAGTACACCCAAGACCAATCAGCTCGTTTATCCCACGTTCCTTTTTCCATCTTTTTTCCGTTCTCTGGAGAGCTCATTATTTGATGGCCCATTGAAGGACAATCGCGACCCTTGAGGGCCCAGATTTAGACCCTTAACCCATTGAAGGGCAAACCTGAATGTCCACGTACACTTTATTTGCTAAGCAATAGAAATAACTTGTTGGCGGGAAGAAACGGCAGGATAACAAATATTTGAATAGTGCCTACTTATCCTTGAATAGGATATTGAGTACCGGTTCTTTAGGCGTTTTTGTACGTGTATCGAAGGTTTGGAATTTCTGCGAATAGGCCCCAGTGTTGCCAACACACGCGGAAAGCGTCGTCTTTTATGTAGTAGTCCTTAAAAATCCTAGTCATTACAGCGATTACGTTCTTCATTTGACTGATCCTACAAATAAATAATCTATACTAATATTATGAAGAGGAAAGTATTGTATGTTTGTAACGAATAAACTCAAAAACTACTTGTCCTATTTCAAAAGTTATTTCGCCATTAGTATGATACATTATCTTTGATTACCATACGCTATATTTATTACAAAAATATAGTTATTACTACTAAAACTGTAAAAAAATTAGTTAAAACATGTTTTTTTAAATCAAACGTCCTCCCGTGCGATGCCGGGACGGGCTGCTAGTTTTCAATAAATAGATATAAAAGTCTCAGCCATGACTGTACTTAAGAAGTAAATAAAGTTCGTTACTACAAAAATATCACCTTCACATGACAGACAGCAACAGAATTATTATTATCTTTGCTATTTTTGCTACGCGCGTAGCATCACCTCTACGCACGTAGCAGTAGCTACGTGCGTAGCATCACCTCTACGCACGTAGCAGTAGCTACGAGCCACAAAGTTTCAATTACATAGATAACTCAAACGCCTCACAAACGATGAAGATGATATAATATAATAACAAATCCAATTTGGAGAGGTTATCTCAAGAATTTAAAGATTTTAAGAGCTTTGTATTGAGTTTCTTGAAACATCTTCGATCACAAATTCACTCGCTTTCATCACAAGTCGACGAATTGGACAATCAAAACCGTCGGAATGCACTACTGTTCACTGGTGTGCCCGAGAAGGACGGTGAGAACTGCACTACACTTGTGTTGAATATTATCCAAAACAACATGAGCATGTCTAATGTCCGAGCTTCATCCATCTTCCTGTGCCATCGCCTGGGCGCGTGGAGCGACAAGTGTGCCCGCTCTATACTAGTTCGGTTTACGGATGTTAACATGCGGAATGTTATTTGGAGCGATAAGAAGAAACTTAAGTCTAGCTCTCACGTTGTGAGTGAATTCCTAACTAAACTAAGACTCGATCTATTTGTTACTGCAAGAAAACATTTCGGGATGACGTCGTGCTGGCCCAATAGTGGAGCAGTTTTCATCAAGTTGCCCGACGGCGATCGCAAACGGGTTGTAAGTGCACAGGACCTCAGTGACTTGATGGTCAAATTCCCTAACGAGGTAGGCATCGACACTCGCGCTCCATCGTCGTCGGCATCGGCTCCGCTGGTTGCTGCCGCTGCAGTGGCTGCGGTACGCCCCAAAGCGAGCTCAAAACAGACCGGCGACCTCATTGCCGCAACCTCCGGGCCTCCGCAGACCCGCAGGACCGTTGCGGGCAAGCGCAAGCCCACGAAGTAAAACCTAGTTGTTCCCGCATTGGACTTTGTACTCCTGTAATTTTTCCGCTGACTTCGGTAATACTGTGCCACCCTCATAACCAAAAATACCATTTTATGCGGAAATATGCGAAGTCGGTGGAGTCGAAATCGCTTGTAATGTTTGACAGTTTGATACACGTTTGACATGACAACCAATCCAACTAAACTTTTGACAACTACTTTGGTCAGACTGATCTCTTGTGTCTGTTGCATGCAAGTCAGTCATGCGTGTTTCGGTACTCATAACGAGCAGTATATTTGTAGCATAAAACTGTTTGTGAGTATCACCCTTCATAAGTAGTTGATAATTTGTAATTTATTTTTTGTGTCTTACTTTTATTTCTTAAATCACGAAAGATAATATTGTAAACAAACTAACAAAACAGTATTTGAGAATAGCTTTTATTTTGCTAAAATGCTCGTTATTGATGTTATAGTAGGTACATTATTGTGTAAGTAGCTATTTAATCACATTCTGACTATTTTTAGCCAGCGGATTGTTTAAATTAAGTTTATTATTATTCATCCAGATTAGGCATTTTAGTTGCCAACTTCCTATATTTTTTTTTGTACAACTTTATATTTTATTTTATTAAGTAAATATATATATTAGGTATATACTTATAACATAACTGTAGGATATTATTGTAGATATTATATTACTAACAGCTAAGTATTCACAGATAGTATCTGATGAGCTCAGGTGATGAGTCCTTTGTAACCGCTGCTGATGATTTTTCAGGGGAAATCCCAGTTACTTTATGTGATGAGTTGAAGGCTGTCTTTGATCCTTATCCCAAGAATTTTAACATCTGCCACATTAATGCCCAAAGCATACCTGGGCACTACACTGATGCCCTTGATACTTTTAATGTTAAATCTCTTGGTGCAATACTTGTCTCAGAGAGCTTCTTTAAGCCTACACTGCCTTCCACCTCTTTTCCAATACCAGGTTTTGCTCTCATACGCAATGATCGCACTGAGTCAGGTTGTGGCGGTGCCATCTACCTGAGGGACCACATTCCGTTCAAAATTATTGTACAATCCCCCTCAGCTTACTCTGCATCCCCTGAATTTCTCTTTATAAAGATTGATGTTGGGGTCAAGGTTGCTCTTGGTGTTGTATATGTTCCTCCAACGATTGAGCACACAAAACTAGAAAGTGTCTTTGAAGAACTCTCCTCGGACTACAACCGTATTATCATTATGGGTGACTTTAACTCTTGTATGATTGAAATGAAGCCCCGTGCCAGAAGACTTTGCACTATGATTGAGTCCTCAAATCTCAACATTCTGAAATTGTCCCCCACTCACCACACCTCTACCGCTGACACCCTAATTGATTTGATTATTTGCTCGGAAACTGACCGTGTATCTGCCTATAGCCAACTATCAGCACCTGCGTTTTCTCACCATGATCTTTTATATGTATCTGTTAAAATAAAAATTCCACAACCCAAGCCAATAATCTTGAATTAAAGAAATTTTTCTCGTATGCGATGTTAGCAAATTTGAGCGACAAGCACTAGACACAAATTGGGGTGATGTCGAGGCCCTTTTGAGTGTTGATGAAAAGCTAGACTTTCTACTTGGGAATATTATTCAAATATTTAACAAATATGCGCCCGTGCACCCTGTCAGAATAAAACATCGTCCGACCCCATGGATTAACGATACAATCCGTAAAGCCATGTCAAAACGCGATCGAGCTTTTCGCAAATTTAAAATGGACCGATCGGAGGATAACTGGGCTGAGTACAAAAAACTTAGAAATCTTTGCGTGTGTGTTCTAAACAGTTGTCCGTGCAGCGGCATCGTACGGCAGCGTTTAGAGGCAGCTTCCGGTACGCTGCAACTAAGTGCTGGAACAACACCCCTCCGCCTATTCGTGATCAACAAACTTTATACGGGTTCAGAAAAAGGCTTAAAATGTTCCTCAGTAAACGGCAAAAAGAGAGCGAACACCTCAAAAATGAGGTGTCATTCATTTAAACGTGTCTACACTTTATTGGTAAATGCTAGGAGTAGGTTCGTATGAGTGGGTGGCCAGCTAGTGCGTTGTTGTGGGGCTAGCTTGTCGTGTGATCTATTTTAGAACTTGTTGACTCTCTCCGGCTTCACAGTAAATAGGTAGGCGTTGTTATTATTATTATTATATTTTATTATTTTATTTATTTTTATGCATAGTATATTTAATTGTATTTAGTTGTTCAATGCTTAGTTAGTGGGCGGATATCCGTGGTCTACTCAAAAAGGCTCTAAAGGAAGACCAGCGCTGGGTAGCCAGTGCAATCCAGCACATGCTGAGTTAAAGCCTTTTTGTGACACATGCAGTGAGTACGATGGGACACACACACTGCAATATTTTGCATTTTTTTTTTAATTTTAATCTTTTAGTTATTGTTTCTTTGTTCTTTTTGTTATGTTTCCTGTGTTTGTTTGTTCTGTTGTACTATTGGTGTTATTCACAAATTAATGTTTTTGATTTGATTTCATGTAATCAGGTCTGTCGAAATAGCAAGCGTAAGTATATTGCAGAGCAAATAGAATTATCGACTCCCGCGGGGTTGTGGAAATTTCTAAAGTCTCTTGGGTTTGGTAAGGTCAAAAGTATCGACACTAAAATTACTCTTAACCTCAACGACCTGAACATACACTTCAGTTCCATAGCGAAAATCACCCCAAACATTAAATTTGATACCCTTCTCGAAATAAATGACTTACCTCGACCTAATACTACTCTTTTCGACTTCGTAAGCGTGTCTCACGACACGGTTAGGAAAATATTAAACTCTCAAATCTAAAGCGGTTGGTAGCGATGAGATTGGCCGGATCATGGTAATTCGCCTAATTGACCACATTCTTCCGTCTCTTGTACATATAATTAACCACTCCTTGTCAACTGGCCATTTACCTGACCAATGGCGTAAAGCTCATGTCCTGCCATTACCAAAAACACCCAACCCGCTTCTCCCTAACCAGTTTCGTCCCATATCAATCCTGCCTTACCTGTCTAAAGTCATAGAGTCAGTTTTCCACAAGCAAGTAATGGAGTTTCTGAACGACGGTGATCTATTGAACCCATTCCAGTCTGGTTTCAGGGCTAGCCATAGCACCACAACTGCCTTGCTCAAAGTCACCGAGGACATTAGATCAGCTATGGAGAGATCTCAAGTCACTGTGCTGGTACTCATTGACTTTAGCAACGCCTTTAATGCTGTCGACCATGATCTGCTTCTTGCTGCCTTGAGTCACCTGAATTTCTCGCCGTTAGCCGTTCAGTGGTTCTCGTCCTATTTAACGGGGCGTCGCCAGTCCATCCGGAGTGGGCAGACTTTCTCTGATTGGTGTGAGCTGGAGGCTGGAGTCCCTCAAGGGGGAATCCTATCACCCCTGCTCTTCAGCCTATTCATTAACTTGCTTTCCTCCAACATGTAATTTGTATTTTTGTGCAATAAAGTATTAAATAAATAAATAAATAAAATATTTTATGTTAGATAAAATATTGACGTACCTAATTATTGTTGTATTCAGGTGTTTCACTCTAACTAATTTATGTATATGCAAAGCTATGGAAATAAGACCAATACAAAAAAACTGGACAAAGTGACAAGTTCATATATCAGAGCCAGAATGATAGACATGACAAACAAAATTGACCAACAAAAGTGGAAATGGACAGGTTACATGATACGTACTAGGCAAGACAAATGGACACAAATTGTCACCAATTGGTATCCACGAAATGGCAAGAGGAGCCAAGGTCGACAATGCCGAAGATGGGGAGATGAGATCAAACTCACAGCAGGCCCTAACTGGAGAAGGGTTGGCCGAGATAGATCCCAATGGAAAATGCTGGAGGAGGTATTTGCCATAAGGCTCGCTGAATTCAGAGACTTATTGTAACAAATAGAAAACAAAAGAAATTCAGTCAGAAAACAGAGGCTAAGTTAAATAAAAAATTATGTACATACGAAGTTCTAATTTTTGACATTTGCTCTTTACTTATACGTAACACTACAATGTATTTTACCCTGTTTTAACAAATAAATTGTTTTAATTTCATTTCAAAATATCGCTCGCAATGGACAACCCAATGGACCATCACACACGGCGAAAATAATATATAGCTAGAGACGCGGTAGTGTGTCAATGCAAAAGTGCAAGCTAACAGAACTGGTGAGCAGCACCGTGTGTAATATTACACATACCATTTGGAGCCACTTTTGACCACCTCTTAACTCAAAAACCATTTCACATAAACATGTGAAATTTGGCTCATATATTGAGACTTGCGAGATACATTATGTGCTCCAAATTTCATAAACTGTGTTTTTGGGCTAGATTTATTCAGCAGTCAAATTGGTGCTGATTAAAACTAGCCCGCAAACACGCCATCTTAGTAAAAAGTACATAATTTTAGAAATGTCACTTTAAATGTCATTTTAATTTGATCTTTAGCGCAAACAAAATAAGATCGTTCGTATTTTACACAATTTTAGTTAGTCAGCGTGAACAACAGAATGACATTATGAATAAGTACCTACTAATATTTTTTTTACAGAAAAGTAATTATATCCTATCAAAAACATAAATAATTCATCATTAACATTAACACATTCATTGATATTATATATGCCTTGGTTGTTGACTTCAACGACAAAAGAAGTGAGATCCAAATGAGCGCCAAGTTCAATGGACAGTCCTGAAATTTTAAAATATTTTATAACTACTTAACATATAATTTCTTCTTATAACTTAGGATAATATATTGAAGCCTAAGGTCTGACTTTGCTAGTTTTGATATGCAAATTATATTGTAGCCTTCGCAAGTTCTAAAGCTGTAAGTTCTCATTTTATTCTTCCAAAGTCAAAGTCAAAAATTTGGCTTGCTGGTAGAAACTAGCCATAACTAGCCTTCCGTGACTGTTTTAGTCGAAACTTAATAATAACTAAGACATATATACTATAACATTATAAAGAGGAAAGATTTTTTTGTTTGTTTGTTTTTATTGAATAGGCTCCAAAACTAGTAGACCGATTTAAAAAATATATCAATGTTGGAAAGCTAGACTATCCGCGGGTGACATAGGCTACTTTTTACCCAAATGCGCAGAAGGACAGTAATGTTTTTAATAAAAAACTACGCGTGTGAAGCTGCTGATTTGTCAGGTACAAGTAGTATATCATAATAATGAATTTGGCTCTCATTTCACATTTATGTTTTTGATGGGGTTTTTATCTTACAGTATTGATTGCATGGCGAGTGATATTTTATCCTTACATAAAATATTCAAACATCTTCATCGTGTGTGACAAGCTTAAGGCTCCATTCACATTACAACGAAACGGAATGGAAGCAAATTTTGTAATTAAAATACATACTGAACTTTATCTCAATTGTAACGTACAGCAAAAACAGGTCACGCGTCTTTCGGAGAATACTGGCGCATGCTCGGTAATTACCTCGGTACCTAGCCATTAATCCCGTTAAGTCCCATTGCAGAGCAAAAGCCTCCTTTTCTTCTTTTTACCCTTTTCTGTTGAGCGCGTAACCAATCATTTATGTACGAATTCAATTTGTCTTTCTATTGTCTCCGTGGCCCGCTGCGAGCTCGTTTCCTGGGATCTGAGGGATCCACTTGGTGAGAATCCTAATTTAATAAAACTTGAACCGCATTACTATTTACTTATTATCTCCCTTAAAAGCCTTCAAATAAAAAAGACAAAACACAGGGTAATCACAAAATAGGCATAAAAGTTTAGTCTAGTATTAGCGAAACGGGGTGCACGTACACGCCACGACACAGCCGTGTGTTGTACGTGAATACGTGTACGTAACAGGTAATGTGTTCTATACAAAATATAAAATACGCTATTTTATGTATGGTATAATCATGTATGAACACTAAGAAGTCCTTTAGGTCATACTAAATGGAAATCTTGAAACGCAGCAAAATGACCTCAAAATGGCGGCGATTCCCCCTCCAAAATTGTCACAGCCCTCACTACGTAACGAATTTTTTGATCCTTTAGCTATCCAGTGGTGTATAATTTTGGACGTAGATGATAGCTACATGATATGTAGCTGCAACACCAAACTGTATCCCCCGATTTTGTTATCATTCGTTTTTTGTATTGTTTCTCACTATGGAAGCAATTTAAAAACATATTCCCGTCAAAACGGTATACCTAGCGGTATCCCTAATGTGAGGTTATTAGTAAGTAACTAACTTAGTAGTAAGTGGGTAGTCTATTTTCTTGGGTCTGGTTGGGACTGAACCAAAGTCTTGTATCCTAGTGATGGATTCCAATCACAACATGAAGAGATCACACGAATAATATATTCCTCCAATTAGGACGGAGCTCTCTGATTGGTCAGCGGTGATTTGACTTGAGTGTGTGAGCCATGAGGAAATAGCGAGGGAGTTAGTGTGGACATTCCTTTAATAGACTGGCCTAATTCCGGTTGAAAAACGGTGATGAATGCTATAGCAATGATTTTGATATTCCATGTATATATAACCGAGAGCAAAAGTCAAAGTATTTGACTAAACTGTAACAATCTTAGCATTGTCAAATACCTTTGACGACAAAATCATGATATAATTTGAATTCATCACTACCAATTTGCTGCTGAAATCAGTAGATATAACATTAAAATAGAAAACTTTACATACAGAAAGAAGTACATTTATCTGCTACACACGGGAAAGATTCCTAAATAGATACAAAAACTAACTTCATTGAAAAAGATGAAAAATACACATTAAAAAATATAATTCAAAAATAACCTCATCACCATCATCATATCAGCCGTAGGACGTCCACTGCTGGACAAAAGCCTCCCTCATTGATCAGGAACTGCGGTTGGAAGCGGCCTGCATTCAATGCCGACCTGCGGTTCTTACCAAGTCGTCTGCACATCTTGTAGGTGGACGTGCTACGCTGCGCTTGCCGGTTCGTGGCCTCCATTCGAGAACTTTCCGGCCCCATCGGCCATCTGTTCTGCGCGTTATATGGCCTGGCCATTGCCACTTCAATGTGCTAATCCGCCGGGCTATGTCGGTGACTTGAGTTCTCTTACGTATCTCCTCATTTCTGATTCGATCCCGTAGAGAACTTCGCAACGTCTTTTCGTCCAACATACCTCAGTGCCTTAAGGCGAAAGTCTTTAATCAGTGTGTGTTACCAGTGATGTCATATGGAACCGAGACTTGGTCCTTCACTATTGGCCTTATGAATAAGCTCAGAGTCGCTCAACGAGCTATGGAGAGGGCTATGCTCGGGGTTTCTCTACGGGATGGAAAAATAACCTAAATTAATAAAAATGCAGTATGTACAAATCAATAATAACAATTATTGACATGGCTATAAATTACACATGAAAATAATCGTCTAAAAGCCGTTGCAAACGATCTATAGATAGCTCAACTGCTCCAGATCACTACCGGGCGGAAGTGTCCGCAAGCACTGGCTGCCTTGCCCTGCTAAATTGCTTACGCGTTGACCCAGATAAGCGCCAGCTCTCGAATAGAGACAAAAAGATAATTCTTTATTGTTACACCAAATTAAAATAACTTAACAAAAAAACATGATTACATGGTGGTACAGTAGGCGGTCTTATCTCTTCCAGGCAACCTTTGGATGGACTGGATTGAAAAGACGATTGAGGTGTTACAATTTATGTAGGATAAAAATAAATAAATACCTAAACCTAAAATATACCTACATATACTTACTTTATACCACATATACTTCTTTTAAATTAATTGGTGTATATGGTTAATCCGTTCTAATTAAATAAATTTAATAAATAAATAAATTACATAAATAAATATAAAATATATCTATATACTTAAACTTTTGCAATAAATATCGAGAGGAAATACAATGTTTACTCTAAAGAAGCCGCTAAGTAGGTATAGTTAGTAGACCTCATTTTTAAAAATAGGTAAAGATTTAGCAAGTCTGATGGAAACGGGCAAGTCATTCGAGTTACTAAAGAAGTTGGAATTATGGGCTGGAGTTTTCAACTGGAGAGTAGTGGAAGAACGCAGAATGCGGGTATGGAGTATATTTAGGAATTCAAAGCATTGAAGCGAAGACGCCTATAATAGTAGATTATTAAACGAGGAGATAAAGCAGTGTCTTGCGTCACGGGCGCTATATTGAATCCCGAACGTAACGAAGGATTCTAAGCGAGGGAGTTACTAGAACCTGAGTGCAGAGAGGGAAATAAGCACGCCCAAGATGCAGACAGTTTTATCCACAAGGAGAATACTATACTTTTCACACTTTCTCCGAGACAATAAAAACCAAATCTAGGTTGGTCCATTCTGTGCAGAGGTTAGTTCAATTTACGAATAATTTATTATCGTCTCTTTGTCTCTTTGGTTCAAATCTTAATACAGATGAGGTTTCAAATTCTAAATCAAATCAGTACAACTTTACTCCTGGCTCAGCCATAGGGAATTAATCACCTGCTTTCGGTACCTAAGGTTTACATGACATATAATTTAACATTGTCGAACAGGTGATGTGAAAAGGATTAAAAAATATTTTACAGAAAACATGCCTAATCTGTGTTTCTGCTTTTGGATTATCCCCACTATTTTACCGTATCTTAAGTCTATTCACACAAGCCAAGCCCCGAGTGACAACCAATGCATTGTAATGTGCTATTACACAATCGGACAGTTTTATCTGTCCAGAGCGTCAGTGAGACCTAACCCTGTTTACATCCGTCTTCTGTATGTTTCTCTATACAACAGTTTACTTGGCATAGCGTAATAAAAGCATAACTTTATTTTTAGGTAGGCACAAATTTAACCAACCTAAATAAGTAGATTATCAGCTAAGTACTCGTATTTCGATAGCATTCGTACGCACACATAGACATGTGCGTAAGAGGATCTCGGATCGTGTCAGTCGAACGCCAGCCACGAGTACCGCGCTTTCGCGAGAGGAAGGATGCTTTGGGTGACATAATATAATATCTTAAATATACTTGTGATAAAAATGTTTACGTGACAATGAACAAACGTTAATATCAAAACTGTTGCGTGTTTGGGCGTAGAATATTGTAGATAACACTGCGAGCGTAAGTAAATAAACAATATACCTAGTCAGGTCATAAATTCTGTCACATGTTTAATATAAAATAATTGAAACAAGTTTATTCATTATGTAACCATTTATATACCAAAATGAACTTAACAAAACAGATTCTTATGACAATAAAGTTTATTCAAAATGACCTCCGTGATTTTGAATACAGGCCTTCAATCTGCGCGGCCAGTCGTCTATCGCAGCACGAACGAGGTCCATGTCAATATAGGCGGCTGCCTTAATCAAGGATGTCTTGAGTGACTGCAAATTGGGATGAGGCTTTGAGCACGCCTTTTCCTCCAAGTGTTGCCATATCTTGTAATCTAACGGATTCATATCTGGACTGGAGGAGGGCCAGTCTTCGTGCCGGATGAAGTCGATTTCACGCGCCGCCAGCCAGTCGTGTGTGCTCTTCGCTCTATGAGCTGGCGCCGAATCTTGTTGGAATACCCAGTGCCTGTTATTGAACATGGTATGAGAAACAGGTTCCACAAGGTTCGTGAGGATTGTATTTTGATACACAACTGCATTCGTTTTTACACCTTTCTCACAAAAATGTACCTCTGTAAGCCCCAATAAGAAACTCCCAACCATACCATGAGCGAGGATGGAAAATGACCTCGTTGGACACGCGGAATACGGTTGCTCGCTTCTTCACTACTGTGTGCGTACACCTTATCATTTTGTTTGTTGTAGCTCTCTTCTATGGTAAAATTTTTTTCATCCGAATAAATAATTTCCCGATATTTTTTTCCCGCGTACCGCTTCAACAAAGCGCGGCATCTCTTCAGTCTCAGGTCCATTAGACGAGCATTCAAACGATGTCCTGTTTTTCTTCGATATGCCCGAAGCCCTAAGTCTTCATTTAACACCCTTTTCACCGTGGTTCTGCTTAACTCCATCTGAAGGGCCAACAGTTTCTGCTTACGTTTGGGATTTCTTTGAATTCGCGCCTTCACAGCTTTTATCACTGCTGGAGTCCTAACAGACCGAGGGCGACCACTTCTTGACCTGTCATCTACACTAGAGTCTTCATTGTATCGTTTGATGGTGCGATAAACGAATCTTTTGGTTACATTCAAATTTTTCAGTATGTAAAAAATTTGAATTGGCGCGTAACCGCAACGATGCAACGCAATAACTGCAACACGGTCTTCTTTAAGCGTCCACTCCATATTTAAAAATGAGTAAAATTCTAAAAAGTATACATTTTTATTTTCATGAACAATTCGAAATTCGAATTCTATAAACATTTTTGTGGTCAGAATTCTAAAAAAAAAAGTTTTTACTGTATGACAATACTTATGACCTGACTAGGTAAATAAATAAATATTGCTGAACATTTCACACAGCGCTATCTAGTCCCAAGCTAAGCAGAGCTTGTACTATGGGAACCAGATAACTGATAGAATACATATATACATTTTTTTTTGGTTAATACATACTTATAATATATAGAAAAACATCCAAACCCAAAACAAATATCTGTAGATCATGCAAACGTTTGTTCCGCGGCGGGAATCGAACCCGCTACCTCCTGCGTCTCAGCCGGCTATTCGCCCACTGCGCCTCGGAGGTCGTCGAATAATAATGTCAAAATCAACCCAAACTTTACTTCCGTGGCCACTTTGTGGTTTTTAGTTGAATCGGCTGTATTAGTAAAACATCCATTTTCAGAAATAGCCGTGTATTCCGAATTCTGGGTCAGGTTAGGAACAAATCAAGAATTCGTTTATTCCTTACGCTGTTATTGAAAGGTTGGCGCTTATAGCGATTCCCTTATTTGTTGGTAAATAAAGGAGATTGATAGGGGAAGCCAAATTGTTGTATTGGGATAAATAAATTCTTGTGAACATTTATTTTATGGAATGTTAGTAATTGCAAGGTTTTGTAAAGGCATTTTATGGACTCCATTGTCCATCAAAAGTGCCTACCTAGGCTTTTTTTAGGCGCCTTTTTAATGCAAAGACGATCTGATAAAGGTGGCAACATTTAGAAAAACCGGCCAAGTGCGAGTCGGACTCGCGCACGAAGGTTTCCGTATCACTATATATAAAAACGGCAAAAAAGTCACGTTTGTTGTATGGGAGTCCCCCTTAAATATTTGTTTTATTTTCATTTAATTATTTATTTTTAAAGTGAATATATAACAAAATATTCTGTGAATATTTCAAGCGTTTACATGTTGCCGTTATCAATATCGAGCTAAAACAGCAAAAAAATCACGTATGATATATCCTATACATATCACCCCCTTAAAGATTTATTTTATTCTGTTTTTAGTATATTTTGTTATAGCGACAATAGAAATTCATTATCTGTGATAATTTCGACTGTCTAATTATTACGGTTCATGGTGACAGACGGACAGACAGCGGAGCCTTAGTATTAGGGTGCCGTTTTACTCTTTGGGTACGGAACCCTAAACATAGTCTATGTGAATAGCGGACTGAGACGCAGAAAGTTTTGAGTTCGATTCCTGCCGCGGAACAAATCTGTTTATGATCTACAGATAGGTTTAATAATCATTTATTCTCAAAATATAATAATAATCACTTACAAGAGAATCAGTAGACATAGAACAGATATAGTAGTTCGTTCGAGTTATGGTAGGTACTCAATTAACGCATTCAGGTAGATCGTTCATTATTTATATAATTACTTGTATACAGAGTGTTTTTTTTAATTGTAACAGTACTGCAGCACCCATAACCAGAGGAGATACAAATGCAGTTTCTTCAAGAACATGAGCTCGTTTTCGAAGAAAAACATTTTGGCATTAAAATATTTTTGGTCAAGTGTGAGTAGCGCCTTAAAATGAATCAAGTTGGTAAAATTTTTTTTTGATGCAGATCGATGCAATCTTTTATAAGGATCATTTTATTGTATCAGATGAAAAAAATCTGAACAGCGGAAATTAGTCAAATTTGATAAAAAGTATTTTCATACAACAGGACAAACAAAATTCCTTCTACAAACATTTTATTAGATTCTAATAGCACATTAAAGAAGGATTAATACTGTTGCGATTAAAAAGTTTAGGAACTCTTTGCTCTCATGAGCAATTCAAAAACATATCGTATTTCAGAACAAATTTCGAACATGGTTCTTGCACCTGTCGGAATTTTATATCAGTCATTGTATCATCTTATTTGTCCTATCATGGCATTGTCAATTACGCAAAAAGTAGACTTAATTGAAGCATACTTCCTCAATCGCGGTCTGGGTAGCGTTCCTGATACCACTTCAGCGCATTAGTTGGGCTTCGTCGGTTAAGGAAGTATGCTTCAATTTAGTCTACTTTTTGCATATTTGACAGTGCCATGATAGAACAAATAAGATGATGCAATGACTGATATAAAAGTCGGACAGGTGTAAGAACCATGTTCGAAATTCAAAATTGTTCTGTAATACGAAATGTTTTTGAATTGCTCATGAGAGCATGGAGTTCCTAAACTTCTTAATAGCTACAGTATAAATACTTCTTTACTGTGCAATTAGAATCTAATAAAATGTTTGTAGAAGGAATTTTGTTTGTCCTGTTGTATGAGAATACTTTTTATTAAATTTGACTAACTTCCGCTGTTCAGATTTTTTTCATCCAATACAATAAAATGATTCTTACAAAGGACTGCATCGATCGGCATCAAAAAAAAATTACCAACTTTATTCATTTTAAGGCGCTGCTCACACTTTACCAAAAAATGTTTAATGCCAAAATGTTTTTATTCAAAAACGAGCTGATGTTTTAAAAGAAACTGCACCTGTATCTCTTCTGGTTATGGGTGCTGCCGTTCTGTTACAGTTAAAAAAAACACTGTATACCATATGTTGAGCGAGTTTAGTTTTAAATGCGTTAAATGAGTTTACATTTTTAATAAGTTTCTCTATTATAAGTATACATTTAAAACATGTATATTAGTATTCAATGAGGTAATTGGTTTCCATTGTACAAGCTTTGCTTTGTTTGGGGTTAGATAGTGCTATGTGAAATCTCCAGCATTATTTATTTAGTATGCTTCAAGGTTTCGCGGTCACTGTACATAACTACTGATTAAAACTGGTATTTATCGCGTATGTACCTTTTTTATTTCACGTACTCCAGTCCGCCTGTAACCACGGCTGTTGCAACACACTTGAAACGTCGGGATATCGAATAAAAAAGGTACATACGCTATAAATACCCGATTAAATCAATAATTATTATTGGTTATTTTAGAACTATGACCTCCATACATACATGGTTAATATTATACAGTTTGAAAAACCCTGTTTTGTCGCCGTTTTATAAATACCAATGCTTTGAAGCCTTCCTTTCCTTGACATACCAATAATATTCGAACAAAGATAAATTTATTACTAATCATATTCTGACAAGCACAGAAACCGAATCTATTAGGGTACATTACATGAACGAACATTACTTATAAACAATACATCTATCTAGTTGGAGATAACGAATACGGACATATTTATAGGTTGTCCATTATTTTGAGATATGCAGAATATATTAAAATACTTTTTAAAGACGACCCCGGTTTTCTCGAACCAAACAAATAAACCTGCCAAAATTGATGTTTCTAAGGGGTCCCAATGATTAGCAGTTTAGATAGATAGATAACTCTTTATTGAATTACCACACAAACAGAAATAATACAGAAATAAATAAGAGGCTAAAATAATAAGGCAATACAATGGGCAGCCTTATCGCTGAAAGCGATCTCTTCCAGGCAACCTTTGGATGGAGCGAAATTTACAAAGATACGGAGTGCGGTGTACTGTACGCTAGGAAGATGACATCGTCAGGAGGATGGCCGTCTTATTTCTTCGGACAGAGCATTCCACAGCCGAACAGCCTGGATAGTAAAAGAAGCGCTGTAAAAGGAAGTGCTGTGCGAAGGAGTTCCGAGTATCAAATTTTCTGATGACCTAAGAGTATAGTTATTTGAAGTTGATGTTTACTGCTTTCTGACCCTGTGATGTGGAACATACTTAAAGTTCTACATTATTTCATTTATTTTAAAAACTGAAATACTTATATGTACTGTATATACAATTATGTATGGGTAGAATTTTACAAAATTAAATAGTTCACTATATTCAGCCAGAGTGCCGTGCAAATTACATGTCATATTAACTTAAGTTATGTATGGATAACCAAGAAATAATAATAGGTAATATTATGTCAGCACATACCAATAAAATATTTAATCGAGCGAATCGAAATCTCTAAATCAACTTGGGCAAATCGGCGATGTATGTATGTATGTTTGTTTGTCCGAGGATATCTTTCGAAGCGTTGATCCGATCATCCTGAAATTTTATACATAGGTAGTGTTGGCACAATTTTGTAGTGACTAAACGAGCTTAAAATATTGGGGGGTTGCTCAGATATTGGGGCACAAGATGGGTAAAAAAATAAAAATGAGACTATTAGGTCATGTGAGACGTCAAATGAAAGGTATTTATTAGTTTATTTCGATCCCGGTTTTATTTTTAGTAAAGTTTTTGTAGTTTTTGAGTTATTAGCCATAACAAAACTAAACTTTGACAAAATTCACAGGGTACACTAGTGACCCCACTGTGCTAAACTTTGGTATGCGTGTAGCTTAAGTAAGTATCACAAATATAGGCAAAAGTCTGAAATCCAGAATAACTGCAATTTGAACGCCAAAAAAATAACTAATTAACATGAACTCCCGTTACCTGTAATTTGAATGAAACTGTAAGTCCAATCTTTTGGTTATTTATATATTGGCACTATTTTGATAGTCAAAGATCACAAATAATATTTTTTTTGTTTCTAAGGTAGACCAGCGAGATCTCAGTTCGGAGCGAACCACTAGTTGGATTTAAAAAATTAGTCTCAAATGGCATTGCGTATCATTTAAATACTCATTGATTTAATTTTACGTACTCTTTGGGTTTATTTTTATTCACTTATATATTACTAGTTGTTGCCAGCGGCTTCGCCCGCATTGTCTGGGGTTCAAAATACATAATAAACTTTAACATCCCATTTTTATCCTATGGACACTGATTTATGAAATAAATGGTAGCCTATGTAAAGATCCAGGTTATAATCTACCTATATACCAAGTTTTATCGAAATCAGTTCAGCCGTTACGACGCGATTAAGTAATAACATCCAAACTTTCGCATTTCAAATATAAGTGCGATTTTGCGAACTGATCTACTAAAATATATACCATTCTATAAAATATTTTTCTCCTGCAACACTTAAACCACAGTGTCACTACAAACGCAAGTAGTTGCCAATAACCTCTCACAGATAATTGGGCTCCTGAGTCTACGAGCCCATTAACGGATCTGTCAGGATCCACGTAATCTTCTAAGGGTTGCTTCATTCACACAGACAAGTATTTTATTTTCGTATAAATTGAAGATACTTTATACCTAAGTTGAGATAATGTTCAGTGGCATAATTTGATTTACAATTTGAGATAAAATTTACTTCGTCTTGATTGTTGATACTCAAGCGCTTGTCCATTACCTTAGACCTTGTCCAGAAGAGGCGAATTCGCCGCGAATCGATACACGCGTTGGCGATATACTTGGCGCCAATACACTGCGTCCACAAGCATCGCGCGAATTTAAAGACGCGCGTATATCGCGTGCTCTTCGCCAAAATCTCCACTCGCGCGTTATACGCGCGTGTTTTGCACGAGTCGTGATAATAGAGACTCCTTGTTGCGTCAAGATAACGCGCGAACTTAAGAGCGAGTGCGCCTATAAAAAGAAATGGAGCGCTAAAATTTTGATACTGAATTGATTATCCGTCCCCACTCGCGCGTTGTTACGCTCCTTCTGGACGCAACGGTCGATCGAATACGCGCAAGAGGATCGCGGCAAATTCGCCCTTTCTGGACAAGCTTTTATCTGATGGAAGGTAATTGAGTAGACATTTTTTCAACTTAATTAATCACACTTATATTATAAAAGTGAAAGTTTGGATGTTTGTGTATATATTTGGTTGTTTGTTACTAAATCACGTCATAATGACTTAACCGATTTCAATGAAATTTGGTATGTACGTAAATTATAACCTCGATTAACTCATAGGCTACTTTTTATCCCATTAATCAATTCCCATGAGACAAAAATAGATTGTCAATTTTGTATAACAAAAATATTTTAGCCTTCGTTAGCACTTTACACATAATATACACTTTACCTACACGAGTTTATCTTTATTTAAAGATTACCTACACATTTAGTAGTGTAACGCGCACGAAGTCGCGGGCAACAGCTAGTCACACTAATCTTATAAATGCGATAGTTTGGATATTTGTTTGTTTGTGACTCATCACGTTGTAACGGCTTAAGCTGCTGGCGGAAGCTAGTATTTTTGTAAATTTTAATTAATCTCATTTGTTTTATGATATTTTGTTCCATCTATCTTACCCAATTTTGTAAATTTTGTAACATGTGCTTTGGATCTCTAAGCCAACGTGTAATGTCGTTAATAAATTCACTCTGGACTCGAAGACTCCGAGATCATAGTGGTCCTGGAAAACATTGGTCGGAAGGGAGTTCCACTTCTCACTCGTACTACCAATGAAGGTTATACCGAATTGTTTTCGACAAGGTGGTATGCTGACCTGGAATATAGTAGGGTTGCCATCTCCAAATACCAAGACCTCTATTGTGTTTGAAATCTTTATTAGAGCTCGTATAAGCTTTAATTGGAAAAGGTACAGAAATCTTTACACGTTGGTTCTTTGTTCAAAAATATAACCGACTTCAGATAACAGTTCAGGCGTCTTCTAAAAATCGGGGAACATACATAAAAAAAGATTCCGATGAATTGAGAACCTCCTCCTTTTTTAAAGTGGGTTATAAGTGTCAATGACCTTCCCACGCGAGGCGCGGCAGTGATAAAACGATTGGGACAGTAGTGGCGCGTCAATTTAAAAACCCAGTTTGCTACTTAAAAACTATCCAGGACAGCCCAGGACACCCCAAAAAGCAGGACATGTCAAATCAAATCAAATATTTTATTTTGCAACAACACATACCTAATACAAAAATAACTACAAAAAATAAAACAGTATATCAATAAAAAACTACATAAAAACTTAAAGCTAGGTACACAAATTGGTTACAAAAAAGGTCTTAACTCAGCGTGTGCAGGACGTTAGAACTTGCGCTGGTCTTCCGTTGAGACCTTTAGGACCAAGAGAGACAAATAATTAAAAATAATAAATACTTAGCAGACGCGATTTTAAAGGACAATGTCCTGGGAAAACAGGACGGTTGGCAATCCTAGTATATAGGTAACTAGCTGTTGCCAGCGGCTTTGCACGCGTGGTTTGCCAATAAAAAGTAGCCTATATGTTAATCCAGGTAATGATCTACGTACATATCAAATTTCATCGCAATCGGTTCAGCTGTTCCGGCGTGAAAGAGTAACAAACATTCATACATACAAACTTTCGCGTTTATAATATTAGTAGGATACACGTTTTAGTAGCTATGTCTATCAGTCTGCATGTTTGTTCTTATTTCATGAAAAAACAACTGAGGCTTTACGTCTACCGATTTGAAGATTATTTATACACGAACAAAAACTAAAACACGTGAATTAGAACTAACCCTAACGTCAAGATGACGACGCCGCTATGACGGCATTATGCTCAAAATATTAGGCATTTGAATATATTGTGTACCTATTTACTCTCAGGCCATTTTAATAGGTAACATTTGACAGTTCATCAAAATTTAACAACGACCTTGAAACGGCGGGCATAAAATAATATATTGTTTCGTTTTGTTAGAACTGCACAATTGCTTAACTTTTTTCAATTACGATTACATATTTATTGTATTAATGACTGATACGAGCACGAGTTCGGTACGAGTTGTACCGAACTGACAGACGTCAACAGACGTCAAATGTTACCTACTAAAATGGCTCAATAGTAGTTTAGAAATTATGATTTCTTTAAAACTATAAGGAGCTTTAAATAGGTTTAATTGAATTCTGAATAATTAGATTAGTACTAAATCTTATTCTAGTCTCTTATATGCTTGTAATTTTCGAGTAGGTTTCGCTATCAGTGAGGCGCTATCAGAGGTGATATCTACGCTAGTGAGGCGCCGCCATCTTGATAGTGGACTCTGGCGCCGCGATCTCGGCGCACATAGCTAATAAAGCCAAACTAGAACTAACGTTTCTATCTCAAGTATACCACTTTCTTAATATTTCTGCTTGAAGAATCACCGGAACCCATTTCTTCGATCAATCCGTCCGAGTCTTAATTACACGGATTCTTGTTTACGCCTGCTTTTGGGCCAGTCCACGTTTTTAATTAAACACTTTCACAGTCTCGTGGAGAAAGCTAGTTTACTCCATCTATGGAGTAAACGTAACAAAAACGTAAAGACCAAAGACTATGATAAAAGTGCTGTAAAAAAATTCAAGTATACCAATATGTATTAGAAAGATTACATTTGCAAAACTTGGAAATATTATATAAGATGTGTAATCGAAATACACACCAAAGGCGAAGATGCAAACTACACTATTAATTTTCTTAAGACAATGAAGAAACCCTCACTGAGATTCATCACCACGAAGAAAATGGACAGAGATACTGTTCCTTCTTTGTCCATTGTGAAAACTATAGAATTAAATGAAGATGTTAACAAAAAGAACGAATACCTATTATAAGATAATTTCAACGAAACTTATTTTGAACTGTAAATTAGTTAACACTAGTGTAAGTCTGTGAATTCTGTTTTAAATAAATGATTGTGAAAAAAAGAGTTTTATCATATATTGGAGACGTGCCTTTAGAAAACTTTTATGTTACCTACTTTTAAGTTATCCGGTCACACACTTTTAAGTTACCTTTATGTTACATGAGGCCAATTTTACGGCCTTACCCATAGACATAATTATCGCGACACTTTATTATACTTTACTTTATAAAAAATTAAGCTTTTGCATGCCTTTACATGTATTATAACTATTTCAAGCAAATAAACCAATTTTAATGTATATAAAACTTTAACGATAAAATATCGAATGCATTACTAGTGGTTCGCCCTGAACTGAGATCTCGCGAATCTCCCAAGAAACAAAACATTCTATATTATTCTTAGGACGACTTGCACTACGATGCCTAAACGTATTTAGTGGCTAAATATTATTTAAGAAGTTGTCAAATCATACAAATACGTCAAATTTAAACATGTTTAGTCGCTAAATACGTTAAGAGATCTTTGTGCATGCCGGCCTTAATGTTTAACTAATAAATTAGTGCCACGATATGTATAACCAAATAATGTGACCTATAGTTACATTCAATTTAGAGGTAACGGGGGTTCATGTTAATTGGTTTAGTGTCGCTGGAAATTGCAGTTATTCTGGATTTTAGACTTTTTCCTATATTTGTGTCACTACAGCTACACGAATACCAATTTTAAACACTGTGGGTTCACCGGTGTACCCTATGAATTTTGCCAAAGTTTTGTTTTGATGGCTAATTAGGTACTCAAAAACTACAAGGATTAAACTATATATAAAAACGAGGTTGAAATGAACTAATGAAGACCTTACATTTGACGTCCCATTTGATCTAATAGTCTCATTTTCATTTTTTTTTACCCCTCTTGAACACCAGTATCTCAACAACCCCCCCCCCACATTTTTAGCTCAGTTAGTCACACCAAATTTGTGTCTTTACTATCTACCTATATACCAAATTTCACGATGATCGGATTAACGCTTCGAAAGTTAACCTCGGACAAATAAATATACATACATGCATACAACGCCGATTTGCCCAAATTGATTTGGAAATCTCACTTCGTTCGATCAATAAGATAAAATTCTCAGAAATAAAACTGCTTCAACCCATTCCAAATAATTGCAGTCAAAGACAACTATATAATTTACAATGTTTTAAAATTATTTTTGAGATGGCATTAAAAAAAACCCTATGATATTTTTCGATCCTTTTGTTACCATCAACATTCCTAATTTTCGAACTAAGTTTTAGTGGTTTTGAGCGATAAAACCGCCCATTTTTCTTACCTAACTGTATCTCTTTGATGATGTACTTCAACTGACGTCCGTGACGTCAATGCAGGTTTGATGGCTGAAAACCAGCGTTGAGCAATAAGTTTATTGTTCAGCATAATGCTGAGCCATACTCCTTTTTTGGCACAGGGCTCATAGTGACTCGGTACGTATCTTTTGTTTTATTTTTTTTTTATTTTATATGTTAACATGTTTTTATTTGTCTGTATTTAATTATCTGTCTTTACTTATCCACTGTACTTATGTAGTTTCTGTGTGTTTGTTACATGTGTCGAATGAATGTCTATATCCATCTATCTACTTTTGTTTAGTGTGAAATAAAGAGTAATATTTTTTGTAAGTAAACCAACCATTACCCTTATACACTGTATCACCGATCAGTACAACGCCATTGAATTTTACGGATTCCGTAGCGAACCAATTTGGGCTTTTTTCACTTTTGTGGCCGGATCAAATAAATTTAACTTTGAGTATGGCCTTTGTTCTTTAATTTATTCGGCCAGTACCGATAAATACACTTTTGTGTTTTTAGGGTTCCGTACCTAAAGGCTAAAACCGGACTCTATTACTAAGACGTTGCTGTCTCTATGCCTGTCTGTCTGTCCATCTGTCACCAGGCTGTATATCATGAACCGTGATAGTTAGACAGTTGAAATTTTCAAAGATGATGTATTTCTGTTGCCGCTATAACAACAAATAGAATAAAATAAATGTTTAAGGGTAGCTCCTATACAACAAACGTGATTTTTTTGCTTGTTTTTGCTCGATATTGATAACGGCAACAGGTAGACGCTTGAAGTGTTCACAGAATATTGCGTTAATTTGTTCACTTTAAAAATAAATAACTAATAATAATTAAAATTAAATCAATGTTTAAGGGGGGCTCTCATACATCAAACGTGTTTTTTTTGCTATTTTTATAGATAATGGTAGGGAACCCTTCGTGCGCGAGTCTGACTCGCACTTGCCCGGTTGTATTTTATTTATCGTCAGCTTATTGCGCGAGCTATTGATTTATGGCGAGCGTTGTAGGGTTTCTTTTTTTGGCTACATTTCTGTTGAGTGTAAATAGATACATATTGTAAATGGCATGTTTTATATTGACATTTCTAATATTATTTGTTCGTGTACTGATAAGTACTGATAATATTTTGTTTGACATTAGACTTAGTTTAAATTTGATTTATATAGTAACTAGTTGATCCGCCAAACTTCATACCGCCTTGGCATGCTTATGACGCGGGCTGCCAATATACGTCGCCCCGGTACAATTGTCAATCAAACATCATTAGCTGCATCTATGTGTGAGAAAATGAATTTTCTTCATAATTTCTTTTTGCGTTAATTTTTCTGATATTTCAATAGTTATTCTGCTATTTGGGGCGGAGACAAATCCCACAAATCAAAGATCATCAAACTCCCGCCGTTCTTGAGTTATAAATGGTGTAACTTACCCGACTTTGTTTATTATATACTTATAGGTTTATTTTTGCGCAAAATCTGTATGTTAGAATATATAAGGTTCAACAAAATGTAACATTGAAACATATGTATCTATATTCTGGCAAATAAACTTTCTGGTTTCTGATAGGCATATATACCTGTTTACAGTAAACAATCAGTCATGTATTGTGTTTTTTGTGGTGAACGCGTTTATCTTTGCGTCATAAAAAACAATAAGATGACCGAAACCAATGCGTTAATATATACTAGTCTACACTAATATTATAAAGAGGATGGATTTGTTTGTTTGTATTGAATAGGCTCCGAAACTACTGAACCGATTTATCAAGTTTTTTCACTGTTGGGAAGCTGCAGTATCCCCGGGTGAGACAGGCTACTTTTTACCCAACTGTACAGAAGGAGGGTAATGTACAGAAGGAGGGAGGCTCACAACTTTAGTGTTAGGTACCTACTCATGATATTAGATATCCTAAGATCTCTCTTTTAGAGATAGTTTGTTTGTTATGTTTCAATTCTTTAATGCACAAAACGAAAAATGCACAAATGGAGGACTTAATGCCAAACGCATTTTATACCAGTCAACCGTGACAGGTAAAAAAAATACAAATAGAAATTAAAAAAACTACTAACTACCTAATTGCCTACATAAATATATTAATACTTACAAATACAATATAATTATAAAATACAGAATTATAACTCAAAAATATATAACATAAATTAATATATATATATATATATAATTATAAAATACAGAATTATTTGAGTTATAATTCTGTATTTTATAATTATATTGTATATATTGTATATATATATATATATATATATATATATAAATATATAATATATAATAAATAAATAAATATAATAACAAATAATAAATAAAGTTATAAGTATAAGCTCAAATGGAATTTGACTTTAAATAGTGAGTATGGACAGAACGTTTGAAAGCTGGTTTCGCTGATATTTCTCTAATACTGAGGGGAAGAGCGCTCCATAAGCCGAGCGCTCCATAAGCCCACTGCCTTTATAATAATAAATAAATAATTGATTGATTGATTGAAAATACTTTATTGCACTTATAAAACTAGTACAAAGGCGAACTTAATGCTAAAGAGCATTCTCTTCCAGATAACCTTTGTGTATTGTAGACAAAGATGTGTAGGTAGTGCACAGAAAAGGTAAAAAAGAAAATTTGCACAGGACTAATAAATATAGCATAATATAGGTACATACTACTTAAATAAACCTACTTAAATACTTTATATGATAGACTAAACTATACCAATATCGAATTAAAATACATACATAACAATAGAAGAGAAGTGTTATGGAAATATTAAGTTGCTCATTTTTGGTCGGTTTGACCGAGAAGGTGCCTATAGATTCTCAATCTGAATGCTTCCACTGAAGTAGCCTCGAAATAGTTTGGTGGCATATTATTCCAGAGACGAGTAGCGGTTATGGTGTAAGAGTCAGAGTAAGTAGCCGTGTTATGCTGTGGAGTAATTAGTTGGAAACTACGAGACGATCGCACAGGTCTGTCCTCAGTTGATACGGATGCAAATCGCTCTCTGAGGTAGCTGGGAGATAGAGGGTTGCGAAGAATATTATATAAGAGGGATAGCATGTGCGCATCTCGACGAGCTCTGATGTCAAGCCATTTTAGCTGCTGACGAAATACCGAGACATGATCATATTTTCGTAGGCCGTAGATATAGCGAATGCAAAGATTCTGCAGACGCTCCAACCTGTTCAGTTGCTCTTCCGTAGCATCGGGATAGCATACATCTGCATAATCTAGGATGGGTAAGAGTAACGCATTAACCAGTGTGGACCTCGTAGATTGGGGCAAGAAATTTTTTAGGCGTTTCAGAGTATGCATGGTACCATACATCCTCCTACTAATCTGGGTAATATGGTGGTCCCATGACAAATTATGGGTAATGAAAAGGCCTAAATTCTTAACCTCCTTGCAGAACTGCAGTGGAATATTATTATATTTAACCGGAGGAAGAGTGTTAAGATTAATTTTGACAATCTGTCTGTTACCACCAATTATTATCACCTGCGTCTTGTTGGGATTAATAAGTAGACCAAATTTTTGAGTCCAGTCATACACAGCGCTTAGATCATTAGTGAGATTTTCAATTCCAGATAGAATTTGATCGGGATTACAACTGAGATATAACTGAACATCATCGGCATATAGGTGATAGGATGTGTGATGTATTACCGATACCAGGGTGTTGATAAAAAGAGAGAAGAGGAGGGGTGAAAGAACGCCTCCTTGAGGTACACCTGCTTCGATTTTACACCAGTCAGAGGACAGATCATTAATTCGCACACATTGTTCGCGTCCGCAAAGATATGAGCTGAACCATGTTAAAGAAGACTGAGAAAGATTAATAGAGCGTAAGACGGCCAGCAAAATTTCGTGGTCCACACAGTTGAAAGCGTTACTAAAGTCTAACAAGGAAAGAAGAGTGAGCTTACGGTTGTCAATAGCAAGCCTGATGTCGTCTGTAATTTTAATAAGGGCAGTGCAGGTACTGTGTGCAGGGCGAAAGCCTGACTGAAACGGACTAAGAAGATTATTACTGTGGAGAAAAGATGAAAGCTGGCGATGCACAACTTTTTCAAGAATTTTAGAAAGGAAAGGGAGAATTGATATTGGGCGATAGTCTTTAAGTTCAGTTATGTTAGACTTTTTGGGAATGGGTATGATGAAAGCTTTCTTCCATATAGTAGGGAAATTGCTACTTGTGAGGGAAAAGTTAATAATATGAGTGATATATGGAAGAGTCAGTTCAAGTATTGGAGTTAGCATCTTTAAACCGATTCCATCATGACCAACCGCCTTGCTGCTAATGCTAGCAATAATCTTTGCAACATCACCTTCATCTACCTGCCCAAAAGAAAAAGAAGTAAAATTTTCTAGCGGCTGCCTAGCTAACTGCATTATGCATTATTAATAATAATTAATAAATATCGCTGGTCATTTCACACGGCGCTATCTAGCCCCAAACTAAGCAGAGCTTGTACTATGGGAACCAGATAACTGATAGAATACTTATATACATTTTTTTTTGTAAATACATACTTATAATATATAGAGAAACAACCAGACCCGGAACAAATATCTGTAGATCATGCAAACATGAGTTCCGCGGCGGGAATCGAACCCGCTACCTCCTGCGTATCAGCCGGCTATTCGCCCACTGCACCACGGAGGTCGTCAAAAGAGTTGACTCGGTAGGCAAAGGAGTGGTTAGGAGTGGCTAGGCAGAGAGAATATGTTCACCTAAGATTACGATCGTCAGTGCCGGCTAAGAAAGTAAAACCTTGATTTTTGGTAATGAGGAGAGTATGGGTCTCTCATATCAGATATAACAGTCAAAGGCAAGACCATAAATTATGTTTGATATATTTAAAATATTATATATTTGCCTATTTATTGCAAAATACTTGCCAGTATATACGTGACAGATAGCAAGTCCACCACCCAAGGGCGGATCCAGGGGGAGGGTCGTGGGGGTCATGACCCCCCCCCCCCCCTGGGCTGGGTCCAGGACCTAAGTGGACCACTAATTAAAATAGTTAAACATAATGTTTTTATAAATTTAATGTCACAATATAGATTTTATGTAAGTACATTTAATATTCATCATCATCATCATCATCATATCAGCCGTAGGACGTCCACTGCTGGACAAAGGCCTCCCTCATTGATCTCCAGGAACTGCGGTTGGAAGCGGCCTGCATCCAACGCCGACCTGCGGTTCTTACCAAGTCGTCTGCCCATCTTGTGGGTGGACGTCCTACGCTGCGCTTGCCGGTCCGTGGCCTCCACTCGAGAACCTTTCGGCCCCATCGGCCATCTGTTCTGCGCGCTATATGGCCTGCCCATTGCCACTTGAACGTGCTAATCCGTCGGGCTATGTCGGTGACATGAGTTCTCCTACGTATCTCCTCATTTCTGATTCGATCCCGTAGAGAAACCCCAAGTATAGCCCTCTCCATAGCTCGTTGAGCGACTCTGAGCTTATTCATAAGGCCAATAGTGAAGGACCACGTCTCGGTTCCATATGTCATCACTGGTAACACACACTGATTGAAGACTTTTGTCTTAAGGCACTGAGGTATGTTGGACGAAAAGACGTTGCGAAGTTTCCCAAACGCTGCCCATCCGAGTTGGATTCGACGATTGACCTCTTTCTCGAAGTTGGACCTACCTAATTGGACTGTTTGTCCTAGGTATACATACGCGTCGACAACTTCAAGAGCCGAGTTCTCAACCATAACTGGGGCAGGGACGACATGGACATTCGACATGATTTTTGTCTTGTCCATGTTCATTTTAAGTCCTACCCGTTGGGAGACTCGATTGAGGCCTTCGAGCATCGTGCTGAGCTCTTCCATCGACTTTGCCATGACCACAATATCGTCGGCAAACCGAAGGTGAGTGATGTATTCGCCGTTAATATTGATGCCCAGTCCTTTCCATTCCAGAAGCTTGAAGGCATCTTCCAATGCGGTCGTAAACAGTTTCGGAGAGATTACATCTCCCTGTCTTACGCCTCTTTTTAAGGGAATCGCCTTCGAGCTCTGTTCGTGTACTCGGACTGACATAGTGGCGTTTTTATACAAACACTTCAACACTTCGATGTACCGATAGTCAATACGGCATCGTTGGAGATACTCAAGCACTGCCCATGTTTCGATCGAATCGAAGGCTTTCTCATAGTCCACAAACGCGAGACATAGCGGCAAGTTATACTCTTCGGTCTTCTGTATGACTTGCCGCAGCGTATGTATGTGGTCTATGGTACTGTAGCCTTTACGGAACCCGGCTTGTTCGGGAGGCTGGAAGTCATCAAACCTGCGTTCGAGACGGTTCGCGATGACCCTCGAAAACAGCTTATAAACATGGCTCAAAAGCGAGATGGGTCTGTAATTCTTAAGCAAGGTGTTGTCACCTTTCTTGAAGAACAGAACCACCACGCCCCCGTTCCATGCTTTTGGCGTCGTACCTTCAAGCAAGGCGGAATTAAAGAGCTTCTGAAGGACTTTAAGTACCGGTGATCCACCCGCTTTCAGAAGCTCTGAAGTGATTCCATCCTCGCCCGGCGCCTTGTCGTTCTTAAGCTGCTTCAAGGCCATCCTGATCTCATACAGGCTGATGTCCGGAATATCTTCGGTATAATGTCGGGTCAGTTTGGCTCTTGGGTCGTTGGCCGCACTGCAAACAGGTTTAGTGACCGAATCGTAGAGCCGTCCATAGAACCTTTCGACTTCCCTTAACACTTCCGCTTTACTTATAACGTCAAGTAAAGCGGAAGTGTTAAGGGAAGTCGAAAGGTTCTATCTTCCCTGCCATCTTCCCTCTTCAGCTTCGTCATGCGGCTCTGCCCAATAGAATTATCTCTCGCGAACACTTTGGAGCCTTTATTCCGCTCTATCGTATCTTTAATACGAGATGTATTAAAGGTACGAATATCGTGCCGCAAGGATTTCCAAATCTTTCTATTGAGCTGCCTATGTGACTGAGCATCATCGGGAGACTGCAGTCGCAAAGAACGTCGTTCAGCCATGAGGATAAGGGTGTCATCAGAGAGTTTCTGAGGTCTATTGGTACGGGGGGTCTTAAAGAACTGGTACCCCACCGTATGGACGGTTTCTACGAACCTGTTATTGATCTCGTCCACTGATGCATCTACTTCTAGACAGTCAAAGCGATTTGCAAGTTCGAGTTAAAAGCTCTCGAGGTTTTGGATATGAGCGCGAGTGGGTCGGAGCGTAGATTTCATCAAACGGGACCTTTCAAGTTTAACGTTCATATTCAATGTGGCTCTTACAATTCGGTGATCACTGCCGTTTTCACCCTGTGAATCACAGAGACATCATTGAATATCCGTTTCTTGTTGGTCAAGATGAAATCAATCTCATTTCTCGTGGAACCGTTGGGACTCATCCAGGTCCATTTCCTGTGAGGCGGCTTCTGGAAAAAAGAATTCATCATAAAGAGTCCTTCTTTCTCCAGAAAATCGGCCAGCTTCTGTCCCCTGGGGTTCCGTTGCCCATATCCAAATTGCCCCACTATCAACTCATCATCGCTTCTCATGCCTAGCTTTGCATTGAAGTCTCCCATAACAACAATAAAGTGAGTTTTGTTCGTATGTATGGCTCTACTGATGTCCTCATACATAGACTCTACTTCTTCATCTGGGTGTGAAGAGGTCGGCGCATATACCTGAACGACCTTCAGCGAATATCGCTTAGATATTCTGAGTGTCAGGTACGCGACCCTGCTCGACACACTGTCGATGGTGATAATGTTGTTGATGAGTGACTTGTGAACGAGAAACCCAACACCACCTTGGGACTGTTGGTCGCCCTCCCGGTAGTATAGTAGGTTACCAGACTTAAGGGATATCGTGTCCTCACCCTCTCTACGGACTTCTGATAACCCCAAAAAATCCCAGTGTAATCTACTAATTTCTTCTTCCAGCTCAACAATCTTTTCGTCTGTCCTCAAAGTGCGGATGTTGTGTGTTACCAGGGCCAGTGGTCGTCGTAGGGTTTGGTAGCCGATCGTCGCCCGGGGATTCTTAGCACCCCTGGCCCCGCCGTTACCGTGACTGCTACCATAGCCAGGATTAGCGGGGCCGCCGGGGACTCGGGGCCTGGTTTTATGTTGTAAATTTATCATTAGGGGGTTGTTGCCATACTCGCCACGCTTGGCAGGCGGGTTGGCGAGCGCAGTATAGGTATTGAAAACACGAAAAGACGCTGCTGCCCATCTTTCGGAGGTATCCCTTAGCAGACTCCTACTGCATCCACGGGCAAGAGCGGAGGGGAAACATTCTATTGCCGGCGCCCCACGGCGTAATATTTTATTAATTTAATATAATATTTAGATTTGAAAAAACGATTTTGTTATTTAAATACATATAGGTATTTTTAAGTACAGTATGTAAGTACATTAATAAAATGCCTACTTTTTACTTGTATCCATGATTATAAAAATTAAATTATAACTTATTGTAACTTGACCACGACTATGTGACCGCCCTCCCCCCCTCCCCCTCCCCCTGGTACCAAAGCTGGATCCGCCCTTGCCACCACCACTTATTAGAATACCTTAGTTTTGTACGACAATTTCCTTTAACAGCCTCATCTGTTGGCAAGTTTTTTGGGAATATATTCATAACTTAGTTAACTGATAAGTTAATTTCTTATCAGGTAATATTTGAATTACTTATTTTAAATGCTTAGATTAAACCTAGTCAAATGCATGTAATTCGTCCAGAAAATTTATGAAAATCGTACCATAGCCCTTAAACATTCGAAATTCTTCGTGGAATCCAGCATTTACAATACTAGAATAGTATTTTTAATTCGCGACCACTAATAATTACTGATTCAAACAGGTATTCAATCAGTTCGTAAATCATTACCCTCCTGGTAATCGATCTTTTTAAGATATACAATTCCGTAGTACAATAATTTGATCTATCTCGTAATGTTTAGCCAGCGTTTGCGATTTAAGAGCACAAAAATATATTTATAGGCTTTTCTGTACTATAATATTTTTTTATTTTATTTTATTCATAAGACTAACAGCTACAAAAATATAACAGTTTTAAAATTATATATTACGTTAATACAGCCAATTGAAGGTCTCTCTAAATAATACTTATAGTGATAGTTTCTACAATTTATGTGTGACAGTGACAATTTGTAATAAAGTGACAGTGAACGTCAATGGCTATAAAGATACGAGTATATATTTTAATAAAACAATATAACTAAGGATAATATATACATACTATAAGAAGTTATATACATATGTGTAAATGAAATAAATATTATAAATATTATATACTACATGTTTCTATGTGTATAAAAATTATAAATAATAAATATATCTAATATAAGTTAGCAAACAAAATAAAACAACTCATACATTCTACCATTGTTATACCAAATAACTATTTACATCATTATAAAAAAAATCTACACATTTCACATAGCGCTATCTAGCCCCAAACTAAGCAGAGCTTGTACTATGGGAACCAGGTAACTGATAGAATACTTATATACTTCTTTTTTTTGTAAATACATACTTATAATATATAGAGAAACAACCAGTATGTATAACTAAGTAAATACATATTACCATACAATGCATGCATTCAGTGCACCAAGATAAACTATAAAACTTACAAATAAAAGAAATTGCTTTATTTGACTACTATACATAAAACTACTACTATACATATCATTATTATAAATACGGGATTTATCACGTACCGTCTTATCGGTGTTTCGACCGACAATGTTTCCGGTTCAATTCGTGAACCTTCATCAGGGTGAGTGCGATCCGCTCCGAATAACGTCTCGTCGTGCGAGGCGAGACGTTATTCGGAGCGGGGTATTGCCGTGGGGTGCCGGCAGTAGAATGTTACCCCTCCTCTCATGCCCGTGGATGCAGTAAGAGCCTGCTAAGGGATACCTCCGGAAGATGGGCAGCAGCGTCTTTCCGTGTATTAACATCCCGTACTGCGCTCGCCAACCCGCCTGCCAAGCGTGGTGAGTATGGCAACTACCCATCATGGAGTGGAGGCCTGTGTTCAGTAGTGGACGTTTTACGGCTGAAATGATGATGAATGATGATTGTCGGTCGAAACACCGATAAGACGGTACGTGATAAATCCCGTATTTATAATAATGATTGAAGTCAATCACGAAAGTTTTCTAAGTACTATACATATGTATGTATTATACATATAAACCTTCCTCTTGAACCACTCTATCTATTGCTGAAAACTGCATTAAAATCCGTTGAGTAGTTGAAAAGATCTAAGCGAATAGACAGCGGAAGCGACTTTATTTTATACTATGTAAAGATAAAGATGTACCTTTTTTATTTAGTCTTAATAAAAAGGTACGGCTACACACGGCTAGACATCAAGCTATGAATTTCCAGTATAAACTGACCTCTCATTCTTTGGAAAGCCTACACAATGCGAGGTCAGCTTATACTGGATTTCATAGCTTAATGTTTAGCCGTGTGTACATACGCGATAAATACCCATTTAAATCAGTAATTAAGTACAAGAATACATGAAACAACCTTGAATCCACAACAAGAGCTTTGCAACTACTAATGAATACGTCACTCCATACCTTCCATTAACAACAATTTTATTAGATGATTAATGTGCCCGAAATTGATATTTAATAGCTGGCAAACAGTCGTGCGTTGCCGTGGCGGTCGCGTCGCGGTCGCGTTGCGGCGCGTATTATGTAATTTATGATATGATGTTCATGTAACTAGACTACTTTAGAATCATCGCATATGATTGAAGTGGTGATGGTATTACCAATTTAACTAGTTTATTGACACTATATTCCGAAAAATATAAACAATATTGTGTATATGTTACGAGCTGGAGGGTTCGGGATAAAATAATAAAAAATCAATCTGACCAACATAACACTTTTGTTCAACCCTAGCTGACCAATCCGCGGCTTTGCACGCGTAGTTTTTCAATTAAAACATTACCCTCCTTCTGAGCAGTTGGGTAAAAAGTAGTTTATGTTACTTAGGGTGAATGTAGCTTTCCAATGGTGAAAGAATTTTTGAAATCGGACAAGTAGTTTTTGAGTTTATTCATTACAAACATACACACAAAAATACAAATCTTTCTTCTTTATAATATAAGTATAGATGTAGACTAAAATGATAAATACACGATCTTAATCACAACACACTAATTCACAACTCGGTTGCACAATAAGCCACTTAAAGTTACCGAAATGTTCGCACGTATAGCCAAATTCAGACTGACACTGCGGTTTTTTTTTTCGAATGGACTTATCTCGCTGTTGGCCTCTGAGGCCGTTGCAGCTTAACCGAGCTTTTGGCGAGCGCAGAAGGCGCTCAGCCCTATAATTTTATTTTTGATGAGGCAACTAGCGCAAGGGCACCACTTAGGTACGAACCTCGGCTTGGGCTGTTGCCGGGGCGGGGATAGGAGAGAAACGCCCGGGTACGTGCTTGTACCTCGTGTAGGCGGCGACTAATGGGACTCGTTGACCTCGCCGGCGAGGTCGGTGTATTTGTGGAGTGTTTGCTCTGTCTAATGTGGATGACTCACCCGCATTAGCGGAAGTGATTTCGTCATCCGGGTCTCCGAGAACGTGTCTCGGACGACGGAGGGTTTGCTGACTCTGCGGACGTCTCTCCGCACTATTTATACCACGCACAGTAGGTACACAACTCGCAAACGTTCTCTATGGTTCCACTGGTAACTAGAAAAGTGAAGGTTTTTCGACTGACTACTATTTCTTATTCTGTGCAACTGTAGGTAAGAACGTAGTATGTAGGTATATTCTACACCAAGTATTGCCTAATCTGTGACACAGTAGGTATAACTTCGAGAAGACGACTATTTCTTATTCTGTAATAGCCTTGGCGTAACATTAATATATACACATATATGCCTAGTGCAAAGGTTGATCAATGAAGGAAATAATTTCCTCAATTAGTCAATAGTAGTTTAAATTTTTGAACCAGTCCCTATTTTATTTTTTTTTATTCATTTTGTTCCTGTTTTTATTTTATTTTCTAAGTGTGTTTTTGTTTTAGATATAAACTATAGTAAGTTATCTGAAATAAATTATTTTTATTTTATTTTATATCGATACTGCTGTGTATATCGACTATGTTTGCAGGGTGTGGGTCCGTAAGAAAATGGCCGCGTTGCTTAGGAATTGTTGAATAATCAGTTCATTGATTGGAGATTACGTGCTTACCTTTAAACTAGGTAGTTGTTTTATGATAAAATACTTAGCTTTAAAGATCTAATTAGACACTTATTAATCCAAATAAACACCTTGTATTAGTACTTTACTAGGACTGGCCCGACCTATAGAGTTTTGAAGATTTTACTTTGTGCATTATTAATGTAAAAGTTAATTTAGAAAGAAATAACTGCAATTGAGCTGAATTGAATCACTCGTTCACTAAAATATGTGCTAGTAACGACACTGGTTAGCATGTGGCAACGCAATTTGATATGTCATTATCGTCATAAATTTTAATTTAATTATTTGTCCGATTATATGTGATTTACTTTGGAATATTTGGTTTGAACTTTTAATATCATTCTCGTCATGCGATCTGCTCCGCGCCGCGTCTCGCCTCGCACTACGCACCGAAACATTATAATGTCGTAACACCGACAAAAATGTGATAAACTCCGTATTTAAGAATGAGCGTTACGTTGGTATTACTTCAGAGATAAGTCAAGCTCGATGTAAAATGTTTGTGAACAGACCACTCATAGACTACGAGTACGTGCTTTGTTATGTATGACATATAATCAAAACAAGGATAGGGCTAATGGCTAGTATTGTTGTCGTAATATTATTTACGTAAAAATTGTTGATTGGAAATGTATCGATTACTGGATAAATATTCAAACTACTGCTAATAATCCTACCTCTAAAATCAATTAATACGATTTCGGATGTGTGTGTTTTAATTAATGTCGTACATAACAAACATGTTGTACAATTCTTACCCTGTTCAGACCTGTCAACGTCACTTTGAAGGAATGACAAGATGTGACATTGACATAACGCAACTGCGTAGAAGCCGCATTCTCTCGATTACTTTTCACTTGTATTTTTGTATTTACGATAAAATATACGAAATATTGTAAAATTCCTGATTAAAACATTAATATTGAAGAATAAGAAAATTTATTTTCGCATCGTCGACGTTCCTACCCAAACAACCCTATAGCACTATTTTCTATTTGAAACCGTAAGCAGTAAGCTCTAAGTCCAACCCATCCCGGGGCGATAAGCTCGGAGTGGTGGCGCTACACGCCCAGTAATCAAGAGCTCAACGCTAAGTTTGACGTTAATTGCACCGCTTAGCACTAGCGAAGGATTTGTCGAATGTCTCGCAACACTCGCTGCTGTTTGGCGAGATACTCGTAAGCACTCATGATTGATTGCAGTCTTGGAAATGCAAATGTTAAGTAGTTTTGGTTATGTAAGATGGTAGATGTATGGTTTCTTCGGTATGGAACCCACTCTATGATAAATATAAAGATCAGATAGAATCAGTTCAACGTAAGTTTCTGCGTTCAGTAACCTATCGCTGCTTTCGTTCCAAGTCCTCTTACGACGTTCTCTTATATAAATACTCACTGCCAACTCTTATGTTGAAAAGACTGCTCTTTGATGTTACTTTATAAAATATGTCATCATGGATTTGACTGTAGTAATCTTGTAAACCACTTACACATACCTTATCATTCTTACCCTCAAGAGAATCGCAAACGTAATTTGTTTGCGCCTATTCCCTGCAAAACTAACGCCGGTGAGCGCGCACCCTTAAACAGAGTCATGAAACAACCTAATGTTCTCTTTACTGGTATCGAACTGTTTGTAACCTCACCCGGCACTTTCAGAAATGTGAAAAGAAAAGAGTGTATCTGATGTCATAATGCCGGATACACTCTTTCTGTCTGACCTAAAGTAAAAGGTAAAATCTTGTTCTCGTATGTAATGTAACCTACAGATATTATTTGTCTTCTTTGATAAGCAAAAACTTTTTATGCCCTTATAATTTGTCAACCCAATCTTTTAACACCGGGGCTGATTATACATAAAGAACCTTATTTAGTATTAGCATTAAGTAACCTAATTGTATAATTGTTTGTTGTCCTTAATAAAGAAAAATAAAAATAAATAAAATTGATGCAGACAAAAATGAGCTTAACAAAATTAAGCTAAGACATGGTACGCTTCAAATAATTAATTCAATACAATTCTTTACTTCAGACTAGCACTAACCCAACATTAATTACAGGTCACTTTTCATATGTTAAATATGAAAAAAGTGCCAAAGTACATATATTAATAATATATAAATAATATTAACGGTAATTTTAGTTAACTATAAATAGAATATAAGGAAATGTAAATAAAAACAAAAAACAAAATGAAAAAAAATTCCAATATATTAGCAATAGACTAGTTTAATGTATGCAATACCCCAACAATGCAATAGTGTTAAAAATAATTATGATAAACAAATGTTGATGTAATGGGGAATGGAAGATAGGAGAGAATGATAGAACAGAATGGAAAAAGTTGGTAGTAGACCAGGTCTCCGATCTCTATGACGGAGAATTTTTATGTAGGATAACTCGCAAGCCAGACCATCGTGTCCGGACCGGAAAAAAACGAGTGTGCTTTAGCCCACACGACTGAAATAAAACTTCTTTTTCAAAATATTAATTTATAAAATTGTTCAAGAACGAAATGAAATTACGAAAAATACTCAATAAATCACCGTTCGCGTAACGCTAGCAAACCCGCAAACGAACTACTGACTGAGATATAATATATATATTTCATGCACTGGCTAAGAGAGGAAGATGGAAAGAAAATGTGCGCGCGCACTACTCCCTCTTGCTCCTACAGTGTGATATAGACAATAGGCCTGCACTGTGTCTTAGATATACGAAACGTAACTGGCTATGAGAGAAAGAGAGAAAGAAAATGTGTGCTCGTACCTCTCTCTCTTGCTCCTACAGTAATATACGAAACGTAACTCTCTCTCTTTCTATCTACACTAACTTATATCTCTTTCTCAACTTCCGTTCGCTAAGCACGATCATACTTTTCGAAACGCTCTCGTCACGCATTCACCAGCTTACTCTCCAAGTCAAACGTGCGTAAAGAAGTTTTACTTCAAAAACATTAAATACAAGGCAGGTTCATAGTCCATATTTAGTATAATACAAATATATAATAATAATAAATATATGTGGCTGGACATTTCACACAACGGTATCTAGCCCCAAACTAAGCGAACTTGTACTATGGGAACCAGATAACTGATAGAATACTTATATACTGTTTTTTTGTACATACTTATAATATATAGAAAAACATCCAGACACGGAACAAATATCTGATACATTTGTTCCGCGGCGGGAACCCGCTACCTCCTGCGTCTCAGCCGGCTATTCGCCCACTGTAACCCAGAAGTCGTCAATATAACAATATACAATGAAAAAAACGAATATGCTTTTGACCAGACGACTGAAGTAAAACTTCTTTTGAATGAATGAATGAATGAAATACTCTTTATTTCACACCAAATAAAAATACAGTAATAATGGAAATAAACAATAAATAAAGGTTTGGATGGACAGGATAAACAAAATCAAAAGACGGCGGTGTAAGAGTACCTACAGATATAAACAGAACCCACAAAATAAAATTTACCTATTAATTATAATAATAAACATAAACTTAAATACATACAAATAATATAAGTTAAAATAAACTACACTACATAAAGAGGATAAATAACATAAACACTAACTAGCAGTTACGAGACAACGAAAGGAAATGGTTGCATACCTTGACTTTGAAAATAGGAAGAGATTGGGACGACCTTACAGACAAAGGTAGGGCGTTCCACAGTCGCACAGCTTGTACTGTAAAGGAGTCACCATAAAATTGTGAACTATGGATGGGAGTTCGAAGCTTCGGAAGAACGAAGGGTTTGAGAGTGTCCCTGATACAGATACTCGAAACGCTCCTTTAGATAAGAAGGTGAAGTTCTTTTTCAAAATATTAATTTATAAAATTGTTCAATTACATAATTGTCCACATGTCTGTAGGTCGATCAGTCTATGTTCATTCTGGACAGACGCAACTCGCACTCGCACATTAACGTTTAAAAACTTACGAAACGTAACTCTCTCTCTTTCTATCTTCACTAACTTATATCTCCATCTCAACTTCCGTTAGCACTTTTCGTAACGCATTCCAGCTTGCTCCCCAAGTCAAGCGTGCGTAAAGAAGTTTTACTTCAATAAATAAACTCACTTTCGCTTGCGTTACATTCATATCCTTAGATATTCTATCTAATATTATAAATTCGAAAGTAAATGTCTCTCTGTCTGTTTGTTACGTTTTCACTACTAAACGGCTCGACTGATTTTGATGAAATTCAGTATACAAATAGATTATGACCAGGATTAAGGCAGATGCTACTTGTTACCCGACTGCACAAAAGGTGGGTAATGTTTTTATCGAAAAACGACGCGAGCGAAGCCGCGGGCGTATCAGCTAGTACCACATAAAATTATGAATAACTAGCTGTTGCCCGCGATTTTGTACGTTATACAATACTACATGTGTAGGTAACCTACAAATAAAGCTAAACTCGCTGTTGCAACTCGACGTGACACCCCATTTTTATCCCATGGGAACTGATTTATAGGATAAAAAGTAGCCTATGTGGTAATCCAATCTATAATCTACGTACATATCAAATTTAATCGAAATCGGTTCTGCTGTTACAACGTGATTGAGTAAACAACAAATAAATAAACGAATATCCAAACTTTCGCATTTTTATTATTAGTGCGATACCAATTAATGCAGACCATCCGCGTGCGGGCCGTATCTGCACTCGCAGATTCATAGAATAAAACCAAACCCTCTATGAAACCAAAGCTGCAAAATAAAGCAACAGAATTAATAAGTGAAAAACATAAATTCACAGTTTTTTTACCGTGAGAAGACACCGTCGAGAAAAAGCTGATTGAATTCCAAATTGCAGTCTGGGGACGTTTTTACAACCACTGTACGATTCTCTTGGAAACTTTATTTGTATTTAAAGCTATTTCGCTGAATAAAGATTTGAAGATAAGATGCTTATAAAAACATTAAGATATATTCTGCTTTAGGATTGTAAGAATTGTTTTAACCACGAAGCAAAACATTAGGGGAGTGGGGGGTATGTACTTTTGGCATTTGTCTATCTGCTTGTGGTATCGTATTACACATGGCCAAGACTGTTTTTTTCATTCGCAACCTAAAATTTGCAAGATGGTCCATTCATCTATTTGCCCTAGTTAAAAAGATCCCTTCCTTGAACCCTGCACATGCAAACGCTAGAATAAAAACTGCAGAGTAGATAGTCCAATGTCGACCTGGATGTTATTAGGGTTCCGTACCTCAAAAGGAAACAACGGAAGCCTTATAGGATCACTTTGTTGTCCGTCTGTCTGTCAAGACCCTTTATCTCGGGAACGCGTGGAGCTATCGGGTTGAAATTAAAAACCATAGGTATATGTACCCAAATCTATATTTCCTTGAAGCTGTCTAAAAATCAAACTTCTTAGTTAACGTTAAAAAAAGATACGAGCTCTCATCAACCCCCCAACATTTTTAGCTCATATAATCACACGAAAATTGTGTCATCACTATCTATCTATGTATTAAATGTCACGATGATCGGATCAACTTTACAAAAGTTATCCTCGGACAAACATACATACATACAACGCCGATTTGCCCATGTTGATTTAAAGATCTCGCTTCGCTCGATCAATTATGTTCCTATAAATTTGTACGGAACCCTCGGTGGACGAGTCCGACTCGCACTTGGCCGGGTTTTTATGTTTAATTTATGTTTTAATGTTATTTTTGTGTACCTGCCTTATATTTAATGTTGAGTTAGTGCCAGTCTGAAAAAAAGAATTAAATAAATAAATAATAAATCCCATAGTACAAGCTCTGCTTAGTTTTGGGCTAGATAGCGCTGTGTGAAATGTCCAGCAATATTTATTTATAAATAAATGTCCAGCAATATGTATTTATAAATAAACAAATATTGCTGGATATTTCACACAGCGCTATCTAGCCCCAAACTAAGCAGAGCTTGTACTATGGGAACCACATAATAACTGATATAATACTTATATAAATTTTTTTTTGTAAATACATACTTATAATATATAGGGCAACAACCAGACCCGGAACAAATATTTGTAGATCATGCAAACATTTGTTCAACGGCGGGAATCGAACCCGCTACCTCCTGCGTCTCAGCCGGCTATTCGCCCACTGCACCACGGAGGTAGTCAATTGAATTGACTAAACCTAAAATTAAATTTACTTTATTTACTCAAGTGATTAAATAACTTGGAATGTATGACATTGACCAACATCGCAAACTGTAAAGATCTCTCAAGCGAGTAACATCCAAGTACGTCAGCACTGTATAATTTGCATTGCCAAGATCATTTAGAATCTGAGCGGATCGAATCCTTTGGAGCTGTCATCATTAGCATTTGATGGTAATTTCACCGTTCGTACCCCGATATTATGTAATTCTACCGTTTGTAGTCTTCAATCATAACTAGCTGAGCAACTAAGTTGTCTTTACAGCCCACTTACAACAGCCCATTCTGTATCGTAAAATCATGCAGTGAGGACGCATCCTGACTCAGGAAATTTAAAGTAAACCAGAAAAATCAATGGAATTTTGTTCAATCTCATAATAAAATTGAAGTTCTCATACATTGCCGCATCTATAGACATCGGTCGGGCATTGGAAAGTGCGACACAAATTGTACAACTGCATTTTTCAATGTTTCATTTATGTATTTACCTATCCTCACATGTCTCATGTGAGACATGTGAGACATGTGTCACATGTGTGTCAATGACTTGACACATATTGTCACATGTATCAAGTCACATGACGCCTACTGCTAAACATACCCCCCCCCCCCATACTTAGATTTCGCGAGCGACCGATCTTGTGGGGTTAGCACTCAACATTCAGGATACGATCACACATGTTGCTATATCTGAAGAAAGTTTTTTTTGATTTCTTAATTTTCTGGTGATTTCTTAGATAGCTTCTGTAACTTGTTTCTATTACGAATACATTTAACTATACCAACCGTTATCCAAGGCTTGAGTGGTCTATTTCTGGTGAAAATCGTTTTCGTTACTGTATTGTTCACAATCGCTGCCTGGATCGTGGATATAAGTTGAGACTCAACCATGTTAACATCTTCTAAGAAATAATATTCAGTCCAGGTTCGTTCTAAAAGACTGTTCTTAACAGCGTCCATATTAATGCATGACTTGATTCTATCAATTTTATTTTTATAGTAGTATTGACATTTAGCGATAGAAGAGTTGGTGAGTGGTCTGTTAATTCATCAAAAACGAACGTTTGCCATTTACTAACAGATTTTACTATAAAGTGATCAATGCAAGTTGTTTGTCTTGTAGGCAAATTGATACCTTGAGAGAGATCATGTGAGGGCATAAGGTTCAGGTAGTTGCAAGCAAAACCGGATCGATTCGCGCTGGGTAGAATATTTATACTAATATCGTCAGTGAAGATCAAATTATTATTAAACTTAATATGGCTAAATACATTGTCTAAACAGGTTAGATAACTGGAAGGGTTACTAAAACTAGGTGGACGGTACGAACACACAATTGAGGTTATTGATTTCTACTATAAGACAGTTGCCATCATCCATTGATGGTTCAAACACGTTAGAATTAAGGATATTTCTAACGTATACGACCACTCCATCGTTTTGGTTGATGTTATTTCTCGTAAAGAACATATCGTAATTACAGATCGATGGGGGTTCATACTGTTGGGTCCAACACTCAATGAGCACTATTATATCAATGTCAATATCAAAACTATCGAGAAACACTAAGAACAAGTCGAAGTTTTATGTATGCTCCTAATGCTAAGGGTTAGAATATTAAGCCTTTTGTCAGTGTTTGCTTTAGGCAGAAAGTGTTTGCAGTTTGAGCGGCTATCAATGAATCTACACACAGTTGAGTCGGTATCTATATCATGTAGTAAGTCATTATTCAGCATATCTACCATGTTAGTTTCTTAAGGATGAGTAAAGCAGAGAAAGTGTGTATGTATAGTACACAGTGCGGATAAAACCTACCTATAATCAATAGGGTATAAATATGAGACATGAAGGTTTAATACCAAACTAAAACTAAAACAATACTCAAACTTAAAAATTGACAGAAATAAAACAAAAACAGACTCGAGGGAGTTTATCTAGAAACATGGAAAACTAAGGTGCCATAAAATGCAGTAAGGACCTGAGTTATATTAAGCGAGCCATGAACCAATAATAAGGTACAACATATTTCATAATTTGACAAGACGTAACTGTGGAGAACCCTCCGACTCCTGGGTGAAGATCCTCCCGAACGATGTCCATCAAAAGGAGTATTCACTACTACTTCACGAGTTCACAACAAATACCTGTTATTTTGCATTAAATTTCTTCGAAAATGAAATACCTACTTTACGAAGGTATAAAATACAGATGGTATAAAAGTAGGTAGGTATAAAGGTAGAAGGTATAAAATACATATAAAATACAGACCCTGAATGACACTTTTAAATCATAATAATTATAACTTATAGGTACATATGAAACATTTGCAAAGTTATACAATATATCAATAAAAACATTTAAAAGTATAATAATGGTAAATTCACAACAGTCGATTTTAAAATTAAATTGCAGAAGCAAACCTTACATGGGCTATAGTATCTAGTAGTCTATATATATTTATGTTACGCTAAGTTTATGTAAGTAATAATCTAGAAACTAGTATAAAAACTAGTTTAAACTAGTTATTAATAAATGGTTTATTAAGATGAACAGGCACAATAATAGTTATGTCGATAGATATTTATTTAAACCAATTGTTAAAGAGATTCCACACAATATACTTATATTACTGTCCTGTAAGGTAAATCAACCCAATTACGCGGTTACTTAGTATAACGTACGAAGGCCATTTAAACAACAAAGATAAGAGTGTGCGTTTGAATACCTATTTTTTTTTTATAATGTTAAGTAAAGTGATGTCAAAATAAATGTTAGTATATTATCATCGGTTAATGACAGGTGATTTTTTTAATAGCCATTCGTAATACCTCTCAGGATTGTTTTATTGAAAACAATTTATAATTTTGTATGTTAAAATGCTTTTTCCGTAGTTATTTTGCATATTTTTGTATTGTACGCCTGAGTTGCTCAGATACTTCTGACGTTACCATGTAGTTGTTCCTCTGGTACCCTGAAATTATGTAGAATCATTTAATAACGGGCCCTTTGGTTGTACCTTCAATTAGCAGGATAGATTGACACGACAGTTAGTGATATTGGGATAAACGGCATTGTTATTTTAAATCAAACCTTTGATAGCAGAAATTACAGTTAATCGAATTCAGGCCGTGATACAATAAGCATCTCTCAAACGCGAGTAAAGTTCTAACAATGAGATATTAACACTTCTATAGAAACTTCTTGTATGATGTACTACCATCGTATTTATACTACAAAAGAGAATATTTACCATGATTTGTGAGTGTTTGAGTAACCCGATATTTCGGCGCAGTTGCATGCGCCATGATCACAGGTAAAACTATACTTTTATCTATTTAGTATAAATAGTGTTCATAACCATGATAGTTTCAAAAGTTATATACTACCACCGTGCCTACTTCTTGTGCCATGTACAAGAAATGTTCGCATTGCTGAGTTCCGGTGAAAGGTGCCGGTGAAATTATAGGTACATGGGACTTATCATCTGTATATGTCAGGTTGTCAACGCGCGAGGGATGGATGTGTTTTTTATTATTTTTATTTTTGTCTCTACCAAGGATCATTTACACTCTCTAATCTCTTTAATAATCTAATCAAGTTATTGAAAAATATCAAGAATTCAAACTTCCACTTTGTTTAGCCTTCGTCGATTACTCCAAAGCCTTTGACAGCATCAAGCACTCTGCCATTTTTAAATCACTTAGTAACCAGGAAATTCCATCTACATACATCAACCTTTTAAAACAAATCTACATTAATAGCACTGCATCCATAAAAATTGATAAGGTTGGGTCATCCTTTCACATCGAAAAAGGAGTAAAACAGGGAGACCATTGTCCCCGAAACTCTTTACTTCTACACTTGAAGACGTTTTCAAGATACTAACACCAAACTGGAGGGAAAAGGGCATTGATATTGGTAAAAAGTTGTTGTTTTGCCGATGATGTTGTACTTTTCTCCTCCTCAGCTTTAGAACTTGAAACCATGCTGAACGAATTGAACACGGCAAACCTCAAACGTTGACTTAGTATGAACAGATCAAAGACAAAGCTAATGACAAATAGCATACATCATAAGCTAAAGTTTGGGGGTGGGGAGGTGGAATACGTCGATGACTTCCTGTACCTAGGCCAGTTGGTATCCTTTCAAGGACGACAAGACCTCGAAATTGCAAGACGAACCGAGAACGCTTGGAAGGGATATTGGTCAATGAAACAGCTAATAAAAGGTACACTTCCTTAATCTCTGAAACGGAAGCTCATGAACGTGTGCATTCTCCCCATCCTCACCTACGGCGCGCAGACCTGGTCTTGGACTGATCTGCAAAAGTCCAGACTCGGGGTTTGTCAGCGAGTCATGGAGCGTAGTATTCTTGGAGTCAGACTAACGGACCGCGTTCGTAACAGTATACTGCGCTCTAAAACGCAAATCGCGGATGTCGGGCAACAAGCGGGTAAACTGAAGTGGGATTGGGCGGGCCACGTCTGCCGCTAGTCAGATGCGTTATGGGCTAAAGCCACCACAAGGTGGACGCCTCTAAACGGGAAACGATCTCGTGGCAGACCGCGGCGAAGATGGAGGGACGAAATTGATGCCCATTTACAGGATTGGTCCAAAATAGCCCAAAATAGAGAAGACTGGAGAGAAAGAAGGGAAGCCTTTGACCTGCAGCAGACACTGGGCTCATAATCTATACTAATATTATAAAGAGGAAAGTTTTGTTTGTTTGTATTGAATAGGCTCCGAAACTGCTGGACCGATTTAAAAATTTCTTTCACTGTTGGGGAGCTACACTATCCCTGGATGACAAATGCAACTTTTTACCCAACTGCGCAGAAGGAGTGTAATGTTTTTATTGAAAAACTACGGGTGCGAAGCTGCGAATTGGTCAGCTAGTAATAAATAAATAATTAACTTCCAGTTAGCTAGACGGGTAAAAGTGCCCTGTGTAGCTATATGCTTTGCCGTCTGTACCTAATTTATTGGTCATCTTTTAATATAAGATACCATATTTGTTAAAGATATTTGATCCCTAAGATTGACTTTATCGATTGGTACAAAGTACCGGATGTTTTTTTTAATTAGTGTCGGTTCGATTTCCAGGTGTGGCAAGCGTATTATCAAAAATCTTTGAATGTAGTTTTGCTTCTTTTTAAAAACAAAGATATGTTTTCTTTGAGTAAAATTTGTTACTTTTCCTCCTGGTACGGCTCAATAATATATAATTATATATTTACGTATATGGTACAAAAAGAAGAAAAAAATGTATGTGACCTATTGTATAGGTCCAGAAGTTTCCAGGATTCTGGTGACTCCTGTGCAATCCTGACAATCCATGCAATAGAAGCATTAGAATTTAAGAGCTCTGTTATTTCAATAATTCATTATTATATCATAAAACATTGAACTTATCGCGTCCGCTGATAATGCAGCTTCCTTTTACAGCTGTTTTTAGCGCGACCAATATAGGGTTATAGATATATGTAAATAATAATGTGTTGTCTGTCTGTTATAAGTTTCTTCGTATAAAAATAACATATAACACCCGACAGTCAATATAATACATGGTCATGAACCAAAATTTGACTTCCTTATTGACATTTATTTGTAGATCACTCAAAAACTTGCCTACTGCGCGCGCGGCTTGAGTTGTGCCTGAGGTTATCAATTAAATTGTTTTTTTATACTACTTGTTCTGGCAAACGAGCATGCAGTCCACCAGATGTTAAGTGGCTACTGCAGCCCATGGATATCCACATAGAATTCCAAACAAGCTATTATGTTGTCTTGATCTCTATGTGGATGCGTTGCCATACTACAGGACTTAGCTGTTATGTCTATGTGCCAGTAATTACAGGAACATACCATTACCATCTAACCTGAACACAGCAGCACAAATACTGCTATTTAACGGCAGATAAAGGTAAGGCGGTGGTGCCCACTTCCTCGAGCCCGTTCACAAAAGCTCTACCACCAGTACAAACTGTTGTATTTTAAAGGTTTATTATAAGAAATATAATTTTCATATTCTGAGATAACAAGTTGAATTTTATTCTGCTTCGTCTTCGAGGTTAGAATAATTCGTAGTACCACGTATAGCGCCACCATTATTTGCCAAAATAGTATAAAAAAGTTACGGTAGGCTGTTTTTTCTACCTGTCCGACCTACCCGCGATATTCGTTCGCGTTTTAGTGCTCCGTCGTTTGCTACATAATTTTGTAATTTATAGTTTATTTAGTGATTGTCGTTATAAAATGCCCAAATGACACCGCCAAAATGAAGACAGTGATTAATATGTTAAAAAGAAGATCCGAAAAATTGAAAAGAAGTTGAAGAAAGGAGAAAACATTCCCGACTTACCTATTTCGAGTTCGAGCAACAGCTGCCAAATCGTATCGCCGATACCGTCAGAATATGAAGGTGATTTTTCTTAATATTAAAATTATCTTATCCTATTTAATAAGTACTATGCTGAAAGGGGTATTACCTTCGCGTATAAGGTTTAGTTTTAGTGATGTGCTCACCTATTGGTGTGTCCTGCACAAAAAAATGTGCTGTGTTCACCTGCAAAGGGTGTTTCCTTTACATACCAAAACGCTAGTGTGTTGTTAGTGGGACTACTGCCAAGCGTTCCAAGATATGGTCTTACGTATTTTTCAATTACTTGCCTCATCATCATCATCATCAACATATAACAGTCCACTGCTGGACGGTTTCTCCCAGGGTGCGCCAAAGAGCAAATACTTACCTACTTTGGTCAAATAAATAGAGGCAGAAGGTGAACGTAAAACGTTTTAACTACAGTGGTAGCGACGTGTGATTCGATTTGGATCGACGCATAAGCGTTGCAATTCGGGTCCTGGTAAAGATCTGGAGCTATCTATAGATCGTTTGCAACGGTATGTACATGATTCTACTATTTCTTTAGGATTTTAGATAGAGATATTTATATAAATCTATATTCTTTCTCTTAATTAATGTATTTACGCCTTGATAAATAAGGTTATTTTATTTTTCATACCACCTGCTCGATAATGTCAAATTATATGTCATGTAAACCTCACCGAAAGCAGGTGATTTGATCCCTACATCTGAGCCGGGATTAAAGATGTACTGAATTTCATAATTTCATGTGATTTGAATTTGGTACCTCATCTGTAATAAAATTTGAACCAAAGAGACCCAAACAATAAGAACTTATTCGTAAATCGAATTAAACTTTGCAGAGAATGCACCATTTTGCCACAGATTTGGTGTTTATTATCTCGCAGATAGTGTGAAAGTAGATTATTCTCTTCATGGATAAAGCTGTCTGCATCTTGCGCGTGCTTATATCTCTCTCTGCACTCAGGATTCCAGTAACTCCCTCGCTCCGCTCGTGAGAATCCTCGCTAAGTTCGGGATTCAATATAACCGTGACGCAAGACACTGCTTTATCCCCTCGTTTGATAATCTACTATTATGAGTTCCTAATCATAACTACAGCTAATTTTCAGTCGTAATTATTTGAACTTGCGTCATACGGATCATTAACAGGCATATAATAGAACTTGAATTTGACTGAATTTAATTACGGGAATTGCCCGAAGCAAAGTCACCGACAAAACTATACTAACATCATACTCAAACAATTTATTATTCTTAATAGTTTATCAACATCCAGTATTGTAATGCCTAGCATTTCGATGATTCGTTTAGTATTATTTTAGTTACAGTTATATTTTAAGTAAAGAACAATGAAATATTTAGTGTTGTGTTTTGTTTACGCATTGATTGGTTTGTCGTGGGCCAAAAATGATAACTACACTTTTACCTATGCTAGTAAGTACTTTCTTTTATAAATAATTTGGTGATTATTTTATGCCCTTGGAAATGGAACTAGCTTGAATATGGCCCACCTGATGTTAAGTGGTAATCATCGCCTGTGACAAAGTATTGACTCGTAGGTCACGCTCCTTAGATAAGTGCCCTACGATGCACTGCCCTGCGTCCATCAACTTGAGGCAAACCGGTGTAAAGCCTCATGTGCCTGTAATATATTTTTTTTCCTGAAATCTTAAGTTATTGGTGACAGTACAATTTTATAAATATACACACATTGAACTTAAAAACGGATTAGCAAACTAACAATGTTGTGGGGTGGGTCACATAGCTACGCCCATTCGCTTTAAGGCGGGTTCCTATATCCGTCGGTAATCGACTGCGCCTCGTATCTCCTTGAAAAAGTGTCAAACTATTGTCAAACTTTTGACAGGTTTTCAAGGAGAAACGAGTCGTAGCTGGTTACCGACGGTTATAGGAACCCGCCATTAAAGAACTAACGGCTGTTGGCCCAGAACGATTCTGTAGTGGAAACCATAGAATGAGCGGCGTAGGATCTGTTGAGTGCAGAAGATCAGTCGCTCTGGAAATCTAAGGGACGTTACATTCAACAGTGGACGTTTCATGTCTCAAACAAAAATGATAAACTCAAAAACAAGATGATATTATATGGACTGACAGTTAAAAGCTAATTTTGATCAAAACAATGTTCGAAAAGTTTTTTTATGAGATAAGTTTTTGTAGAATTATACCTATATATAATTGAACAAACATAGAACATAGACAAAACAATCTGTTTCGTCCACACAAAATATTTGTCATGTTAGATACAAAAAACGCTTGTCACTTTGGAAGATGAAAAATATACCTTTTTTGTCTATACTAATATTATAAAGAAGAAAGATTTGGTTGTTTGTTTGTTTGTATTGAATAGGCCCTGAAACTACTGGACCAATTTAAAAAATTTGTTCACTGTTGGGAAGCTACACTATCCCCGGGTGACATAGGCTACTTTTTATCCAACTGCGCAGAAGGAGGGTAATGTTTTTATTGAAAAACTACGCGTGCGAAGCTGCGGATTTGTCAGCTAGTTTTATATAAATCTGTGTTTCAGTGGCAACGCAATGCAGTGAACACATAAGCCAACACGGCTATAACTACGAGACGTTCTACCGGATCGACGAAACCACCCTCCGCCATACCAAGCTCAGAAAGAATGAAACGGACTCTTCCTACTTCGAGATGCATCTTGCTGTGCAAGCGGCCAGTAACGGGCATATTCTACTGTCGTCCACCCCATACCCTAAGCTATCCGATCCGGTGTATGAAATAGGTACGCACACAGATAAACCTTCAATGTTCTCGTTATTAATATGTAGGATTTGAAGGTGGATGTCATGAATGCCTTTAATTCTGTTGACAGGACCGCCCTTTTAAACGAAATTCAATATAGCATACCAGAAAGTTATCAATATCTTTGCCAATGTTACGGATTTGATTCAAAATTACTTTATAGAAATCATTTAATAAATTCCTGCACCGGCTGTCAACAGGGTGATCCACTCGGCCCAGCCATTTTTAGCCTCGCTTTACACCCTATCATTTCCTCTCTAAATTCAAAATTTAATGTGTGGTACCTAGACGATGGCACTCTAGGAGGCGACGCCGATATTGTTCTAAAAGATTTAGAATATTTAATTGACAAATTTCACTCAATCGGTTTAGATCTAAATTTTTCAAAGTGTGAGCTATTTTTCACTGACATGGTTTCTAATGAAAAGAAAGCGTAAATCATTCATAAATTTAATTTTTTGGCACCAAATTTAAAAATTATAGATAAACAGTCGCTTCGCCTTCTTGGTGCCCCAATCCTAGACGACTCGTACGTGGCTTTTATTAATAAACAGCGTTCAAAATTTCAAGTTTCCTCGGCGAATATTGGAACTCTACTTGACGACAGCAGTTTTTTAATTGCTGTTGGTCTGCGTCTGGGCATTTCCAGGACTGAGCCCTACCAATGTCATTGCGGTGGCAACGTAGATCGTTTGGGTCACCATTGTCTGTCTTGCCGCCGCACAGTGAATCGTCTAGAACATGGTAGCTGGACAAAATTATTTTATGGGTTCACATGATCGCTACAGCCATAATAACATATACTGAATCATTTTTTTTGCGTTATGTGGTAAAATAAAAAAACTTAGTACGAAATAAAAATTTATTGAAAATAGAAGTCTAGAAGAATACATATTAACGAAATAATTTAAATTATATATCTACACAATTTAAAAAACTTAACTTAAATTACTTAACATAACATAACATATCATCACGCCTTATTCCCCGAAGGGGTGGCAGAGGTGTATTACTACACCCACTTTAAATTACTTAACTATAATAATATCTACTATTATAATAAATTACAAATAGAAATCGTCAGATGATTCATCATCGCTGTCACAGTTAGACGAATCAGGTACCACATAATCGTTCTCCTCACATAAAGTAACTTCACGTGGTACTTGATGTGTAGTAGGTATGGAAGGCGGAACTATCAAGCTTAGCACTTCTGCGGGCAATTTTTCAGGTCTTTTCTTAGGAATTTCCCTAAGCGAGTTGATTACAGGATCAGATGTTATCAGCAGCATATATAATAAATCTGTATTCGTGGCAATACGTGACTGTTTTCTGCTATGATGCTCTCGGAATCTACGACAGTCTTTGTTACGGGCTTCTTGAGCCTCCTCCGATAGCTGTCCGATTGCGATTGGAACAATACAGCTTTGGATGACTTCTGTACTGTGTAATAAGATTTTATGCACAGTAACAGGCATATTATACCACGGATACAGACTAAGGTAAAGAGATCGAGTCTCAGAGCAAACTTTTTCAAATTCTATGCAATTAATATCATACCCAGAAGATAATGTTCGAAGTAATATACACATTTTTTTAATTAAATTAACATCCAATCCTGTAATCTCATCGCTTAGTTCCGGATTCATAAAAAACCTACGTGCAGTGTTACCATCATTTGTGTTACCATAACCCGGTTTTGGTTTGTCTACAATAAGCCCCATCTGAGTTTTAAAATCTAACTTAATTTTCTCTGAACGTAACTTTACACTAATTTTATCGTCAGCGCCCCTAGCTTGCCACTTTTTTATATCCAAACGATAACTAATATGTAGTAAACACTCAAAACAACGTATCCATGCATGTAAAGTAGACAAACCAAAACCGTAATGTTCTTTATTAACGACTACGTCTTTTAAATCACCATTCATCATTGTCGGGGTAGCACCACATATATAACATTTTTGAGGGGAGCGTGTGTCAGTCAAAGCGTTACATACTTTTCCGTCTGTCATAGTCAGTAAGAGGTCATGTTTTATAGTAATTTCATATTCTTCAACATTACAAATAGTTGGAAGAAGCTGAGATATTTCTTCCAAGACTTTGTTGGTTTCGGCTTTGGTGAATTCATTAGTTTCCTTTGAAAAAATAAATTTGATTGGTCGGCAATAGAGAGTTGACGAAGGCCGTGGATTTTGCCATATAATATGTTGGCCGTCACATAATTTCAAAGGAACTAATGAAAACATGAACAGGAATTCATCAGTAGCATTAGCATCTTCGAACCTTTGCTTATAGGTACTGTGGCCTGAACTGCCGTCACAGCCCCATTTGCTAATTAATGTAAGGGATGAATTAGAAGACACAACATTTCTTATAACATCACTTTGCGCTTCAATTAAACGATCAGCAGTTTTGTTTAAAATGCCTTGTAGATTAATTTCAGCGCGCGTTTCCGTCACAGAAATATACTCATCTAAAGGATAACACATTTTTTTAGACTTAACTACACTATGATAAGATGGAAATATCTGATGTCCCGCCTTCAATGACACCTTACGCGTCTGTTTGTAACTATGGCTGGTACACTTAGCATCAACATAATGAGCTAAAGCTTCATCACTGCTCAATTGACGACCACCACACGCAACATTGGTTGTTTTAGCTTTTGGAGAGTTGTCAGATATTTTATGAATTGAACTAGCTACATTTCTTCGACCAGATACTCGATTGGCTACTTCAGCGGCTATGGTTAACTCACTAGCACTTCGCGATTGCACTAAATCTTCAACCCTCCGTTTTTTGGTTTTGAATGACGATTCGTCAAATTCTTTTCTGGGTCTGCCTGTAGTCCGACTTGGTCCAGATGACGAAGACGCAGACGGGCGATGTACTTGAACTTCAAATTGTATTTCATTACCCTCTAACCAATCCTTATTGTTATTCAAAAACCTATTGAGGGTATTTTTCGATGCGGACCACTTTTCAGCAAATTTTGAAGAAATACTTGAAATTTTCGTACAAATATTCTTCTTTGAATCAAGAGTGACATCTGAACAGTTGATTTTGTTCAATACAAACTCTGTGAGCTTTGAATTACGGTCCTCTTTCTTGTGTTTACGCCATTCTTCAAAGAAATCGATTTTTGAAATCGAAATCACAACTTCTGAAAAAAATAATTAAAAAAAATGGGGTGAGTTGGGGTGGCAAAACTATATATCATTTTAAAGTTAAATATTGTGGCTATTACATACGTAAATAACGGCCTGGATATATTTGGATAAAAAAAGTTACACTCGATGAAAGTTACTAAATAGAAAAATTTACACGATATAAATGTCCATTTCTATAAAGCCTATAAACATCAACGTCAACAAGTTAAATGATCCCAATTTATGAAGAAATTTAAAGTACATACCTTCAAGTAGAAAATCCATAACACTCACAATAATATAAATAGCACAAGTGGTCATAAGATGTTGTCGTAAGCACTGCAAACTATCAACTGATTTATTTGCATAAATGCATTTTCCTTATTACCTCACTTTCCAGTACTATGGCGGTGTGCTACAAAGGGTAAGGCACGTGTTATACCTGGAATTCTGAGTTTTGAGGTGTGGTTAATGAGACAGGATTATGATTTAATCGATTCTAGGAATCGACTTTTGTCCAGCTGGCTAGTTCTAGGTAATTCACTGTGCGCCGCAGTGCTGGTCGACTCTCACGCCACGCCACCCTGAACGACGTCATCCGTCGGGCGTTTGTCACCGTCAACGTGCCGGCTCTACTCGAGCCGAACGGTATGTCACGAGACGATGGCAAGAGGCCTGATGGTTTGACGTTAATTCCGTGGAGTCGTGGGAGTTCGCTGGTGTGGGATCAAGTTGGATGTTGACACACTGGCGCCCTCTAACCTTCATAGTACTTCCCGGGTGGCTGGTGCGGCAACAGAGGTTGCGGAGAACCTCAAACGGAGGAAATATCATTTCCTGGAAGATCAATACATATTTCTTCCGTTTGGGGTCGAAACTATGGGTCCTTGGGGCTCGAGTGCCCAAAAATTAATTAAAGCGCTGTCCAGACGCCTCATAGACACTACAGGTGACCAAAGAGCTGGAACTTACACCTGCCAACGGATCAGCCTAGCCATTCAAAGAGGTAATGTTGCCAGTTTTTTGGGCACCTTACCTGCAGATGGAGACTTAAATGCAGTTTTTTATTTATAGGTTTATTTTAAATTTAATTTTAGTTATTGTTAATCTGTTTGATAAAATAAAATAATTATTGTAAAAAAAATGTAGGAAATATATGATAAACAATCTTTATCATATTCAAATTATTTTAATATATCTTATTTTATATTATCTAGCTGCCGCCCGCGGTGCTAGTATTATACACACATTCCTACAATGTGAAAGAACCTACAATGTTATTGATAGGTAGGAATAAATTAATTAATGAAAATTAATAATAATAATATTGCTGGACATTACACAGCGCCATCTAGCCCCAAACTTAGAAAATTCGTTCTTATAACGAACTCTAAATGTACATACATTTTAATTAACTAATTATATCTTTTGGAGAATTTTTAATCTGTGGATGATGTCGTGGGTCATGCATTTATTCATGTAACTATTAGCACTATGTTCTACTTCATAATGTATGTATGACTGTTTATTTTCCCAAATAAATAAAATAAAATTGCATAGACATGTTTTTGAAAAAAATCCTATAGTACCGATCAGACTGCAGAAAATGATAACGTGATATTTCTTCTTCAAAATATTGATATTGGGAAGTAATAACAAAGAAACTAGAATTTATTTGGGCCCCAAGAAAAAACGTGATCTACATATCTCGTAACTCGTTTCATTTCCAGTGATTGGGGGAGGTGGAAATAAATTTACAGAACTGCGATTAAATCAAAAGACTAATGCGAAAAGCTCTGCGAAGACACCGAAAATCTTGTCGACAGTGGAATTTACCGCGTTCTTTATCAGGATCTTTGAAGGTAAGTGTTTGGATTATTGAGCCCATGACGTAGATCGATAATATTAAAACTTACGAGTAACCCAAAAAGTGGCTACAATAATCAGCTATCGTTTTCGCGTAAGGAAAACTAAAGACCCTCTCTCCAAAATGTTATCTCCAATCGAATTTCGAGCACACTACCTGTAATCGGTAAAGGCCAACCCTAACTGAATACTTTTTTTACGACCTGCTGATGGCACAATCATATGTACCATACCACCTGATATTAAGTGGTAAACATCGCCTATAACAAAGTATTGCCTCGTAGGTACCGTCGTCATAGTTTACGTGAAACGGAGCATTAAGAGATTGATAAATCGAGTGACATTTAATTGGACCGAATAATTTTATTCTAATAGGGCACGAACAGCCAGCACATAGAAAGTGCAAAGTACAATAATATTTATATTACTAAAGACTAACAGCGCCCGAAAAGTACTAAATAAATGTTGTTAATGATTGAGTTATACTAATAGGTTATATGAATGTTATAGTTATATAGTACATTTCAACATTTCATAGTACAATGTGAGTATAATTATAAAAATAAGGAAACAAAAAAAATGGTTAGGTGGATACGAATTGTTGGTAGGTATTTTATTTATTCATCACATAATAATGTTTTCAACACACTTGCTCGTAAAATGAGCCTTATTATATCGTTCTTAAGCCCATAACTGAACTATAACACACGCGTGCGTAATAATATTACACACTAGTGCATAATAGAAATCGGGTAATACAGTTCTTTTGTAACAACAAAGAAGATTTATGCCGCTGAAAATCTTATTACATTTTTAAAATAAATAAATTAATCCCTAATTAAGACGGAAATACATTTATTAATATCAAATTATTTATAATTCACAATAATTTGTTATAAATATTTGCATTTGATCACTAAAATTATAATTTTGAAGTAGACTGTATGGCTATATGGTTATAATCCTTACATTTGGCGCGTGTAAAAAAAAACTTGCGCGTCATTTCCCATTATTTGTTTGAATCGCATATGTTGCATATACATATGTGTGGTAAATAATTGTAAAAATGTCAAGTTTAAGTACAGAAGTTTTGTTTTTTCCTTGCAAGTGTGTTGAAAAAGTGTGTATGAAACTCGTGAGCAACTTAGCTCACTTGTATCATACATAATGTACTATAACTAGAGTTGCTGCGCATTATGATTAGATTCAACTAAGGGAATTCGTATTCAATTTTGAATACAAAATATGCATATACTGTGTGTAAATTCCAGACGGTCTGATAGAGTTTGGTAGAGAAGGAGATTCTCTGCCGCTGCTCAGTTACTACGATGCTCACACGATGCCGGTTAAGTACTTCAGCTTCGCGTCATGGAATGGTGTTGAAGCTAAGTTCCTCTTTGATTGTCCTTCACCTGACGATTTTAATGGTAAGTCTTCAATTTCACCTAAATGGCTACTGGTATTTCCTGAAATCGAGGTTTCTTTAATATTCTAAATCGAATTGCTAGAACACAAAATAATTTTATATTATTGCTATTGAATAATGGTTCAAAAATATAATTATTTCCATAAACAAACTGAAAAAAATCTGGATGCTAGTTAGCCGGGCTATCGAAGAGTTTTGGCTTTCAAGTATTAGATCAACGATGATTGCGTAATACAGTTTCCTAAGATCAGTATGTAACATTATCAAAAAGTTTAGATAAAAACAATAAATAAAAATAATAAAAAAAAAAAAATTGCTGGACATTTCACACAGCGCTATTTAGCCCCAAACTAAGACGAGCTGGTACTATGGGCACCAGAAAACTGATAGAATACTTATATACATTTTTTTTTTTGAAAATACCTACTTATATAAAGAAACAACCAGACCCGGAACAAATATCTGTATATCATGCAAACATTTGTTCCGCGGCGGGAATCGAACCCGGTACCTCCTGCGTCTCAGCCGGCTATTCGCTCACAGCACCACGTATCGGTCGTCAATTAATTGTGAATAATAGTTTTTTATATAATTTAAACCTTTTCAAATTCACGATATCCGTATACTGGGGGACATATTCGAAGTTTAAGGCACTCATTCCCATGTTTTACAATGAATGAAAAATACAAAACCCAAATTATAACTTTTATACGTTTTTCAATACTTAGTTATAAGTTGTTATATGTTTATCCATCATATGTGACATTGTAATTAAGTCAATTATTTTTAATGGTTTTTTTATTATTGTACTGTCATATCTAAGAACATGTAATTTGTCAAAAGATGAAATAAATGAAATGAATTTAAATCATGTTTATACTACAACTAATGCTAAACTGTGTCATGTGGTTTTAATAAATGAGTAGATATACTCGTAAGAAGGTATATCACATTGCAGCTTTTCAAAACGAAACACTTCATCATCATCATCGTATTAGGTTGGGGCAAAAGTTTTTTCGCATTTTTTAAGAAAATTCAAAACATTTTTTAATATAGTTTATTTACATTTAACTAAAGTATGTAGGTACCATTTTGTACAATAGCTTTTTGCCATCTTGTAGGTAGGGACATGATCCCATTGCTATAGAAATTTTGGGGCTTCTGATCAAAATACCGCGACAAGTCGTTTTGGCAGTCCTCTCGTGATGTTGACCTGACACTGCCTAAAGAATTCTGAAGAAACCGAAACAGGTGGAAATCTGAAGGTGCAAGGTCAGGACTATACGGCGGAGGCATTAACACCTCCCAGCCAAAATCTTTTAATTTTTGCTGAGTGGCTAAAGATGTGTGAGGTCTAGCGTTATCGTGACGAAAAGCCACACCCCTTCTGTTGATTAATTCCGGCCGCTTTCTCTCAACTTCTTGCTTTAATCTCATCAGTTGTTCACAGTAGAGTTTAGAATTGATGGTCCTGCCTGGTGGTAACAGCTCATAATGAATAATGCCCTTCCAATCCCATAACACACACAGCATCACCTTGTTGCGAGTTAACACGGATTTCGCCACAGTCTGTGAAGCCTGACCGGCCTTTGACCACGACCTTTTTCGCACGTTCTTGTCGTACGTGATCCACTTTTCATCACCAGTTATCAGCTTCTTCAAAAATGGTTCGGTTTCATTACGTCGTAATAAAGAATCACAAATGAGTACACGGTTCATTAGGTTTCTTTCAGTGAGCTCGTGGGGTACCCAAATATCGAGCTTTTTTGTGTACCCAGTTTTTTCAAATGCGCTAAAACTGTTTTGTGGTCAATTCTCAGTTCTTCAGCTACGTCGTAACTACTGATATGCCGATCTTGCTTTTTTTCAAAAATGCCATCAATTTTATCCATAATAGGGCGACCAAAGCGACGTGCATCTTTGACATCATAATTTCCGGATCGAAAACGCTTAAAGCAAATTTGTGCTACTCTCACAGACATTGCACTAGGTCCATAAACATCGCTATTTTTTTCGCGGCTTGCGTTGCACTTTTACCTTTTTTTGTAGTAAAATTTTAAAATGTATCGAATTTCTTCATTAGATTCACTCATCTTTACAGTACGAAAAACAAATAAAAATCACATATTTTCCAAATTTGAATTTGGAATTATCTTCTTTAAAATTTAAACTTTGAATGATACCAAAACCAGACAGATACAAACAGTATAGCCAAAGAGATTTTATTACAAGTTCATACATACTATAATGCGAAAAGACTTTTTCCCCAACCTATTATCAGCCATAGGACGTCCACTGCTGAACATAGATTGCCCCATAGACAAGTATCAAGAGCGATTGTTCTCGTGCATCCTGCACTCAACCGCTCCCAGCAACCATTTTTAGATTCTCTTTCCATCAGGTGAAGGGCCGTCTGACGCTACGCTTTCCAGTATCCTTCCTCAAATTCTATTTTTTTATAATTTTCAGCAAGTAGCCCAAAATCCCAAGCTGTCGAGCCAAAATTGTCGAACTCCGATGAACTAAAGAGGATGCTACTTATGTCCCGACTTCCCTCGATAGCACCAGGGCCTACAGTGACAGTCAGGCTTGGTATACGAATCACGCGTGTGAAGTATGATGCTCTGACCACGATGCTGACCACGGATATGGCTGTGGTGATGGTAAGGTCTGATATATTAAAAAAATCTGCTGCATATCCGAAGATCTTCCTTTTTTTATAGGAACACTTATTTGTAGGTAAATGCAGAAGTCCGAATTAATTTGTAAGTTAACATCGTTCATAACCAATGCCAATCTTTTTTCTGTCTTCTATATTTATCTATTTTTGGGCAATAGTGTATTTATTTTTTCAGAGTTGGACAGACGACAGCATGGCTTGGAATCCCAACAAATTCAATGGCACTACCAACCTGAAATTTCGCCAAGGACAGATTTGGAGACCTACGTTTTTTGTATTCAAGTAAGAACTTTAATAATATTAACTTACAGATGATACCAAATGATTTATCATCTGTTATCAGCAGTCTCCCGGTAACTTTATCAAATTCTAGTAACCCAAATATCTGTGGACGTTTTATAATCTCACTAATTGTATTCTTGCATTGCAGTTCGGATGGAACAGATGTATTTGACACCATGAATCCCGATTTGATATCGATGGTATACAGTGGAGAGTGTACCTTCCATTTCCAATCACAAGTTAAAACTTGGTGCGTTGAAACTCCAAGCTATAACAAGTAAGGATATTTTAAATTCGTCTCTAAACTATACATATGTATATAACTACAAATTGAATAATTATTTAGGTTTATTTGTAAAATACACAAACTTGTTTAGGTACCAGACGGTTAGAATAAGCAACTTTAATTTTACAATATTTTCATTACCTGGACTCATATTTACTAAAAAAAATTTATAATTTCAGATGGCCGCATGACGAGTACGCTTGCTCAATAGTGATAGAGCCGTGGGAAGTTCACGAGAGGATTGTTATCGAAAAAATGGATAAGAAAGATAGGAAGATGCAAGTTGTAAGTATAGTGCATGGATGAGCTAGGTGAAATGACAGAAGTCACTGACTAAGGCAGTCACAGAGTGGTGGCCAAAAGATGGACGGCAACGGCAGATCAGAACACCTGCCTGGTGGTTCGAAGAATAACTAACGGCAGTGGGACGGTAATAATAGGTCAAAATAACTCGTTATCCATTTAAAGTTATATTCTTTAAATGACCGGAGAGGATGGCAATGATCGAAAAGCAGTTGGTCGGCAATGGGTCAAAATAGCCCTTTATTTACTTAAAGTTACATACTATATTATTTTAAGGACCAGAGAGGAAGGTGCGATACCTAAGGATCTTTTTGTAATAAGTATTATGTTTAGAGCAAAGCCTTATGATTGCTTCTCCAGTTTGCAGAAATTGATAAGCCTTTTCCATCGGAATGGGAGATTTACCAGCAGAACGACGTGATTACCGCAGACTTCTGGAACATGTTATATGGCAATAATGACAACGGTACGCACCAAAGTGACAGATACATCTTCGACATTGATCTGAGGAGAAACGCTACCACTTATAACGTCGTGTTTTATACGCCACTTTTGGGTAAGAAACTTTTCTAAGGCAAACTATTTGAAAGATTTTTCAAGAGTTAAATTCTTACGTTACATGTCTTTTATATCGTTATCATCATTCACATCAGCCTCAGAACTTCAACTGCTAAACTTAGGCTACATAGATTTCGAGAGTGACCGATCTTGTGCGGCCTGCACCCAACGGTTCAGGTTTTATCAGGTCGTCTTTCCATCTAGTGGGAGGCCATCCTACACTGCGCTTTCCGCCACTTGGTTTCCAGTCAAGAACCTTTCTGCCCTGGTGGGCAGTTCTTCGAGCTATGTGCTTTGCCGCCCACTGCTAATTCAGCTTGCCAATCCTTTTTGTTTCGTATTAAATATAAGTACTGTTTGTTTTCCGAATAAATAAAATTGTGATAACTTAAGATGTTTTTCAGTATTGGTGATGTTTATCCTAATGTCATTCTGGAGTGAGCCACTGGACCCGTTCAGGGAGTTGTTTTACGCTGGGTGTGTGATCGTGATCTGTGTGCTGCTGAGTGGAATTGATAACTTGGTGCCTACGCACACCGTACCATCGATTTGTAAGTATCTACACATAGTTTATATTTTCACAATGTTGGATCAATGTATTAGCAATTATAGAATGGGTGAAGATCGAAGTGTAAAGAGAGCATACTTGGGCTGAGCGACTGGCCGCCGACCGGTTGGTCATCCCAAGTATCACTGGAACGACAGGATGGAGGCTGACCTGCGCGACCTGGGAGTCGACAACTGGCAAGAGATGGCAATGGACAGAGGAAAGTAGAGGGTTCTCATATCGGAGGCCAAGACTCACTTTGGGTCCCTGCGCCAATGGAGTAAGTAAGTAAGTACATAAGTATTAGCGATTATAGATTGCCATCAAAAATATATAAACTACTAGCTGACCAATCCGCTGCTTCGCACGTGTGGTTTACCAATAAAAAGTAGCCTATCTACGTACATACCAAATTTCATCGCAATCGGTTCAGCCGTTCCGCGTAAAAGAGTAACAAACATCCATACACCCATACATACAAACTTTCGCGTTTACAATATTAGTAGGATAACATCTATTCACATTTAATAATATAATATAATAGGAGATGGCAAAACGGCCGAACACCGAAACCTCAACAATGACAATTAACTAGCTGAAATAAGTAGGTAAGAATATACACAAAAACAGCAAATGGCAGTAGTCCCTGCAGCAATAAAACCAAGCACGATTAAAAATAAAATTACAGGGCATGTATTCGCCTGAATACTGAAACGCTACTCATCTAATCAACTTAACTAAAGACTATTGAACTATAACGAACACTTTAATCTAAATGGTTACTCAAATGCCTTTTAGTAGCATTGAGACTATTATTAGCTGAGAACCCGTAAAATGTTCTCTATATGGCAATATTATTGCAAAAAGTTGGTTTCCTATTACATTTTTGTTATTTTGGTCTGAAAGTTTCGTTTTACGCAGTAACCATGATCAGAGTTTAGAAAAAGTCAATCTATTATGTGGTCAAATTGACGTTTCAGTATACGATTTTGTAGTATAGCAACGTCTCAAACAAATCTCGAAATTCAAATCTCAAATATTTAAATAGCGTTTCGGTATTTGTGTGTTCAGATTTCCAAAGCTACAAACGCAAAAACATCTCCAAACAACCTAAATTATGTCGTGAATCTATTTTGCCGAATTGGTTAGTGCAAATCGGTAGAAAAGAACTTCTTCAAGTGAACAATAGCTTTGATATAATGAATGGTAACGCCTGAGTGAAATCAATTAACCAGACCCTTCGTGACATGATTGTAGCGATTAGCCTGAACACGATACCTTTCAGTCTATCAACTGTTGGAAATCGTTTCGGAAACTATTTGTTGATTTCTTTTGCAATAGTCAGAGCTATTGTTGAAAAACATATTGAGATTTCTCAATTAAATCCTCAATATTTTTTTTTTAAATTGTTAACCCCCTTTTTTATGTGATGTATAAAGTTCTACTCTACTTACGTATATTGTAAAAAACCGGCCAAGTGCGAGTCGGACTCATGCACGAAGGGTTCCGTACGTATCTATAAAAACGGAAAAAAACACGTTTGTTGTATGGCAGCTCCCCTTAAATATTTGTTTTAATTTAATTGAAATATTTATTTTTAAAGTGAATATATTATAACTAAATATTCTGTGTATAATATTCGGGCTATGCTCGGGGTTTCTCTACGGGATCGAATCAGAAATGAGGAGATACGTAGGAGAACTCAAGTCACCGACATAGCCCGACGGATTAGCACGTTGAAGTGGCATTGGGCAGGCCATATAGCGCGCAGAACAGATGGCCGATGGGGCCGAAAGGTTCTCGAGTGGAGGCCACGGACCGGCAAGCGCAGCGTAGGACGTCCACCCACAAGATGGGCAGACGACTTGGTAAGAACCGCAGGTCGGCGTTGGATGCAGGCCGCTTCCAACCGCATTTCCTGGAGATCAATGAGGGAGGCCTTTGTCCAGCAGTGGACGTCCTACGGCTGATATGATGATGATGATGATGAAATATTCTGTGAATATTTCAAGCATCTACCTGTTGCCGTTATCAATATCGAGCAAAAAAATTACGTTTGTTGTATGGGAGCCCCCCTTAAATATTTATTTTATACTGTTTTAGTACTTGTTGTTAATGTGGCAACAGAAATACATCATCTGTGAAAATTTCAACTGTCTAACTACCACGGTTCATGAGATACAGCCTGGTGACAGACGGACAGAAAGACAGACAGTCAGACAGCGGAGCCTCATTAATAGGGTGCCGTTTTACGCTTTGGTTAGGGAATCCTAAAAAAAACTCAATCTTGTTATCTATTACGGAAATAGTAGTATTAAAAATCACTTGTATTTTAAGATATAAGATTACTGGAGATTTAAAGATATAAACGACTAATGATTGATAATTATTATATTGTTAAATGTTGTAAATGTACAAAATGATAAGTTGAGATCTTATCATTTTTAAAAAGCCAGTATATTATTTTACATTCCATTATTATAAATATTGCAAAAAACATGCCTTCCAAACCACCCCTTCTGCCTTTCGGCGTTGGTAGCGTTTTGAGCATATAAATGCTTAGTTGATACATAATTACTGATTTTAACGGATATTTATCGCGTATGTACCTTTTTTATTTGTTATCCCGAAATGTCGACTATGTTGCAACATCCGTGGCCGTGGCTAGTTATAAAATTATAATATGACCCAAATATGATAGCTTTACTAAATCTGTAGAAAACAAAATAGGTCAAGTGCGAGTGAGACTTGCCTGCGGAAGGTTCCGTAGATATATGTTAATATAGCAACACTAGCTTTGTTAGCGGAAAACTAAAAAAACACGTTTGATGCTGATTTCTAAAAACTGATTTAAATAAGAGAATTCGTATTATTTATCCTGAAATATTTGCATAATATAATTATGTCTTTCAACCATAGTGGTTTAGATGTTGGTTAATTTAATCAAGCTTAAAAATTTACAGAGTTAATCAGCTGTGACAGACCGATGGTCGGACAGACGGACTGTGAGCATCTAAACCATTGTTGTAAGGTACATGCGCAGTACCTGCACTAGATGCTCACATACTTACCGCATACACTGTACTTTCTAATATTATTATTTTTAGTATAATTTATATTAATTTGATAAAATTGCACTTGTACTATGTTTATTATTATTTTACTAACAATTATGGATCTTTGACATCTAAAAATTTAATAAATGAATTTAATTGAAAGTCACACCATAAGGGTTCCGTTTTTACCATTTTGATCCGAAACCCTAAAAACTATCAGCAAACCATTGTCACGAACTTACACCGTTTTTTTTTTCAGTGATTCTCTACATAACAGTAATGTACGGAGTCCTAATAGCGCTGATCATCTACGTGTTCCTGACATCACCTATTGCACTGCAGCTCTGCAGGACCAAGGTCATGCATGCCATCTTCACCTTCAGGCTTTTCAGAGTGGTGTACTTCTTGCCTCCTGTCAAGGTACGTAAATTATTATACTGACTCTCTTCTTCCTGCACTTTTCCCAGATTTCTAGGGGTTGGCACATGTATTTTTCTTCCATATCTCTATATGAGCCGTCATCCCCATTGTCACTTTTTTCCAACCCATATATTTCTTCACACAGTCCATCCATCTCTTCTTCGGCCTTTCTCTTCTTCTATATCCATCTACACTTATATTTAACACTCCTTTAGTCATATGTTTTTCTTCCCTACGCATGACATGTTCATACCACGCTAGCCTCTTACTCCTCAACTCTTCTATCACTGTCCAATAATAGACTGCATTAAAATTGCATTAGTAGTAAGGATCATTTTGAAACGTCTTACTGTGATTATACTATAAGTAGACGTGGTGTAGAAGCGCTATTCTTTTATTTTTGGCTCTCTACGTGTGCAGTTGCTAGTTTAACACTGCACTTGCAAGGCATAGCTTCGTTGAGGCTCTGACCTGTTGAGAAATATTTCATTGAGTCTCGCAGAAACTTTTTTCCTTCGTCTACTCGCCATCATCGTAAATCCTGAACAAAGACCTTGCCATCGATTTCCAGAGCAAACGATCTTATATGGCTTGCACCCAACATCTCCCAGAAACCTTTATTAGATCGTATTTTCAAAAGGTAGTCTCCTTCGAGAACCTTCAACGGCCGTCAGTTCTTCGAGTTGTGTGCCCTACCCTTTGCCACTTAAGTTTGCTAATCCTCTGTAGTATGTCAGCTTCTAATGGTGTTTATTATTGACTCCAGATATCAATTAACGGCGGCTACTTCCCACAAGACGATGACGAAGAAGCCACAACATCCAGCAATGTCGAAGAGATGGAGAGTGATGAGCAACAAAGATACGGCGATCCAAAGGAAGTGGCTGAAGTGCTGGATAAAACTATGTTTGTGGTGTACTCCATCACTTTTGCTTCTATGATGGCTGCACATTATTAAAGCTTAGCTGAAAATTTTAGAACTTATAATTATAGATAGGTAGATGGTACTAAAATTCACATAAAATACTGTCAAAATAATTTCATAGTTTCATACAGAGACGCTTACACGCAGATGCGCCACCGGTGTCCAGCAACAGTTCTCATATGTTTTGTACACGCTTTTTCATACGTTTTGTATGGATTCCCTGCACACGTGTAGCCGATAGCGGCCACTCGCAACAGCAGTGTCTGTCACACACAGCAGGCGCGCGACAGCTACAGTGGCTGTCTGTGGCCGGTGTCTCGTTTGCGCAGAGGCTTAGACAATAAATTGTTTGTAAAAATCTCTTGTTCAATAAACTGACGTCTTTTTTCCATACCTACTTTACCTGCTGAAGCTGGGTTCGTCCATTTTAAATGGAATATGCTATCATTCTCACAACTTAGTCAACCTGCGGACTACCGCAGAAAAGACATGAGGCATATATAATCAAAGGCAGCTATATCCACTCCCGTTGATGTTTCACAAAACAAAAAAAAAATGCCTATTTCACCGTATTTTTGCTATAAATAAAAGAGAAAATCTCGTAAAAACTAACTGTACGAATATAAACTATGACCAAAGCACTTCGACGTCCATAATGGTGGTTTAAATAGTTATTGACTAAATTAAAATACATTCTCAAGTGAAATTAGACACAATACGGACTTAGCTGCCATTGATTCTATACGACTCACATGGTCAATACGTGCAGTGTTAATTTAGCCGTGGGGTTTTTCTAAGTATTATCCTACACCGTTTTAGGCACTTAAAAATACGCACATATTTTAAACGAATAGAAAAACCGACAGACCTGTTGGCAGACCACCAGCAAGATGGTTGGACGATATTGCGCGAGTTGGAAGAAAGCAATGGATGCACTTGGCACAGGACCTGAGAGAGTGGCATGATCAAAGGAGGCCTTTTCCCATCAGTGCGTAGATGTGGGCTGAGATAGATATAAAATTCGATTGATGCACGACCGGAATATGAACGGACAATCTCCGGATCGGAAGGCCAACACAGCTCTTTAGGATATACAAGTACATAGAACACAATACAAAAGATGTTTTAAAATATTTGCTTCTGTTACAACGCGAAAAATATTCCCTGAAATGCAATTAAAGTGGCCGTCGCCAGTTATATAGGGAACAAAACATCCAATTCTACGGGTCGTCAAAAAACGGACACTATTCAAACAAATTCCAATACCCACTCGTTAGCAATCGCCCGACCCTAAACAATTTTAACGTTCGCCGCAGTTTCACTTTTGTTTCTCGATACAAACTCTCTGTTTCATGGTATAGGAAGCATCCATCCAAGCTTTTGCGTTCGTGGTTCGTCTGAACAAAAATTTAAGTGAATAGATTAGGTGAAATTACAGGCAAAGGAGACTTTTTATCTATATGTATGTATGTCTCAGGGTGATAACGCCAAGTGATATCTTGCTTGCGCTTATTCCTAACTCCCAGTGGGATCATAGAAAACTTGGGAGTGCATTATGAATAACTAAACTTTACATTATTATGATGTTTAAATGTTGTAAAAGATTTTTTTCCCAATTCTCCTTAATGCATAACGACAAGCAAAGGCTAAGCCCGGCTTCCACAACGGTTGCTAAACGTATTTAGAGACTAAACATGTTTAAATTTGACGTATTTTTATGAGTTGACAATTCCACTTAGCCACTAAATATGTGTAGGCATCGTTGAAGTAGTCGCCATTAATAATTTCTAATTTGAGATTAGCAGACTTTAAAAGAGACGCACATAGAGCCTTTGACACAACACGCTTTGAGAGGCAGATTACATTTCAGGCCTGGGATGAGCTATAAATATGGTGAACTCTGTGGCAGGGCTGGTTAGAGGGTTTGATTCCTACTGCGGGATTTTTTAAATATTTTTCTTGTTTAAAGTATTAGTATTATTTATTAAGAACGGACACGATGTATGTATTTACCTCTAACGGATAATAAGGTTACCCCTTTTAGCTGCTCTCGCCTGAGACAGTTGTTCCTTTAGGCATATTGTAAAGAGTTACATATTAATCCGTAATGTCAATTTTAACACTAAGACAATGAATAAAGATTTGTTATTATTTATTTAACGGGCTAATCTTAACCGACTTTAAAAAAGAAATACGTTTAAAATTCAACATGTACCTACCTAACCTATGTATTTTTTGTGTATGTTATCTCCAAGAACCAATTTTGTTGATTATTTTGATTGAAAGGTTATATCGGTGAAGGTCTGATGAAGATCTTTAAACCCGGAGAACGAAACTTCTCAAAGGACAATAGCAACTATTAAGCTTTATTTTTATTACATAGATAAGTAAATAAATAAATATTGCTGGACATTTCACACAACGCTATCTAGTCCCAAACTAAGCAGAGCTTGTACAATGGGAACCAGATAACTGATAGAGTACTTATATACATTTTTTTTGTAAATACATACTTATAATATAATAGAGAGACAACCAGACCGGGAACAAATATCTGTAGATCCGTCTCAGTTAGCTATTTGCCCGCTGCACCACGGAGATCGTCAAATAGAATAGAATAGAAGAGATAGAATGTTTAACATAATCACAACTAATATTATCGCTGAAATTCTATATTACTGGTATTAATAGCCTGAGTAGCAATTTGTTCATTTTAGTGTCGAGTACAAATAGTAAACTCGTAGTTTGTTAGCATACATTGAGGTGCAGCAAGCTTGAAATATCAAACGATTTTTCACAATTCGCTGAAGCGTAGCCGTTTTATTTCTATTTCTGCTCGAGTTGATGCAATTTTGCTAATGCTAAAATCTAACATCCACAATAACGATAACAAACATATTTATTAACAAATATGAATAAGAGTGGGCGAATAACCGGCTGAGACGCAGGAGGTAGATTCCCGCCACGGAACAAATGTTTGCATGATTATATTTTTTTTATGTATTTATTTGTACTAAAAACGGGATATATACCATTATTTGTGAGTTTTTGAGTATCCCGATATTTCGACGCAGTTGCATGCGCCATGATCACGGGTAAACTGAAGTCTTTGCGAGTGAGTAGTTATTAGCAGATATAACCATTTACCCTCATTCTTAGGCCGTTTTTCCACCGCCACCGTCGCCGGCACTCTGGTGAAGGGCGTGCGGTGGACACACATCCTATAGTAATGTGTGAATCGCTGAATCGGCACCGTCATTTCGTTCTCGGTGACGTCCCGGTGACGGTGGCGGTGGACAAACGGCCTTAGTCTCTTGCTAGGAATGAATTCACTAATACTATTACTACCATCGGTTTCATTCCCGATCATAACTTGATTCCGACACACAAAACTCACGGTATCAGGACGCGTAATTGAAACTTCAGTTCTTCGGTTCTTCAACATTCTCACCACAAGATTCGAGGCTCCAGATAGTTGAAAACCATCTTCATAATTGAAATTCTTGTGTTTGGTAATCTCGATTGTCTCTTGAAGCACTCTTGGCAGGTAATGTCTCTCAGTTGAGAGTACTTGTGGGTTGTGTAGCTCGATCTTGCTTAGCTTGTGGTTTGAGCCTGAGTCCAACAGATGTTCCGCTAAGGCAGAATTTTGTCTGTCAAGATTCTTCACGGCCCTGATGTGTTCCTTCACCCGACAAGCTATTGTGCGTTTGGTTTAACTAATATAAGAAGTTCCACAGCTCAGTCTATTTTATACACTCCTGGTTTTTCTAGTGGAACACAATCTTTTAGTGAGCGCAGATAGTGTGTAATTTTTTTTAAAGGAGTAAAGATGGTCTTCAGTAAAATTTATTGTAGAATGTTTGCAGTTTTATCTGTCACTCCTTTAATATACGGTACAAAAGTAGGTTTTCGTTCCACCCTGCAACTATGGAGTTTAAGTCTTGGTCGAGATGGTAAGTAATATAGCCATTCTTAACCAAAACATTTCGGACATGTGCCAATTCACCCTGAATGATCATCGCACAGATGGAATGCATGATTGGTAAGTGATGTTACCACTTAAGATTAAGTTACACTATAATTAAGTTGTCGATGGTGATGATGTGAATGGTAATGTAGGTATCGGTTCGTATGTGTAGGTTTTCTGTAAACCGAATGGCCCAAACTACCATTCTCTCGAACCTGAACCAATACGTCCAATAATGTCAAATGACGATCACATTCTTTCTCGTACGTAAACCTGAGTTATTTGACAAAAATTTATTGATACAGGCAGTATCAAGGAATTTGGGACAAATAAATACATTATTATTATTATTATATATACAGACCGTTGCAAACGATACATATATAGATATGTCAACTACTCCAGATACAAGGCGGAAGTGTCCCCAAGACGCTGGCTGTATTGGCTTGCTGTAATTTTGAAGTGTAATGCTTATAATGTTAACCCTCAGCACCAGCTTTATTACAAACTACACCAAAACAAGGTTACATTATAAATAATGAATTGGTTTTGGGCGGTAACCATATACGCTGAAGCTTGGATTCGATAGCGCCCAGAGGCAGCACTGCGGTTGATGTTAATGTATAACGGATCTAGTGCTTTAACCCATCAATTTTATCTTAAATGCTGGTATAGTGACCTAGACTATAGTCTAACTTTTTATTAGCTGCAGTAAAATGACGTTTTGTGGGTTGCCGGTTTTTGAAGAAAAATAAATAGGGATGTAGCTAAATGAGTGAATCATAAATGAATAATCAGTTTGGTTTTTTTTTTGAGATTTAATATTAAGTTGTAATGTATTTTTTTAACCTATTATTATTACTATACTAGAGGATTGATCTTTTTTAGTGGAAGTATAGGGAGGTACATTCAAAATGAAACAAAAACGTCATAATAATGTTATTTAATTAATTTTTGTGAACTGAATCACATCCCTATGACATTTAGAAACGTCATTTTACTGCAGCTAATAAAAAGTTAGACTATAGTCTTTTGAGATTTAGGTTAGAAGGAACGTACCCAAAAAGACTAGCAGGAAATAAAAAAGTAATACTTGTCGCATTTCTGAATGCCGTACCCATTACTGCTTAGGCTAATGAAGTTGTCAAGGCATTAAAATCTGATATCTATAATCTGATGATAGTCGCTCTGAAAATCTATAGGGGGCCCATTTTCAGCAGTGACGTCTTATCCTATGATATTACGGTGATGATAAGCAAGGTGATTTTACCAATTCATATCAAATCATATATTATTGTGAAATACATAGGTCAGTAATACATATGTTAATACTATTTTAATATCTATAATTATTGTTAATTTTTCATAGCGACCAAACCTTGAGAAATCAGGCAATTAGCTGCTAATTCTACGTTGGCTTTACGAGTATAACAGGTGCCCTTAAATAAAAGTTATCACAACTATGTATTCTTCAAACAGATGCAGCAATTAGCGCCGAACAAGCGATAGCTCTTCGCCCCGAACGAAAAACGTCCAACTCTCCAAAGTCAATACGCGGACAAAGAACTTTTGAAATCCACACGAAATCCATTTACCAGTTGCCACGGACGTTCCTCGATGAAAAAACTACGAACGGCCACCAACTACGTATACAGACGTTGCGCCACGTGTCTATACGTCGCCTGACGTTCGTTTCGAGTTATATGTCGGACGAAGTTGGTATAGCAGAAGCGTAGCAAACCGAGTAGGCCCGAAAGCGCATGTGGCGTGTGAGACATTTTTTCGACTTTTATTTGAACGTCCGCCCGTCGGGGCGGCTAAATTATTACCGCAATGTTTTCCCAAATAAAACTAGACCATACCCCGACATAAAAGCCCGCATATGGGTTTAAAAATTCAATTTTCACTCGCCGTTCGCAAGGATTCAGCTCGTTTGGATTTTCGTAATCAATTCCGGGCTAAAAATGCTTGTAAACAATAAACTTTCCAGTCAGTATCCGTTGAAAGCTTAATGGGCATCAAGTTGGCGAAATAATAAGAATTTAAAAATGTAGTTCCGATTTTTTATTTTGCGAGAACGAGCTTCGATAAATATCGCTCGACTGCAAGCACGATGCTCCGTCGATTTGTACATTTTGTGTTAGTCTTTCGTGTGTATCGGAATTTTGTCATTTGTTTGTGTGATCTGCCGCGTTTGTGAGATCCAAACATTTTTACTATGAAACATTAAATGGGAGATAAAAGATACGATTAGAAAGGGTATTGGATTGCAAAAGAAGATGCTTATTTTGTTTTGCAACAAAATGACATGAAATTAGTGACTAATGGCGGGTTCCTATATCCGTCGATAACCGACTACGCCTATCTCCTTGAAAAAGTGTCAAATTAGTGTCAAACTTTTGACAGGTTTTCAAGGAGAATCGAGTCGTAGCTGGTTACCGACAGATATCAGCTAAAAATGTTGGGAGGTAGCTTAGATATTAGGGTTCAAGAGGGTTAAAAACAATGAAAATAAGACTATTAGGTCAAGTGAGACGTCAAATGAAAGATCTTCATTATTACATTTCGACCCTATTTTTATTTTTAGTTAAAGTTTCGTAGTTTTTGAGTTATTAGCCATAATAAAAACTAAACGTTGACAAAATTCACAGGGCCAGTGACCACACAGTGCTAAATTTAATATGCGTGTAGCTATAGTAACACAAATATAGGAAAAAGTCTGAAATCCAGAATAACTGCAATAAGTATCCCAAAAAAAATTAACCAATTTACATGAACTCCTGTTACCTGTAATTTGAATGAAACTGTAGGTCAAGTTATTTGGTTTTTATTTCGTGATACTATTTTGATAGTCAAAGATTACGAATAACATTTTTTTTGTTTTTATGATAGATTCGCGAGATCTCAGTTCCGGGCGAACCACTAGTAATTAGGTTACTAACAACATAATTAGGTTACTAACACAGTAATTAGGTTTTAGGTGACAACAATAACAATGAGATTTATCTTGAAATGAACAAAGAACAGTCATCACAGAAATTATCATGATGATTCTAACACTCAATTACCATATCAGATTATATTGACGTAAATACTTGAACTAGATTAATAGATTTGATATATTTGATTACTGCAGATTAGAAATAGCTTACCTACCATACCTATGGTATTTTCCTCTGTGAAGTGTAATAAATATTTATTTATATTGAACAAAACCTTACATAATTTATAGTTATTTAGAGTGACGACCTCCGTGGTGCAGTGGGCGAATAGCCAGCTGAGACGCAGGAGGTAGCGGGTTTGATTACCGCCGCGGAACAAATGTTTGCATGATCTACAGATATTTGTTCCGGGTTTGGTTGTTTTTCTATATATTATAAGTATGTATTTACAAAAAGTATATACGTATTATATCAGTTATCTGGTTCCCATAGTACAAGCTCTGCTTAGTTTGGGGCTAAATAGCGCTGTGTGAAATGTGCAGCAATATTTATTTATTTTATTTTATTTTATTTTAACTTTTTTTATTTATTTTTATTTTATTTTATTTTTTTATTTTATTTCATTTCATTTCATTTCATTTCATTTCATTTCATTTCATTTTATTTTATTTTATTTTATTTAATATATATACGTAGATGTCTTTCAGAAGGATCGGTAAGATCGGGTACAGGCTGAGACTAGTGAATAGAAGAAGAGAGGCCATTGCCTAGCCTAAAATGTGTAGCAAAAATCGTATTACTTCAATATGTATTTGTAAAATACGGATTAGACACCACACCAGCTTCTGGGATGCAGTATGCTTGCCTAAAAAACCTGTTGGCGCTGGACTTAAGATTCCATGATTATATTGGTTTAAAGAAACGGACATCTATGTTTATAACCGCAAATGGATTTCAGATTAACAAGCTATGAAAATTGTAAACGGGAAAACTACTGGTGGAAAATACTTTGATATTCGTATGAACTGCTACTTCAGAAGTGATTTCAGGTTTGCCGATACATTGATAACAATATTCTTGAGATAAGTAGGTACCTAAGGGCTTTATAATAACAAGAGAATATCGATCAGGCTTCTTGTGAAATGTGAATTTGTGAGAACATGTTTGAACTAAAGTTTTGGATTTGTTTTATGATTTTAGCTACCACAAGTGTTGTGGCCGGTGAAAGTAAGTTGTGTATTTGTTTCAACTTGTAGGTACAACTATTATCTATACTAATATTATAAAGAGGAAATATTTGTATTTTTGTGTGTATGTTTGTAATGAATAAACTCAAAAACTACTGTGCCGATTTCAAAAATTCTTTCAGCATTGGAAGGCTACATTCACTCTGAATGATATAGGCTATATTTATTGCTAGAAAAGATTAGGAATCATTACTAAAACTTAAGTAACATAACCCAAGGTGTAAAAAACGTGTCCTAAAACGTGTTTCGTCGCATGCGCTGTGGAAACTATTGATGATAGAACAACAGTATGTTCTACAATATTAAAGAACATATCAATATCTACAAAAAACTTCGTAATATTATAAAGAGGAAAGATTTGTTTGTTTGTATTGAATAGTCTCCGAAACTACTGGACCGATTTAAAAAAATATTTCACTGTTGGGAAGCTACACTATCCCCGGGTGACATAAGCTACTTTTTACCCAACTGCGGAGAAGGAGGGTAATGTTTTTATTAAAAAATTACACGTGCGAAGCTGCGGATTTGTCAGCTAGTAGTTTATACGTTCAAAGTTTACTAAGCCGTTACTTTCCTCGCGATGTTTTCCTTCGCCGTATTGACGGTGGAGAGCCTCTTTCTGTGGATTAAGGTTCAACTAAAAGCACGCGTAGTTTATCAATACATTACCCTCCTTTTGCGCAGTCGGGTATAAAGTAGTTCATATCTCAATTCTAGTTATTTATATTCATATTCATTTATTATGCTTACATGTACATATACATTTTTTATTTTAGATAATAGGTAGCTTAGGAGTAAATACATATACCCTGTAAAGTCACTGCAAATTGGGTTTGCGCCTTTTCAAAAAGTACAACCATAAAACATAGAATTAAACATGTCAAATCAATTAAATTTAAATAAGTTAATGTGAACGGAAAGTTCTCGAATGGAGGCCACGGACCGGCAGGCGCAGCGTAGAACGTCTACCTACAAGTTGGGCAGACGACTTGGTAAGAAGCGCAGGTCGGCGTTGGATGCAGGCCGCTTCCAACCGCAGTTCCTGGAGATCAATAAGGGAGGCCTTTGTCCAGCAGTGGACGTCCTATGGCTGATATGATGATGATGATGAAGTTAATGTGGCATATGTCAAATAATACAGTAGAAGGACAAAGGTATTTCAAGCTATCGGGTAATAATAATAATGTCAAATGGAAAAATAATGATAATCAGAATGTCAAGTCATTTCAATGTATAAACTATATCTAAACATGCTTACATACTACTTAGGTACCTACCTATTAATGTTCGCGTTATAATCTATCTATGTACCAAATTTAATCAAAATCGGTCCCGCCGTTTCGTTGTGAAAACGTAACAAACAGACAGAGAGAACTATCGAATTTAATATTATGGATAGCTTAACAAAACGAATCCGTCTAAAATCTGTAGCACTCACACCAATCAGTGCTATCATACATATGCCACAAGTTGCGGTATAGAGCGCCTACTGTTTTTAGAAATAAACTTTAATGGATTACAGTAGGCACAGTTTATATGTGTTTAGGTATGGGCGCATACCCTTCTCATTTATCGATAAAGTCTTATCTAGATTTTGTCTTTTCTTTGCGTTTGTTAAAAGTTGGTGAAACCAGTTTTATAGTGTGCGCAGTTCGTGCTCTCAAACAGAGAAGGAAAATATCGTGAATTAATCGGCAATTTTATAAAATAAATGTTTAGGTAGTATTCGAATTGTCATCACGCATTAGAGTAGTAGCTTTTAAAATTACCTATCTTTTTATACCTATCTCGTTTTTATTGGAGGAATTTAATTTCACGTGCGGTATATATTCAATTCAATGTATTTATTTCAGACTAGCACTAACATACAAGTCCTAGTCCATATTAAATACAATACAACAATACTTGAAATAAAAAAACGAGTGTGCTTAGACCACACGACTGAAGTAAAACTTTCTTAGCTCCATCTATATGTATGTACTCGTATGTATATATATATATATATATATATATATAAGTAGAGGTATATAAGTAGAAATATATAAGTATATATTGACGACCTCCGTGGTGCAGTGGGCGAATAGCCGGCTGAGACGCAGGAGGTAGTGGGTTCGATTCCCGCCGCGGAACAAATGTTTGCATGATTCTCAGATATTTGATTCGGGTCTGGTTGTTTCTCTATATATTATAAAGTATGTATTTACAAAAAATATATATTTATAAGTATTCTATCAGTTATCTGGTTCTCTTAGTACAAGTTCTGCTTAGCTTGGGGCTATAATTAGAAGTATATAAGTATATAATAAGAAGTATATAAGCACTCATATTAGGGTTAAGCTCGCTTTGTACATGTCCATTTTGTAAGCTATTTTTGTCTGTAAATCTATTTGTGAACAATAAAGACTAAAGAAGTTAGAAGTATATAAAAAGAAGTATATATATATATATATATATATATATATATATATATATATATTATGTATATGTTATACATAACAGATATAACATAGATCCACAACAGATGGCAGGCAGCAGCAGAAAATAACTTATGTACATACTGTCGAAATATGGTTGACATTTCCTTAAAACATTATTTTATTTATATACATATTTATATAATATTTTATTTTAATAGTCTGTTGCGGAATATCTGAACTTTTTCGTAAATCGAAGCTGGTTCAAAATACAAAACGTCCTAAATACTTTTTTTTATTTATAGTAAAATGAACTCATACAGTTTGAAGGAGTGTTTTGTTTTTGCAGTTTGTATAACTTAAGGATAGGTTACACAGTGCGAGCAGCTGATATGACAGTAGACAGCTACTGTGCATGTGTACTCGTATGACAGTAGCTCGACTCGCCTCGCTCGGTCACACTATGCGAACTGCTGGCGTCGCAGGAAGACAGCTACTGCACCAGTGTACTCGCATAGTTCGTCTGTATCATGTCTCGTGCAATGTTGTCGCAAAATACACGTTTAATCACAGTGCATACCACTATAAAAGCAGTTACGAAAATACTTTGTGTTGAAATTGAAAGAGCTATACAAAAAAAGAAGAAGAAGAGAAGTGTTTGGGTCAGGACTTGGCTGCAAAGAAAAGGGGCAACGAATTCAATATTTAAAGAGCTATATGATGAAGATCCCCGAGAATATAAAGCGGTTATGAGATTGACAACTGAACAAGTGGAAATACTTTTAAATTTGATTGCTCCAAAAATTCAACGTGATGATACACTAATGAGGGATGCGATACCTGCGAGGGTGAAGTTGGAAATAACCCTAGTATACCTTTCTTCTGGGATATCGTATAGACTGTTGTCGGTATTTTTCAGAGTTTCAAAAGCATCCATCATTAAAATAATACCAGAAGTGTGTGCTGCTATCAATGAAAGTCTAAAAGATTATATCAAAGTAAGTATTTTTTTTTATTCATAATCAAATTCACAATGGTTTTGTAAAGTTTTTGTACATATTAAACGTGAACTTTACATATTAATACTTAATAACTACAGTACTACATAGCTTAGTTCGTTATTTTTTAATATTAGAGATTGATATTGCTGCAGCAAGTACATCATTAGATTGGGGTATAGATTCAAATTGATCCAGCAGTGGCGCAGAGAATGCAGATGTTGTAGGTTCAACAGGTTGATAAGCTTCAGTAGTGACCTCTACAAGCTGGTAGGCTACAGGCTGTGGTGATAGCGTACATTCATTATGGAGTATAGATTGTGAAGATTGTTCCACTTGCATAGAGAGTGCAGACATTTCATAATTTACTGTAGGCTGTGGTGATGGCGTACATTCGGAACTGTAATTAGAAGGTGTGTACACAATTCTACCACAGAGGGCTCTCTTACGGTATCTAGAGAGTATCGCCTGTATTTCATCTGTCGCATCAATTCTATCAATCGAAGATAACTGTTTCAGCTGCAGTGCTACATGTCTTCCAATAACATCACATTCATCTTCTAATTCTCTTGTAATCGGGGCAGACACGTTTACTAAACTACTATTTAGTTCTTTGAGTTCATTTACGGCTGCTTGAATGTCAGACCGTTCTGATGATAATTTCGTCTTTAACTTTAGAGTTTTTGGTGGCTTTACCACTTTTATATGAGCAGCTTTGTTGCTATTGTCACTAGCATCAAGGTCCACGTTATTCGTGGCCTCCTCGCTTCCTGACGCTGATGCGACGTTGCTTCCTGACGTTGATGGATGATATGGTTCCTGAAATTAACATTACTCTTTTATTTTTCAGATACCGAATGTGGAAGAATGGCAAGATATCCAAATAGGATTCGCTTCGAGGTGGAATTTCCCTAATTGTTGTGGCTCTATCGATGGGAAGCATATAACAATTCAAGCACCACCAAATTGTGGCAGTGAATATTATAACTACAAAGGAACAAATAGTATAGTGCTCATGGCTGTTGTGGATCACGATTATACTTTCAGATATGTAGATATAGGCTCATATGGTCGTAACGCAGATGGTGGGGTATTCCAAAACTGCTCTTTGTATCCTTATCTAGAAAACAATTTATTGTTGCCTGAAAATGGTATTCTAGTTGGAGATGATGCCTTCCCTTTAAAACCGTATTTACTAAAGCCCTACAAAAATACATTGACTACCGCAGAAAAGATTTTTAATTATAGGTTGAGCAGAGCAAGAAGGATTGTGGAGAATGGGTTCGGCATTCTAGCATCTCGTTTTCGTGTTTTGGGAAAGCCAATTCAAGTTACAGAGGAAACTACGATAAAGATCGTCTTATGTGCTTGTACATTACACAACTGGTTACGTACTACTGCATCAAATACTTATACACCACCAGGAACTACAGATTATGAAGACATCATAAACTTTCAAATCATTCAAGGCCAGTGGAGGTCCGAAATTAATGAATTACCGAGTATTCGTCGCTCGAGAATTAATAATAGATCGAAATTAATAGCAGAGAAAATGCGTGATAAATATAAAAATTATTTCAATGACGACGGAGCAGTTGCATGGCAAAATTATATGATTAGGTAATTATAATTACCTAGTAGTAATTAGAATATAAAAGGGAAGAGAAAAATAAAGGATAGTAAATTTTGTGGACCCTGACTGGTTTGGAATGTGCCTTGTGCCTTTGTAATTATAATTTGTAATAAAATACTTACCAAATTACTTGATGTTTCCTTTTCTTTAAGATTAATTATTTTCATAATATAATCCATAGAATCGAACCATTTGATAGATGGTTTATAGATCTCATCAGTGCCAGATCCACTTTTTTTGCTCTTTTCAATTTTCAATAACTCCTGGTTATACGTTGAGCGTAAATTTTTGATTTTTTTTGTAACTTCATTCATGTTTTGTAAATTGCATTCCAAGCGGATGTGTTCTAACGACGCTTTACGCAAATCTCTGTTCTTGTAATTAGGATCCAAACAATTCCATAAGTTCGTTTGATTCTTGTATAGCTCCACAAACTTTATATTTTGATCGGATGTCCACCTTTCCGCCATTTTGATGTCAACGCAAGAAACCTACAAAAACACTGCACCGGCGGCGTGGGCCCGAGCGTACGAGCTACTGTCATTTCGCGAAATAATGCGAGTTGACGACCGAGCGACGTGCGAGTGGCGTGGTGGGGGAAGGCCAGTTGCGAGTAAAAACAAAAAATGTTGAAGTAACTCGCTTGCGAGCAACTGTCCCACTCGCACATAACAGTTACTCGTATGATGCGGTCACACAGTGCGAGCTATTGCACCTCAGTAACTGACACGGTCAGCTCGCATGCTAGCTCGCACCGTGAAACCTAGGCTTTAGGCTAATTTGAGATAGTATATATGCGACAAATAAACTGGTTATAAGAGAAAGAGAGAAAGAAAATGTGTGGTCGCACCTCTCTCTCTCTCTCTTGCCCCTAATATACGAAACGTAACTCTCTCTCTTTCTATCTTCACTAACATATATCTCCCTCTCAACTTCCGTTCGCACGTTTCGTAACGCATTCACCAGCTTACTCCCCAAGGCTAGCGTGCGTAAAGAAGTTTTACTTCAAAAACATAAAAATATATGATTAGATAGATAGATAGATATAAGTAGACCTTTTAGATAGGTATACGATTAGATACTTCAAGGTATTATGGCTATTATTACTGTTTGCATTTATTTAACACTTCTTTAACCATCTTTTCTACAGCAGTTGAGAAAATACCCAACTTCCATCTCTACAATCTTTTCACCGATTTATTTCAGAAAATGTAGTCTGCTACTACAGCTCCTGGGCCACGTATAGATCGTCATCAGGGAAGTTTGATGTATCAAACATCAATACGGAGCTCTGCACCCATCTGATCTACGCGTTCGCAGGGATCGAACGTGGGGCCATATTAGCTCTAGATCCATATCTAGACTTGTCTAATAATTGGGGAAGAGGTGAGTACGCTTTTTGATGCTAGATATATATGCCTTGCCAGGTCTAAAAAATAAAACTATCCACGTATATTTTTTTATTCCAGATAACTATGGAACTTTTACGGCGTTGAAAGAAAAAAATCCAAAGTTGAAAACTATTTTAGCAGTTGGCGGGTGGAATGAGGGGTCTGCAAAATATTCCGTCGTACGTAGTTTTCATAAAGTGCTAAAAACCTTAGAATCAGCGTAGTTTGGATGAGGAGTTTTGTTGAACAAATCAAACTTAGTTGATTGCGCCCATTCATTTTTAAGTTGTATAACATTAAGCTGATGCATGCCAAAAAAACATAACTACTAAAGAAATTAAATAGAAAAAAGAAATTATGGATACGTATTAGGTTCATTTTAATGTTATCATTCATAGATAAGTCAGTGTAATACACAAATAGGTAGGTTCTTCTTGTATTTCAGTCCAACTATAACATGTTCTCCTCTTATAAATTTTCAGATGGCATCTACAGCAGCTTCGAGAAAGATCTTCATAGACAGTGCGGTCACTATCGTCAAAGCCCACGGCTTCGACGGTTTAGACCTTGACTGGGAGTACCCTAACCGCCGGGACACTGTCCACGGCACCGCAGATATAGACAACTTCACGCTGTTGGTGAAAGAGTTGAGGGCAGAGTTTGATAAGTATGGGTGGTTTCTGAGTTCGGCGGTGTCATCCGTAGAAGCTATGGCTTCTATGTCTTATAATATACCGGAGATTTCAAAGTAAGTTGCATTTATTTATTTGAAAAAAATATCTTTTTAGATAAGATCATTTAAAACGGTTCTTAGGGCGTGGACACATGTCTACGGTGCGGCTCCGGCCACCGTATAACGACACAGCGCCGACGGTGCGGCGTCGTGCCGCGGCACGGTGCCGTGTACGGTGCACCGCTCGCCAGTTTATGTTTTGCTGTTGCTTAGATTCATTCAATATTCTCTTTGTATTTTGTTTTTTTTCATTACCTAGTTGCCTTAGCAACAGGAGCAGAATAATACGTCTTTCGTCCATATCAAGACCAAAACTGTATGTTTGAAACGATGGTTGCTGCCGTGTACGCGGCACGGCACCGTGCTGTTATACGGTGGCCGGTGCCGCACCGTAGACATGTGTCCAACGCCCTTAAGTAGGTATGTACTTGAGCAAATACATAAGCTAATGTTACAAGGTAATCCTACTGTCCAATAATACAGACAGAAGAATGTAACATCTTAAGAGCTAGGCCAGGCTTCCATATTCCATAGTTTATCAGCTTACTGTTTGTGTAGGTATTTCGCGCAAAGTAAATTTTATATTACCTACCTCAGTCTCATGTAAATAGCACCTAACTGCGGAGATCTACAGTTACACAGTTACAAGATTTATAAACAATTCTTGACAAGTCATTAGTATTATCAGTCAAAAGATATCCACTGCCGGAGAAAAGTAACTATCTCCCATAGTTAAGCACAGTGAACGGTTTTGAGCCGCGTCCACCCACCGACTTTCCGCGACCTTTAGTATATCATGTAGTCATCATTACACCATTTTTCACCAACGTTGTATGAGCTTAATGATTTACTCATTAGTAAACTCGTAAAATAGACTTAATTTACTTAGGTTTTGCTACTTTTCAGATATCTCGACCTGATAAACATAATGGCATACGACATGTACGGATCCTGGGATTTAGTCACGGGACACAATGCCCCGCTCCATAAGGGGATCGGCGACGACGCTGATGCGGCACAGCTGTATACTGTCGATATGGCGCTGCAGTACTGGATCAGGCAAGGTATGATGGTGATTCCGTTGAGCACCATAACAGCTCTAGCGGCTACATCCTTTACCCGGCTAAAGCTGCAACTTACCAACTGCATACCTAAATCATATTCAATTTGTAAATGGGGTGACCAATTTCAAGAATATGTATACCTAAAATTAGGATTTGTAATGCACCTCATTTCTCCTTTTCTTTTATTTAACTAAGTGTTTAGGCAGGACTGGTTGTCCTTGACGGGCAGAAAAATACAGATCATGTTGTTATGTCAAGTAAAGGAATAATAACTTCGAAAGATAATTGGTATTGTATATTATTAGAAGCTTTTATGCAATCTATGTATGTTTGTCCGGGTGGAATCTCGCAACTGAATTTTAAATCAGTTTTCTTTAAACGATTGAGCTGAAATTTGGTATACACGCTTATTTTGAATGACAATGCATGCTTAGCTATGTGACGTCATTCTAATCCCAATATCGCGGATCATCCAAGATGGCGGACTAGTTATTTTTCTGCACTACCACACTATGGGTATCAAATGAAAGAGCTTGCTGAGGAGAACACGAAAACTAATACGACATCACATTAATGTAAATCGGATGACAATGCAATTTTATTATGACATGGAGATGATCTGATGATGGAGCCGGAAGGTGGCCATGGGAACTCTGTAATAAAACGACGCAACCCAATCGAGTTTGGGCTCGTTAGATTCTTTTTGACAAGTACTCTGGTTTTAGATGATATTCAGGGTCGAATGATGGAACCGGAAGGTAGCCATGGGAACTCTGTAATAAAACCACGCAACTAGTGTTTGGACTCATTTGCATCAGCTTGTGGTTCTGATTAAAAATTTTGTAGAATCTAGTTTTGAAAAAGTAATTTTTCAATGAAAAAACTTATGTTTATGAAAATGAAAATGAAAAATTTTTATTTACAGCCAAAAACTTACCAATAAGATTGGGTAACATAAGGATATTTTTTGTAATTTACCTAAGATGCCTGGTATAATAGCAATATACATTTTATACAGTTTGAGGCAGAAGGCACTACTTACGATCACAATTAAGCAGCGGCCTTCACAATAGGCAAGCCTGTATCGTAAAGACCAGACAAACAAACAATTTATTGACCAAACAAACTGTTATCCCAGGTGCACCATTAGAAAAGTTGGCGCTAGGAGTGCCATTTTATGGAAGAACCTTCAGGCTGTCAGACCAGAGCGCTACATCAGTTAAGGCTCCAGCTTCAGGTCCTGGTATGAGCGGGCTCTACACAGCGACTAATGGATTCATTGGGTATAATGAGGTAAGTTTCCACAGTGCTTTATTTATTCTCAAACTGTTATCTACGCAGGGCAGTTATTGATAAACAGTTTCTCATTTCAAAGAAGCTAAAAAAAAATCAAATATATTCCTACCTAGTCAGGTCATAAGTATTGTCACACAGTAAAAACTTTTCTTTTAGAATGCTGGCCACAAAAAAGTTTATAGAATTCGAATTTCGAATTGTTCATGAAAATAAAAATGTATACTTTTTAGAATTTTACTCATTTTTAAATATGGAGTGAACGCTTAAAGAAGACCGTGTTGCAGTTATTGCGTTGCATCGTTGCGGTTACGCGCCAATTCAAATTTTTGACATACTGATAAATTTTAATATAACCAAAAGATTCGTTTATCGCACCATCAAACGATACAATGAAGACTCTAGTGTAGATGACAGGTCAAGAAGTGGTCGCCCTCGGTCTGTTAGGACTCCAGCAGTGATAAAAGCTGTGAAGGCGCGAATTCAAAGAAATCCCAACTGTAAGCAGAAACTGTTGGCCCTTCAGATGGGGTTAAGCAGAACCACGGTGAAAAGGGTGTTAAATGAAGACTTAGGGCTTCGAGCATATCGAAGAAAAACAGGACATCGTTTGAATGCTCGTCTAATGGACCTGAAACTGAAGATATGCCGCGCTTTGTTGAAGCGGTACGCGGGAAAAAAATATCGGGAATTTCTTTTTTCGGATGAAAAAATTTTTACCGTAGAAGAGAGCTACAACAAACAAAATGATAAGGTGTACGCACACAGTAGTAAAGAAGCGAGCAACCGTATTCCGCGTGTCCAACGAGGTCATTTTCCATCCTCGCTCATGGTATGGTTGGGAGTTTCTTATTGGGGCTTAACAGAGGTACATTTTTGTGAGAAAGGTGTAAAAACGAATGCAGTTGTGTATCAAAATACAGTCCTGACGAACCTTGTGGAACCTGTTTCTCATACCATGTTCAATAACAGGCACTGGGTATTCCAACAAGATTCGGCGCCAGCTCATAGAGCGAAGAGCACACAAGACTGGCTGGCGGCGCGTGAAATCGACACGACGACTGGCCCTTCTCCAGTCCAGATTTGAATCCGTTAGATTACAAGATATGGCAACACTTGGAGGAAAAGGCGTGCTCAAAGCCTCATCCCAATTTGGAGTCACCGCCGACATTGACATGGACCTCGTTCGTGCTGCGATAGACGACTGGCCGCGCAGATTGAAGGCCTGTATTCAAAATCACGGAGGTCATTTTGAATAAACTTTAGTGTCATAAGAATCTATGTTTTGTTAAGTTCATTTTGGTATATAAATGGTTACATAATGAATAAACTTGTTTCAATTATTTTATATTAAACATGTGACAGAATTTATCACCTGACTAGGTAAATTCTAAGAAAAATAGTTGATTCGATTCTTACCTTGAGACAAATATTTGCATGATCGGTAAATATTTGTTCGGTTCTGGATGTTGTTGTCCTTGTGATATCACGGTTCCTAATACTTACGACAAAGGGCCCCTAAAGTTAAAATAAATCCTGCTCACTTCAAAGAATACTTGTTATTCAGACCGTATCTACTGTTTAAGTGAGTAGGTATGTGTAGATAGATCTACAAATTTTGATATGCTTATAATATGCGACCTCATTTGAAAGCACACACGCTCATGTCTTCCTTGTTCCATATAACTCAATTCTACATGAAAATCCACTGGTATTGAACAAAGACAAAAGTTCTAACGACACCTACAGCTAGGTACATTTAACTTATACTTCACAAGAGCAACTGACACCAAACTTCTTGAAACTTTGCCTTAGAGTTGAGAGTTTCCAGATGTCTTAAATTAAATTCTGAAACGAATCTGATGGTACGGCTTTAAACATCCATTTAGTCAACATCTCAGTTTATTTTTGTCACGGCTTTGCGAAGATATTTAACGATGTCGTTTTAATTGCCCGAAAGAATTTTCTTTGCGCTCATCGTCCTGAGATAACTTTAAACTTAGTTTTTAGTGTTGGCATAGCGGAAACAAACCGTGGGCTAAAGTGATGATATGTTAATTTCCTCTAACTCACAGCTTTGTTGGAGCCCCAAACCAGTCCTGAAACTTTCGCAAGCTTCCTATCAACGTCAACATTAAACATAACTATGTTTATAACATTTATTTTATTTTATTTGTTCAGTTCTGCGATATTCTACAAACCGAAACCTGGAACCTCGAGTACGATAATCTAGCTAAAGTTCCCTATGCATACAACGGGCGCAACTGGGTCTCCTACGATGACGCAAACTCTATCACACAGAAGGTCGAATACGCAAAGAGCTTAGGCGTCAATAACATTATGGTTTGGAGTATTGAGACTGATGATTTCAGAGGCCTATGCGGAGGAGACTGGCCTTTACTCAGAGCAATTAATAACGCGTTAGGAACAGATGGAAACAATTCAACTACTACAGTGTCTACAAGTTCTACTACAAAATCAACTTCTGTATCTTCGTCGTCTACATCTCCTGTTACTCCTACAGTTTCAGAATCTACAGGTTACTTTATTTTGCTTATTATAGTCCATATCGATATGACAATAGGCTTTATTTTTAATGTGGCAATTTTCAAAGACCCTCATAAAAACTACCAACTTTTTTTTTATCAAAGCTTTGTATTTAAAAAGTATTGCGCTTTTGCGCAGATACTGTTTACAGAATTTTTACTATGCGGAAACTTGTTAACTGCCAATAGTAGGTACCTACTATAGGTTTTCTTATATCAGTATCTAAGTGCCTTTTGTTATAATATTTAAGAATTTAAAAAAAAATATCAATTGTCAGTCGGCAAATCAAAGATGGCTATATGATTTTATGAACATCTTCACACCTTCCAGAACCGAACCCAGAATCAACAACTTCTAAGTCCATCTGCACAAGAGAAGGCTTCACACCCAAGCCTGGAAACTGCTCCTCATTCTACATGTGTGTTTACAACGCCAACGGTGCCTTAGTAGCAGTGGAGTTCACATGTCCTGCGCCTTTGCACTGGGACCAGTCTACCAGCGCCTGCAACTATCCTAGCTTGGCCAACTGCAGTGTCTAAACCTTGAGTTAAATAATAATTATTTGGAAGATTTTTTAAAATAAATTTGATACCCATTACTTAATATTTATCGTAATATGATTACATGATGTCCAAACATTTGTTCCAAGTCATGGTTTTGTAGAAAAGATCTTGTATGCACCACACTCATGCCACACTAGGTAGGTAGCTACTTTATTTTGTAAAACTAAACAATATTTCTCTCTCTCTTCTTTGAAACGTCATATGAGTTAACTTCAAATAGACTTGGACCATCTCCGGGCCCACTGTTCACTTTAATTTATTTATTTGGCTCGTCAACAAAATTAACATGAGTACCTACGTGCTTATTTACAAGGTATTGGCTATTAATGAAAATTGAATAAATGAGTTGTATTATTACGTGTAATTTCATTTATAAACGAACGAACACAACATGCACATTACAACTGATATGACCTTTATGACTGTTGAATAATTGCGCTACTCTCTCCGATCCTGTGCCTTCACAGCTCAGTGAGTCGTCCAAATATATGGATGGTGATCTGTTGGCAGGTCAACGTCCTACACATGACCACTACTCGATTGCTGCCTTCGTCAATCTTCCTTCTTCCCTCCGTGCCAAGTTTGAATCGTGTTCCTGAATGAATCCTACAAAAAATACCTTTAAAAGCCATTTCCACCGGGTTTAATAGCCGAAACGCATCACGTAAACCCAATTTGTCTTTTGGTTCAGTTTCCTTAAAAGCTTTCTCAATAAAACAAGCATTTGTGAGTTTGGAAGTTACGACGTGCCGTATGAACCAATACAATGCCATGGTGAAAACGGCCTACCTACCCCTTCACAAATAAGTCTTATGTTACCTAATACCTATCATATATATGACTAGCTGTTGCCCGCGTCTTCGTACGCGTTACACTACTAAAAGTGTAGGTAACCTAGAAAAATAAAGCTAAACTCGCTGTTGTAACTTGATTTGGCAGACCATTTTTATCCCATAGGAACTGATTTATGAGATAAATGGTAGCCTATGTGGTGATCCAGATTATAATCTACGTATATACCAAATTTCATCGAAATCGGTTTAGCCGTTACGGCGTGATTGAGTAACAAACAAACAAATATCCAAACAAACATCCAAACTTTCGCATTTATAATATTAGTGTGTTGGTTTGGGACTAGATGGCGATGTGTCCAGCATTATTTATTACCTATATCTACATGCTAATACCGATACTTACCTACCGGATTAACATATAACAAATTCTAAGGATAAGACCGGATAAAACTGCGTCTTGAGGACAATACTCTACCGTGCTGTAATTATTTTAAGCTAAAAATTGCGCGTCCCTCTACCTACATGAGCTTTACCTACAATCACCTGCTTCAGAATGATTCTTATACTAATTACTTACTCATTTCAATGAATATAGATTATTTGGCTTAGAGGTAAAACAGCTCCTAATGGGGTGCAATATTTTAGATAGGAAGATAAGCAGTGACGTAGCTAGGTAACCAAAGGCCCTCGGGCAAAAAATAAACCAGGGCCCCAACTAAATTATTTAAAATTGTTTGGTACGTATTCGTCGTGTTCCGAATTCGACATATTCCAGATTTGTCTTTAAGATAACAATTAAATATGAGAAAAAGTTTTCGATAAAAGGTTTTTTATTGCAATAAAGTTTTAATTTACTTAACGGATTACTTTTATAGACCGTTTATTATAATTATATTTAATTCCTCGGTTTTCCGTGTGCGACTACATAAATAATGACATAATGAAAGTGAGCGCATAATATCGTTTTTAAAATCAGTCTACTTTAATAAGTAACACCACTTCGCGGCGTGCAATATAAGGCTGGTTTCACAGTCGCGCCATCGAGCGGCACCGCGCGCGGCAGTCCAGACGCGCGCGTTTATAAATTCACTAGTAGCGTTTTATAGTCACGCTGTTGAAGCGCGCCGCGTTTCTCATAGTTCCGCCTTGCGTCAAGCGCGTGCTGTTGAAACGCGGTGTTCGACGGCTCGACTGTGAAACCAGTTTAAGAATACAGGAGAGTTCCCCGCAAGTTTCAAACAAAGATGTTCGAGATTTGTTGGGAATTCCCCTGTATTTTTCAAATAAGTTGCCATTATTAAATTCGCGTTCCTAGAATCTAGTTCAATTTATAGTTTGTAAGTCAGAGTCCGAGGGGCCCCTTGAGCTTGGGGGCCCCAGGGCACTGCCCCGTCTAACCCTCCGGTAGCTACGCCACTGAAGATAAGTGTAAGTATAGTAGTACCCTTACAGAGCAACTAAAATTATATGACAATGCAAATACTGGATATTTTAATAAAGAATATTCCACACGATCGCAGAGCTCAAAGAATGGTCCCTTTAAACAAAGCAATTCATATTCATGAATGAAAATATTTTCCGTGAGAGAATAAATTTACTGTTCTTGCTAGATTAAAAGAAATAAGAGATAGGGCATGCTTCTTGAAACATAAAAAAAATACAAATTAAACACAAACAAACCCTCACATTAAATCATCATAAAGGCATCAGGAACATAAAAAAGCAGGGATTTTTAACTTTAAAAATTTAACATCCTAGTAATAAACTTACAAGGTCTTTTGTCTCAGGATACAGTGCATTTTTAGTAACGCGATTCGTCACAAATACGCGTATATGAAAAACTAGTTGATGCCAGCGGCTTCGCCCGCGTTTTTCTGGGGTGCAAAATACATATATAAACTTTGACATCCCATTTTTATCCCATGGGAACTGATTTGTGGGATAAATGGTAGCCTATGTGGTGATTCAAGTTATAATCTAGGTACGTCTACACCAAATTTCATCGAAATCGGTTCAGCCATTACGGCGTGATTAAGTAACAAACAAACAAACAAATATCCAAACAAACATCCAAACTTTCACATTTATAATATTAGTGTGATGCGAAATTTGTTGTATGATTAGGTACCTACCTATTATTAATAAATAAATAAAATAAAATACATTTATTTCAAGCAATTATGTAGCTCATATAGGAAAGCACACAACACAATAAGTAAACTAATGTTTATACAGGGTTTTTAAGAGCATGCCTGTGACAGCAATGTCTGGTGTACGGGCAGTCTACTCTGCCGGCTAACATTGCCAAGACGGTGTTGGCGCTGGCCCGCAGCCCAGGGACGCGGCTCGTTTGCGCATGACGGTATGGAAGCAGTCGACCCACGCCGCCGCATACATCCCTGATGCACTGCAGTAGCGGGGCAGCCCCTGCATCGCGCGGAGACGTCGTCTGCGTATACTTCGCCCACATGCTGCACGAGTACAGAGAGGGACAGTACGCCCGAAATAAAGTCAGCTTAACCCCCTCTTAACCACGCGCAAACCTGCGAGCAATCATATTCGCACGCACGGACAGCGCCCTCCGCTCCCGTTTAATGGCGCGTTCCAATAAGTCAGCTGGAGCAGCACATTCCAGACTTAATATAAGTATGAATATTGCTGGACATTTCACACAGCGCAATCTAGCCCCTAACTAAGCAGAGCTTGTACTATGAGAACCAGATAACTGATAGAATACTTATATACATTTTTTTTGTAAATACATACTTATAATATACATATACAGAGAAACAACCAGACCCGGAACAAATATCTGTAGATCATGCAAATATTTGTTCCGCGGCGGGAACTGAACCCGCTACCTCCTGCGTCTCACTCGGCTATTCGCTCACTGCACCATGGAGGTCGTCAAACTTATTCAGACTTGTTTAGACGTTGCGCCCAGTGCCGTTACAATGTTAGCCTAAACTAGCTAAAACTATAATATAAAAATAAACTACGTACGCATCTATACGGAACCTCAATGTTTATTATATCGAAAAAGGTTTTTACATCCCCTCCGTAAAATAGAAATAATTTTAGAGTCCTAACAACATCAGTTACAAAGAAAAATTCTTAACGAGAAGTTACGTGTCCGTCACCCACCCTTTTGGGTACAAAAGTTTTTAATAAAATCCTCTGTCACAGCCAACGGGAACTTTTATCAAAACAAAACTTATTTGAGCTAAAATAAACAGAAATATTTCAATCATTTGAGGATGCGATTTTCTAACTTTTAAGATAATGGAAAATCATTCCAGATCCTAACCATTTCAAGTATTTTATCTAAGATTGATTAGGCGCTACGCAGACGTAGCAACTTCAACTTTTTGTTTGAATTATTGCCGGAAATAGAGTTGCCACTGCGCAGTTTCTCAAGATTATAATTATTAAATCGTCATAAACTAGTTGCGAGTTGCCTGTTGCCGCAACTCGGAGATCAAAGTTCCTGTTTCGGTGCAACTCCAGGTTATATAGTTATTTACTATAGAAATGGCCCCACCTGCAAGATGGGGCAACTGCTCCAACGCTGCCATGAACGTGGCGACGTACCTGCTGGTCAAAATGGCTATAGTTTTGAGATATCGACACAAAAGAAGAAGAAGAACTGTAGAAAGAATCAGTGGCGGATCCAGGGTTTTGGTTTGTGAGGGGCTTGACATAGCTGAGGGTAAGCTTATCACTTTTATAACGGGACCAACTTGGAAAAAAAATTAGCTATTCCGCATAACAGTTACATAATTATCTACTAAACCGAAATTTATAAAACAGTTGATTTTTTTTCGAGATTTTGAAGTTGTTTCCGTTGTAAAAGTTAATTAGTAGTTTAACTGCATAAGTCTTCTTGAACCCTTTAAATACTTTACTTACTTTATATGTATTTAATAACGTCCGAATAACGTCTCGCCTCACACTCAGTGCGGATCGCACTCACCCTGATGAAGGTTCACGAATTGAACCGAAACATTGTCGGTCGAAACACCGATAAGACGGTACGTGATAAACCCCGTATTTATAATATTTTATTAATTTATTTATTTAATTAGAACGGATTAATTACACTAATTAATTTAAAAGAATTCAAAACATCAATTACATAAACCATACAGTGTCAAATTAAAATCTAAATCTAAATTACATTCTATACTTTGTATTAACCCATGTGACATGTTTGATTTAAGTTTTTTTTTACTAACAACTAAATGGATTTTTGATATCTGATAATTGAATAAATGAATAACTGAATTATAATGATTAAATACGGAAGGTGAGGGGGATTGTTTAATAGAGACCGGCAAAGCGTTCCATAATCGGACATCTTGGACGGAAAAGGAGTGTAGATAGAAACTGGTTCTATGCATCGGGATCTTGAGAATCGATGTTTTCAGAGGATCGGAGTGTTCGGGAATTTGCGCAATGAAGGAACTCGAAGCATTCCTCATTAGTTCTGAGAATGAGTGCATAGGTAGGTAGGTACGTATTATTACCTAAGGGTAATAATAACTACTTCTCAAGAAGACCTGTAAGTAGGTTCTACGACCTTTGACTCGGTCACATCTTTCTCGTCGTCTTTCATGCAACCCTTACTTTTACAATGCGCAGTATCCCTTGAAGGGTCAAAAGTCCAATAACCGTATTTAAGAGGGGATTGCACAGATACAATCTAACATTGTGTCCAGGATGAGCCGAGTATGAAGTATGACGTCGTCCTAAGCACACTCGAGCTATCTGTGCTTCCGGGTGACTGCATACTCGATCGATGCCAATTTGTAGGTACCTACTGGGGAATTGTACGGAATGTACAGTTAGGGACATAAATTGATAAATATTTTATACATTTGTACTAAAAACGGGATATTTACCATGATTTGTGAGTTTTTGAGTATGTTTTAGTACAAATACCTAGTTTTCTTAACCATGATAGTTTCATTTAGATAGAAAAGTTATATAATATTTTTATACTTAGTTCAGTTTCATTATCAATAATAAATTAAATAATCCTAAAGCTAGGTTCACATTGCTGTGTCGGGGTGTGTCGGGGCGCGCCAGAACGCAATCGGTTACATTTATTACCTATGACTAGATTCACATTAGTATAGGTTGTGTTGTGTTCTGTGGCGCGTTCTGTCACGGTCAAAACATGCTTGACGCTTGGTCGCGCCAGAGGTGGTGGGGGATCTGTCGCGGCACAACACACTACACCAATGTGAATCTGCCATTATTCAGTTTTTTTTTCAATATACCTACCTACACCTCTCTTCCAGTGGAAATCCGCAAGGCCGCCTCTATGGGAATCTTCAAATCCAAACTCTTTAAACACTTCATCTCTCTTCATGATACCCAACAAAATTGAGCACTTTATGTAGATACGAGTATATTTGTGTATTTCGCTTATGTGTGTATTATTATTATTTTGAATTATTGTAAGTTTATTTCTAAGCTAAAGTTTGATTAAATTTGCATTTTCTGGAACTACCACTTTTTCCACACTACACAAAGGTTAGCTGGAAGAAAATGCTAATTAGCATTAAGTTCGCCTATGTATTATTTTATTAGTGCAATAAAGAATTTTCTAATCTAATCTAATCTACACCTCCCTCCATTAACTAATAGGTACCTATTACAAAATTAAAATCCTTTCCAGCCAAGATGTTTGGAATAAATCGCTACTAACCGTTAAGACTTTCCATTGTACGAGTACTTGTGGCTTTGTGTTTTTATATTTGTTTGTTTATTTTGTGGTGTACATTCGGGTGATACCTATATGAAAAATCGACGTACGCTATTTCGATGCACGTTAGCGCGACAAATCGCGTCGCACTATCTATTTTGCATTTTTTTCGTAAAAAATACATTTTTTTTTTCAAACCATATTTTAAAAAGATATTAAGTAAGTTTTTTTGTTTGTAATGGGCACATACTAGTTTAAATACTGGGTCTGTGGTAATAGGTCATCTCCGGAACTACTGAACGGATTTTGAAAATAATATTACTAATAGTAGATAAGCTACACTATTCCTGGCTATATTTTATTTTGATATAAATTCGTGCTACGCCGCCACCGCCCTGGGGCGGGTCAGCTAATCTTTAACAGATTAAAGTTATAACGCTGACTGTACCTATGACTGCACGTGTTACTTGTGTTATCGACTGAACGAGTGGCTACTGGTTTCATTATCAAGAAATTGATAAAGAGCTAGTGACAAAGCAATTACAGTGATTTACATTACAGCAAAACAATGCTAAAGTAAAGATCAGGAAATGGCTGATCACACTCGACTATGACAAAACGGAGTCAATCTTGGTCGCAATCACATAGCTAGCAACAACGCCACGCGCATACACTTGCGCTCGCCCGCCCCTTCACACAACCACACCATACACACACACACTCACCACACGCACAAATATACCCTCTCAAACACACACAAACCCACACACAACACACGCACTTACGCACGCAAATGCATCACTTACACGAGTCCCCAATTTTTTTGTCTTAGTACCTATCGCGGATGCCCTGTATAGATTTGCAGAAGTTAACATATTATATGCGAGACCAAACCGAGTAAGTATAAATTTTGACTATTAAGAGAACAGAGAAAGAAAAACCAAATTTATGTTAAATAAAGATAAAAGTTAAGCATTAATATTATAGGATTACAAAACTACCTACAGGTTTGACACCTAGTGCGGAGCTCATTATGTACTACACATATGTTAATTCTGATTTGGAATATAAAAATATTTGTATTTGTATTAATTATCTTCTCGTCTGGCGACACAAATAATAATCTTTTATGCTTCAAAACTAACACTACCTACTTCGAAATACAACTAAACTTGAGAGCAAAAAAATCGCACATTCATGATTTTTTGACATAACTAAAAAAAAAAACAAAAAATATTATGTTTCTGTAATGCAGATTCATAGTCTATTTTAATACCTATCCAGTGGTATCTGATTTGTCTTTCAATCATTACATAAAAATGCTTTTGTGGATCAATAACAAAAATGCATGTTTAGTAAAAAATTCTTTATTCAAGTATTGGTGTCAAAGTTATGAAATTAAAAGATAAAATTAATTAAAAGTTTGTTATTAATACCGAGTGTTTCCTCCCCTAGCCTGAATCACTGACTCCATCCGTGTTTTCATTGATGTTACTAGACTTTTGATAAAGTCTTGAGGAATAGCCTCCCATTCCTCTGCGATCGCCTGTTGCAGCTCCTGTAGAGTCGATGGAGGAGCATCTCGGCCTCGAACTCTTCTTTTCAGCTCGTCCCATAGATGTTCGATGGGATTGAGGTCTGGGCTTCGAGCTGGCCACTCCATAACGGTCACATCCACCTCTTGAAGGTACTCGATCACTATGCCAGCAGTATGCGGTCTTGCATTATCTTGCATAAACAGAAAGTTTTCGCCGATAAACCCAGCATAAGGTACGACGTGGCTCTCGAGTACTTCCTCAATGTATCGTATGGAAGTCAATCCTCTTGATTGGCGACCAGTATTCGGTCCGGTGATGAAGGCAAGCTCGGTTTTTGCTTCCATAGACATGCCTCCCCAAAACATGATTGATCCACCGCCATAGGCGACACGTTCTGTTATGCAGCATTGGGCAAATCGCTCTCCCGATCTTCTATACACCTTCCCCCGTCCGTCGTTGCCATGCAAGCACATCCTGCACTCATCAGAGAACAGGACTGCACTCCACTGCTCTTCGGTCCAATTCAAATGGTCTCGAGCGAACTGAAGGCGGGCTTCTCGGTGGGCTGGGGTCAATTTCGGCCCGTTTGCTGGCCTGTGTGCAGTCAGGCCACCTTCTCTCAATCGTCTTCTGACTGTCCACCGGCTAACTTCTACTTCACGAACTTCTTGAAGTCGTTGGCCCAGTTGAACTGCGTTCAAACGACGATTTCTTAAAGATGTCGTTATAAGAAAGCGGTTATCACGCTCTGTTGTAGCATGGGGACGGCCCGATCCTTGTCGCCGTTGGTAGCCACCAGTCTCTTGATACCTCTGGTATGATACCACGCCGAACGGTAAATCGGCTCAAACTCAATTGTCGAGCCACTTGACTTTGCTTAAGCCCCGATTCAACAAGGGCAACCACTTGAGCGGCTACTTCTGGTGTAGTATCCATTTTCGTGTTCCGTTTGAAGCCAATATCAATAGAGAACCTTTCACACTGTACGTTGGTATGCAAATGATGACCATTCCCTCAATATGCACTCTTTTATACCTGCGATAAATCCCGCCGCCGGCCTTACCTGGATCGAGCGACATAAGGGGGTCTATTGTTTTGTTGCTAATGAGTTGTTTTTAAAGGTAAATGTCAACCCTTTATCAGTTCTGCGAATGCATAGATTATGCACTTTAATTTAATTTGATTTTAATTTGCTGTAAGCTCCAAATAAAAAATAATTTAACTTTTAAGTAAAAATGTGCGGATGTGCGATTTTATTGCTCTCAAGTGTATTTCAACTCGATACTTTAACGCCACTGACAAAAAGAACTTGTGTTGTCCAACTGCAGGGCAAAGGTCTCCCTCTTCTTTCCAAATTTTTCTGTCCTCTGCTGTAGTGGGCTAGTCTGGTAAATGCACATCCAAGTCGTCACGCCATCTCCGTGGTGGTCTGCCACGTGGGGGTGTTGCGTTAGGGACCCAATCAGTTATCTTTACACAGATCTTCGGGCATGCGGCAGACGTGGCCGGCCCAATCCCACTTGAGCTGTGCTGATTTTAAAAGAAATATTACTTTAGAAAAATCGTATAGATCAGGTACCTACTTTTGGTAGGACTTTATAAAATTTATTTCACGAACAGTTCAGAAGTAGGCAAAAAGAGCTATTTCAGAGACAAGTACTTTCTGTTGGCCTATTCTGTATCTCACTACAAAAAGCTTATCAGTTAGCTATTTGGTGTAAGTGCCGGATTAAGGTAACTGTATGCCCTAAGCAATCTTTTCCCGTGGGCCCCCCTATCCTTAAGACCCTTAATTGAACTACAAAAAATGACTTAGTAACTTACATGTATTTTTTTATACATTATAGGCTTGCGTTTGACCACGATCTCGCCTGATGGTAAGCGATGATGCAGTCTACGATGGTACACGCTTGCCTAGAAGAAACCTATTCACTCGCGACTTAGATACCCAGGCTGTAGCTATCTGAAAACACAGACTCTGGCAAGGCGTTCCACTCTTTAGCGGTGCGCATAATAAAGGTCGAAGAGAACCGCTTTGTGGGAATGGGAGGTATTTCTACCATATAGCGGTGGCGTACCGCAGAGCGTCTGGTTGTCCGTTGATAGAATGGAGATGGTGGGATCAGGTTGAAAAGTTCCGCCGCACACTCCCCGAAATGAAAAATTACAATTGAAATTGCTTTAACTTACATGTGCTCGTTTTTTTTCTCGGTAGTCTGGTGCCCCCTAGACGGGATGCCCTAAGCAATTGCTTAAGGACTGCTCGGAGTTAATTTCAAGTATTGTCAAGGGTTGGTGACTGAGTGATTTGTAATAAAGGTATATAAAAACAAAAAAAAAACTCCAATATTTGATACTAAGTAAATTTATTCAATAATCTAAATACAAGGCAGGTAGAGCCCGCTAACTCACAGATCAAGTTTACTAAAATCAATAAAATTATTATATTAGACAAATTTATTTAATAATACATTGAATAAAATTATATAAAATACAAGGAATAAATGAGCATAATTTTGAGCAATACATGCTGTATTGTCTTAGACAAAATATATAAAATGGAAGGAAATAACTTAAGTTAAGTACATCAATTAAAGCTTAAACTTATGTATTGCCACAGTTAATATTACAGAAACGTCTCACTTACGTAACGCTATGTTTTGTATGTAGATAAATACTGTTACATTAAATTAATAAAGTCTACTTATAATGTACTGTGCGTCCAATAAACCAATGAACACGGAGATAAGTATAGCTTTGAATTCACTAGATTCTTTGTTAATTGGAAATAAATGATTAGGTAATATGATTACTTATTATTAGTTATAATATATAAGTAATATGCTATAGTAGGAAATTGAAGAGGCAGTAGGCGGGGCACATAGCTAATAGTGCAGGGCCCGTTAGCCAAGTTACATTCGCTTCGAATCGATTCAATTTCTACATAGGTTTGTTGTCGATATACACGTAGCATGTGTCAAATCCCATACATTTTCAGACTTGACGACTAGCCAAGGGCGGATCCAGCTTTGGGGGGGGGGGGGGGGGTCCACATAGTCGTGGTCAAGTCACAAGAAGTTATGCTTACATACTGTACTTCAAAATCCCTATATATAAATACCAAAATGAATTTTTTAAATCAAAATTTTATATTAAATTAATTAAATATTTAATGTACTTACATACAATCTATGTTGTGGCAAAAAATATATAAAAACATGTTTAACAATTTTAATTAGTGATCCACCTAGGTCCTGGACCCAGTCCGGGGGGGGGGGGGGGGGGGTCATGACCCCCATGACCCTCCCCCTGGATCAGCCCTTGCGACTAGCGTCATCGCTAATCGAATGTAACTTGGCTAAGCCCTCTGATGACTATCGATGGAGAAAGGTGGAGTGTCTTGGGTAAAGACAACGCACTTGAAACTGCAGCCTAGGATGACCTACAGTAAGAAAGATGGACTTTAAAGTTTGCTCGGAGCCGTTATGTGCAGGCCGTAAAAGATCACGTCAGGGCGCCATGTAGCTAATGATGGTGATGACTAAGTATTTACTTTTTTTAACACGAGTAGGTCATCGTTTGATCACAATCTCACCTGATGGTAAGCGATGAATGTGGTCTAAGATATAAAACTTGTAAAATGATGGATGGATAATAGTTCACTACCAACCCTTGGAACGTATAAGCCGGCGTTGCAAGACGGCGACGCAAGCTAAGACAAGTAACTTTTTAATAAAAATATAACCGACTTAACCAAACTACTATACTGATTTTGACGAAATTTCTATGAGACCAATATGAAAGTATGTATAATAAAAAATAATTTTCCAAATCGGTTGATAAATGACAGAGTTCTGAGGTAAAACCATAAAACCGAACTGCGTTCCTATAAAATTTGAGGGGTGCCCTCGATTTTTGGGATCCCATCATCAGATCCTGGCTTGGTGCCAACGGGACCAGGGAAGTATACCATTTTAAGCAAAAAAAAAATAATTTCTCGAATCGGTCCAGGCGTCTTTGAGTAATCGGGAAAATTACATAAAAAAAAAATATTCCGACAAATTGAGAACGTTTTTTTTTTTTTGAAATCGGTTCAAAATACTAAAGACGACCGACTTTCGTGTAATAACAATAAATAAACTATACTTGCATGATTTGCACTTAGTCTGGACACACAGTTTACATGAAAAATTAAAATATTCACTAACAAACGAACAAAGAGAGCCAAAACATATAACGGTACAACGAAAGTGTTCAGTGTTCAGTAATTTTCAGAAGGCACGAATGTGCTACTTTTTAACACCCCAACGCAAAATGGGGTGTTATAACACAAGCTATAATTTAAAACCTGATAAACCATTAAAATCTATTGAAACATTACAAAATAGACTGCTATATTCCAATTTTCAATGTAAATAGTGAGTTATTTTGCTAATATACAAAAGAAATATATTGTTTTACAGGAATAATAATTAACACTTGAGATAAAGTAAACGCTTAGGACTACTTTATAGTAAAATACTTAGGAAATTTTAAGAATATTTAAAGGAACAATCAAATATAAATGCAATATTTTGGCCATTGATAAGAGTGTAAGATTCTCCAATCAAGAATTGCTTCTCCACTGCGTCCTTGAAGTTTCCAATATTATTCATATGTTTTTGACATAATAAAGACCATTTCAGATCTTTGTTTTTCAGATTTTCAGATCCATTGGAAAATCTTTAGCTAAAAACCCATTTAGGATCAATGGCCAAAGGTCCGTAAAAGTAGAAATAGTGCAAATACATTTAAAAAGTTAATATTAATGGAACATGACGCATTCAGAAAAATAGAACATTATTTATTGTCATTGTGTTGAAGTCAGTGCGACCATCTTTGATCGACGATCTACAGATAAAATACGCTCCATAAATCTAGTTGTAACATCAAAACGGTTAATCGCTACAGTTGCCATGAAATATTTATTGCAAGATTTTGAAGACATCTTAAAATAAATGTAGATTTCAGTTTATTGTTTAAAGATATCTTACAATTAAAATTCAAACATCAACATCAATATTATATACACAGTATGAAAAGATAAACATGAAAATAGTACATTTTTTATTATCACCTCTAAAGACTATAGTATAATATAAAGGATTACAGTAAATGCACGAAAAATAGTTATAATATAGTCTTATGAATTTTTGTGTGCAGATGAATGTCAAACTACAATAAATATATACTGTGTGTCACCGCATTTACGACGTAGTCATGGGTAGGGCTGATGGCTAATAAAGTTGTAAATTTTTTTTTTTTTCAAATTCATTAGCATGGATTTTTTTTATTTTCTTTAAATAACAGTCTGTAAAAATAGGTTAAACAAGTAATATTAATTCGTCATGTAAGTAGGTACCTATTAAACTGACTTAGCGGCATCGTCGCAAAGGCGCTTCCGATTTACGTTCTAATTGTTTATTAGAAATGTATCGATTACTGGATAAATATTCAAGCTACCGATATTAAACCAATCTTTTTTATTTTTTATTGATGATAGTCAAGCGCTTGACCACTACCACCTGATGGTAAGTGAAGGTGTGATCGACCAAACAATTATTTAAAAGATTAATTTTAATTACCTAGTAAGACCTAGCAGGGTTACCTAGTAAGACACGAGTGCCCAGAGTTTAACCCTAGGACTCAAAGTTGTTTCGATATCGAGCCAGACCAATCGAAAATCTACTATTTCTAATTCTGAATTTTACCCTTAATCTGCTGCTCTATACTGAATATTTAAAATTACCCGGTGGGCTAAAATTTAAAAGTAAAACGTTTGTCAACTGCCCAAAGTCACTAACAAGAATTGTCAATTGCTATCAAGAGTTATCAAACGAGTTCAATGACTGATTTTCGGGGTAGAGTAAACTGAGGCTGAATTATCTGGATTTAGTAAAATGAAGCGCAACGCACAGATGGCAGTAGCTGATAATTTTAAAATTTAAAACGATACAGCTTTTAATGTCATTAATATGCGATAAGCAAATTTTCTTTCCATGAAACTGAGGTAATGTGAGCTCAATCATCCATTTCATGCAATTCTTATCTATAACAGTCACACATCATCTGCACCCAAACCTATTAAATGCATATAGACGAATGATTATCTCCGTATTACTTAACAGAATTACGAAATACTCAACATTTTTAGTTAAAATATTACTACTTAACTGACAAACTTAGTAACATCAGATGAAGAGATAAGACCGGCCAGGCTACAGGACAAGGTTTCTCTCTCGTTTCTACATTCTACGCCAAAATGTCATTTATCCTATTCTTCTTTGCTTAGAGTGTTGTTCACAATAAACAGGTAGGCATGATAAATAAAACTTCAAAGTTGCATAAATAGATAGGCAAATATTAAGGCGTTTATTCGTTAATATTTGCTAATATAAGAAGCCTTGCTAGTTTAGCTTATCTATGAAATCGAATCAGAAAGGAAGAGATCCATAGACAAACTCACTGACAGCCCAGAAGGGATAGCAAAAGTGACAGTGAGCGGGGTACATATCTCGAAGAACTGACGGCCGTTGAGCAAAAGGTTCAAGAGAGACCATGCACTGAAAAATGCTGCGCAGGACGCCTTCGATTATAATGTTAAGATGACCCTTAGATAACAACAAAAAAGGAAGATACGGTACGCGCTTACATTGCTAATAGTCAAACTAGGCCCTGCTGCACTACATAGATAATCTCACGTACACGGTATTAGTACGTAGTGTCAATCCGGTGAGCGAAACAGAGCGAAGAGCCTACGCTTAGTGCAAGCGAGAGAGAATCAAGTGTCAGTTGCGGCGCCGAGTCACCGTAGTACGTACACACGATTGCGACTAAAGCGAAATTGTGTGCATGAACCTAATTTAAACTGCCCACTTGCGAAACGCTTGTGCCGTATCTTCCCTTTTTGTTTTTATCTAAGAGATGACCTAATAACGATTGTTGAGATCCAAGATTGGTTGCTTTGGAAACCTGGCGAATCTGCTCTAGAGAAGCCCTAGGTTCAACAGTGGACGCTCTATGGCTTTTATAAGATGACCTGGTCAAGTGCGTGCGGTTTACTGTTTATTTGTTAGGAGGTGGCTCCATCCTTACCTCTTATCTCTTCATCTGACGTAAGCTTCACTTATACCCGCTATCAAGACCAATCGAAGTAAGCTCTTAACTTACAGTGTTTAAAGATTAAAGTGTAAAAACTGCATCAGATGGTTTTATAGCTTAAGAAAAGTATTTTCTAAATTAAAATACTGAAAATACACTTTATTCAATTTCTTTTCTCACTTTTATATCACAATCCATGTTCAAAACTTACATTTGCCACACTATTCATTTGGTCATACGGTTAAGTACTGTCACTAAGACTTTGCGAGGGAAACTGTATCTTTAGCACTTGCCACAAGGGTTATTTTAGAGACAACTTAGTTCAACCTGAACCCCGATTCCCGTAATTTCTCTCAGCGCTATGGCAGATCGAATCTGCCATAGCATATGCTTAATGGCGGCTATTGTTTTTATTGTATTGGTGACAGAATAACGCCTTTTATATTTATCTTTAACTTCTGTCAACTTTCGGTCGCATTTCAATCTATAGAGAAAGCACCTTTTTGTTACGTCAAACGTTGTATTGACAGGCATCAAGATACAACCGAATCTTATAGGTATTTGACTAATATTTTTAAAACCATCTCAAAAAATTCCGAACCGAACGTGATTTTTTACATTTTAACATTTTCCCTTATATCGGATAACACTTAAATAAAACAACTATGTTCTTACCACAAAAAAAAAATTGTTTACAAAAATTGATAAGGATTTTGAAAACACGCGTTAAGCAGTTTATCTTTTCTGTGGTAACATAACAATTTTTTTTAGTCTGGATGTTATAACGGGAATTGGGATACAGGTTGATGACGTGGCAAAAAACTTGCACAACAAGCGTAGCTAATGGCTCTTAATTGGAAATTTCTCCAAATATTTCCTTGGTGTAGAATATGTTCTCAATTTAGACAACCTTACAAATAACAGATCATTTCACTAATAATATTTCAACATATTTACATATTATTTATAACGCTTCTCTATGCAACTGGATTAAATAGATTAACATAGTAATGAGTAAGATACTTTTATCGTAACATTTTGTGTAGGAGTAAAAATATAAGCTATTCCATAAAAATATATAGTGTGTTCTTTGCAAGAATGGTGTGATAATAAAAAAACTTCAGACCTCTTATAGCCTTGTTCGAAGGAATAGTTAACTATAATAACTATTCTACATTACTAATTTCGCGAATATTTACAACATCGAATAACAAGTCACTTAGTAGACATATTTATAAAAATGTTTCAATAACAGTTTTACTTTTGAACATTCTAAAAACGGTTAATGACCCCTTTATTCCAGAACCGAACTCAAAATCGAATGCACTATCACAAATGTTTAACAGTGTTATTACTGAAAACTTTTGTGTAGGTTTATTTTAATTTGAGTTTAGTCTTATGATGTGAGTCTTGTTGTGAGCACTTGTTTTTAGTAATCGAGTCATAACAAAGTTTCAACAAGTTGAGCATAGTATTTTGAAGTTTCAAGTTAGACGTGCTCCCAACATTAAAGTCAAATATTATGTAAAAATTCAACAACAAGATTTGATTTAATCCCAAAAACATCTAGTATAACAATATCTTTATTAGACCGCTAACAGCTAGATATTTTTTTCTACAGATAAACATGCTTAAAACTCTGCCAGTTAAATATTTTTTTTATCGACACACATTTTTTTATTATTTTATTTGTCATTTATTTAAAATGTCACTTTCATATTATTTCACTATTATAACCACGTTTAAGCGAAAACTACGTTTCGCCTTAAAACTTTAGAATAAGTAATAAATGTCTTATTTCGACTGATTAAAGTCGAAAATGTTTATAACTTCTTATTTAATACTAGTTTATGTTAGGTCTCTTTAGACCTTCCCATGGTTTTCGAAGAATAAGGAACTAATGGTATAAGCTTCAAGCTGCTAACATAAAAATATATAAACGTTCTCATAGCAATAGACATGGAGATCAGTTTATGTGGAATGTAAGTTGTGATGATATTAATATGAATTAGAATGAGGTGGCCAAAAAAAAACAAATAAATAGTAATATTAAAAACCTATACTAATCTCAAATTTATAGAAATTAACTACCCAAAAATAATTTGTAGCCTACTAAATAAAAAGATTAAAAACAAAGAATACAAAAATAGGAACAAGATATCATGTTCTAAGCTGCCTTTGAAAATAATAATATAACTGCAATTAAGTCTTTTATTTTAGCAATACATAGAAATACCATATATAATATGATTGAAAAAATGGTAGTCATTTAATATCGGCAGTACGAAATGACTAACTATAAAGTTAAAACTTCAAAACTGTTTTTTACGTATAGTTGGCATAATAAAAGGCTAAGTGGCCCTTTTAGGCGTTTTACGGTGTCAAAAGCAGTCGCATTAATGCATAAACTTGTTGAATAATAATCGCAAAACAACCCATAAAACGTAACAATAAATGCGACATAGTCTTTCGATTACTAGAAACTCATAGCTTCAAGCTAGAGGGCCTTTTATACTTCTGCAAGAGTACAAATTGCATTTATATTAAAAACTGACAGCAACTCACACGATGGGTGCAAACAAGTGCTAATTTTAAGGAACGGTCAAATTATAAAACCAATAAATTTAAAATAAAATGACTGCAAAAATCGTCAAGAGACAAAGTTCCAGAATTAAACTTAAATTACCCACGTCTCAAGCATATATTTTTGAAAATGAATTCATTGAAAACTGTAAAAAATCTAGGCTTGGGTTTCGATCTGCGCTTAAAACCCGCTTTAAACTTAGCTAAAGACAGACTAAGAGGAAGTGTTGACTCTGACTGCTTACACTAATAACACTATTAGTTTGTCTTACTGTTTAAGTATCTTGACACTTGTCTGAATTCAGTCTTTTTCATTTAGTGCACTGAATTTAGGCAAGTGTAAAGCGGGTTTCTATACCAATAACTAGCGACACTCACAGCAACGCAAACTACCAGGAGCTCATAGCTTCAAAGGGAAGGTCTAAGAGACGGCGCAGTCTCAAGATCTGGTCTGCGCGTCTGGCTGGCGCGACCGTCAGAAGAATATCACCTCCTCTTCGGTGGCCGGTGGGGGGGGAGTGGGCGGCTCCGGTGAGCGGACGCGAAACTTGTCCGGGAGCTTTGGGTATGTATTTGTTCTGGAAGAAATAGTTGGTTTAGAAGTTTGATATGATCACCAAGGTAAATAGTTTGATTAGTTTTGACACTTACTTCCTCCTACGCAGCGCAGCTTGTTTTGCGCACTACTTCTATTATAAACAATATTATTTAAATTTATGTTCTGTATTTTATTTCGTGTAAGTTTTTACTATTCATTTATTTTTTATTTATTTATTTTATGGAAAACCAACAGCTATATTAACTTAACAATTAACTAGTACAAAACAGAAAGCCAAAAATAGGTTTGCACGTATAGAGAGTCGCTATAAAGAGTTTATGTAATATATCTTCGCATTGAAGAGAAAAGTAGATATATACGAGTAGATATTTCGAATACCAGAGGTTACATTCGGGATAATTTCGGTTGTTTCTATAAATCCTGATAACGTTTGGGAATTGCTACGCTAAAAGGAAGGTCCTGCCTTTCAAAACTTAAATTGAAATCTTTGACTAAAATTTATAATGGGGAAAATTACAAGTTTTACAAGTTTCAGGCACAGCATAGACAATCAAAATGATCGCCATCGCTGTTGTTCCTTTGTCATTTTGCTTTAGATATTAGCGTCGCATCTAACGTTAACTCTCGTCGGAATCTACATCGCTATGGAATGAACATCAGTGGATATGCAAGAGCGAGAAACAATGACGCTATTACTCAACAATTTGTAGAGTTTTATCCCGTCGCGTTTCTGTAGTTTTAACGACAGAACCAGTTAAAAGGAATGAACGTTAGAAGTCTGTATTGTAGACTACTCGTACACTCAAACATTTGTTGATTCTCAATGGTTCAGGTCAGATAGATGATACTCACCTAGTAGCTTTGTTATTAGGCGGTGCCTGAGATGGCAACGGCGCGGGCGAACTGCCGGTTCTAGTGTGGTGGATAACAAGACCTTGATGCTGCTGTTGCTGCAACTGCTACAAAGATACAGGAACTTTATTATACACGGTCAAATTTAAATTGGTGTTTTCCAGAAAAACGTTGTTCAGACTCTGGTCTACCACCATAATACAGCGTTAAATATGTTATAAAAAAAACTTTACTAGGCGTTCTCAAATAAGTCTTTTTTTATTGCTCAAATATTAACCGTAACATAAAGTTCCCCGCGGTAGCGATACCTCACTACTATTATTTCTTCTGTAGCGAGTATTATTTCGTATGTGTTGTAGAGAGTAACGTTTATCAAGACGTTTTAAATTCGTAACTTTTTAACTTTTTCAGAGAATAATGAATTTTTTTTTTATTTGATGCAAAGAATCGGTGATAGACCATGGTTTGAACAACATTTGTTCTGGAAAAACATTGAGTGTCCTTCGCCCAGTTGGTGCAGCAACTTGCCAGCAGACGTTGTTTTAATCATCTTCAAAGAAGTAAAGGCCTCAACTATTTAATTATGATTGGTATTACAGGACATTTGGTACACAGTAAGTACTTTTCAACGGCCGTTTAAGGTACAATATAGGGCCTCGAGAACGAAACTCAACTTTTAAGTAGACATATTGTCTCGTTTAAATTTAAGATCTGTAACTTGGATCAAATTGTATGCTTAGTTACATAAGTACCTTTATACAAACGCTTTCAATAGCTTTATCCCTGAATATTTTATTATTATACAGTTCAATCTCCCTTGAATGGTTTTAAAATAATTCCATCATTACCACATTTCTTAGGAATTAGACGAAAATGGCTTATAGAAAGTCGTAGAACTTTTGTTTTGATTTGGATTTGGTAGGTTGATTGATTAACACTTGTTGGGATACTGGATACGTACAATACGTATAAATACACTTTTATGCTTTTCACCTATAGTATGATCATACTAGGGATGTTACGGAGGTTGTTTTAACGGAACCGAAGTCGGAGTCGGAGTTTTTAAATTTGGTTTGTCGGAGTCGGATGTGGCAGTGGTTCAATGAAGTAGTTCCAAATAACACTTGATTTTGGCTTCATTGTCCAAATCAACAGATAACTTTAATTGAAACGCCGCTCAAAACAAAACGAATACTCTACAGAGTGTTTTTTTTACTGTAACAGTACGGCAGCACCCATAACCAGGGGAGATACAGGTGCAGTTTCTTTTAAAACATCAGCTCGTTTTCGAAGAAAAACATTTTGGCATTAAATTTTTTTTGGTCAAGTGTGAGTAGCGCCTTAAAATGAATAAGTTGGTAAAATTTTTTTGATACCGATCGATGCAGTCCTTTGTAGGGATCATTTTATTGTATCGGATGAAAAAAATCTGAACAGCGGAAGGTAGTCAAATTTGATAAAAAGTATTCTCATACAAAAGGACAAACAAAATTCCTTCTACAAACATTTTATTAGATTCTAATTGCACTTTAAAGAAGTATTAATACTGTAGCGATTAAACCGGTGGAATATCAACCGGAAGTTCCGACTTATCGAAGTCGGAATCGAAGCTCCGTAACATCCCTGGATCATGCAGACAAGAATATTAAGAACATTAACCGGTTTCTTACGGTTTTATGATGGGAATTAATACCAAAATATAATAACGAAGTAAGTAACCCATCATGCGCTAACAGCGAAAGCTGAACAGACAAAATGGTTGTGACACCGAGCTACAAGAAGAGTTTGGTAAGCCAAAGTGTATCAGTATGTACTACCGAAGCCAATTGCGGTGCGATAAGGTTTATATTGTAGTTTATGAAATGTTTTCAGAAGTTCATAACTTTCTTTATCCAACGAAACAAGCTTCCGGCCCCGGCTTCGTACACGTATAATAAAAAGTAACTTAAGTCTCAATGCAGGTCATAATCTATCTGTACTTATACAAAATTTCATCGAAATCGGCCCAGACCAGCGTCTGGGTCTACGATGACCCAGACGGGTCATTGTTTAGTCGGGAAAACGAGACAGACAGACAGACAGAAAGACATTTACTTTCAAATTTATAATAAGTACTTTTATTGTTTTTATTTTGTTTTTTTTTTTGGTTATTTTTTGCGTTTTTTTTTTGTCTTTGGCTTACAGCCTTTACAAAAAAAAAAAAAAACCCGAGATGAATTTCCAAATGTCGAAAAACTTTCAGGATTGGCTTCTGTCCGTAATTAAAAACAATAATCTGTATTTATTTCAGGCTATCCGTAATTCAAAATAATAATCTGTATTTATTTCAGGCAAATAATGAAATTGAAAATCCACCTTGTCTGCATTGCGGCGTCTTTAGCCTGTGCGGTTTGTTTGAAACGGTGGATTACGGGCGCAGTCATTTCATAAAATTTGTTATACATATATTTACTAATTTACCTTGTAAATATATTTATTTATCCAATACAAATGCAGTCGGTCTTTGTAGTCTCCGAAGTTATACTTCTTTTGTCACGTTAGGCGAAACAGATCAGGGCGCCGACCATAATCTTTTAGAAAACCATCATGTTTCAAGGTTGTTTTGTTTCAAGCAACATTACTTCAATTTGAACCACAAAATGTTTAAACATTAAAGTTATAATCCCAATAATGTTGTATATTTAGTGCTTTCTAGTGATTACACCACGTTCAGTTTAAAACATTGCGAAAATAAACACAATTTACTCACTTTTTAGGATAATTTTACGCTTTATTGAGCTCTAATGTGAAACGTTTTGAGTGAACGATTTATAGTGACGTCACCAAATCTGCTTCGCCTTTACAATAATAAAGTAAGGTTTCTAATTGAGGCTTAATACATGTTGTACGAAATGACAGTGTAATATTATTTTAATATTGCTATAAGAGATAAGTGTGAATGGATAAAGAAGTAGAGGAAGGCCGAAGAAGAGATGATGGACTGTGTGAAGAATTATATGGGTAGGAAGGAAGTGACGAAGGAGATGACGATGATAGAGATATGTGGAGGAGGAATACATGTTGTGCCGACCCCGTGTAATGTGGGGAAAAGGGCAGGAAGAAGAAGAGATTGCTGTAAGAGATTGAGGTTGGAATGTATTTGTGTGTGTTTGTATGTTGCAAGCGCCGATGTAACACACCATAAAGTTAGTTTTCTCCGTCTGAAGTTATTCATGTGGTGCGCAAATCATATAATGCATACCATTTTTTCACGCCAAAGATGTTACGTACGCCCCGCGCTGTTTTCTTTTAATCTGATTACTCGTTTTATAAAAAGCCATGTGATTTTATTCAGACCACATTAATATAATTGCCAACTGTATTTGATTTCCGTGTATTGGCTTCAAATTACTGCTTTTGCTTTACGAGCGATACCAACTTTAGTAACGCCATCATGTTGAAATAATTACCGTTAGTTATTTTAGCGATATTTTACGTACTATTATCTTGTCATTTTTCCTCCTAGAAAGTTATCTTTTTTTAAAAGATACTACCCGAAGAATATTGAAGAAAACTGCTATATCTTCATTGTTCATAAGGAACAAAGCTTCTCCAGAACAACCATCAACTTCCATTCAAGATACAGTGTATCGATTAGTCAGATTCCATTAGGCTAGCACAGGTCTAAGAAATAATACGATCACAAAAAGAACATTGATTGCCACACACAAGACGAAACGAGCATGTTCTCTAGAAATTTCGATGTTGCCTTTGCGACCTTGACAGTTTGGCAAGTTTAGAAATATATTTTTCAGAGGAGCATGTCTCGGATGCTTGTTTAGATGACGCCATCTATTACACTAGTAGGAACTACTTTTTTTTAAATCGAGAATGAAAAACTCCCATTAGACAGTTTTTTTGTATACCTAGAAGGGTACGGAAAGATGTTTTATCGATACACAACCAAACACCAAATTTACGTAGTTATAAAGTTTTCTATAATAAATATTCTACGATCAGTTTTACCAACAGTAAGGTAAGAAATAATAATTTATGAAAGTCATGAATTCTAAACACATATCAAAAATAACAACACAAGTTGAAGACAACAGCAAATTTGGATACAATCTACTTTCAACGAATATTACTTACTATAAAACAATTTTGTAGTTTAAAATACGTTCGGATACTCGATTTCCTGAAATGGAACCAACCATTCGATCTGTTTCAGAAACTATGATATTTAACACGATGCAAATAAAGTCAAAATTTCAATGGCAACTTTTGATATGAGTGAACACGAAAAGCTAAATATATAGAGTTATATGAAAACTTTGCGCTTTGACACACGATTACATGACACTTAGAAATGTTATTTTTTATACAAACCAGAAACTAAATAAATCGCTGATAATATCAACGTCGTCATGCCTATTAATTTTTTAAGCAATTCGTTACACTGTGTCACTAGTTTAGGGGCAATTTAGGGCTTAGATAAGCATTCCATATCTACCCAAATTATTTCTGAAAGATAACACTTTCTGAGAACAAGTCCGCATAGTTCCGAAACCTAGTTTAAAATGTAATTTAACTAACTTGAATTAATTATTTTCTGTCAAAATCCAGTATTAACCGTTGGTATGCCCAGATTCGAAACAAAATAGAAATACTATTATGTTATTATTTTATACGACCTGGAAATGGAACAAGCTTATGTCCCATCTGATGTTAAGTGGTAGCCATCGCCTAAAACAAAGTATTGCCTCGTAGTTCACGCACCTTTAGAAACATGCCCTAAGGCGCACTGCCCTGCGTCCATCAATACAGGTGTAATGCCTCAGGTGCCTGTCATTTCACAGGCAACCATACCCTTCGAACCGAAACTAAGCAATGTTGCTTAGCGGCACAAATAAGTAGGATTTCTCGTGTGGTCCAACCGGCATACGAAAGGTTTAAACATAATAGATTTTTAATTATTACAAGCTTCCACCCGCGGCTTCGCACGCGTTGTTTGCCAATAAAAATAGCCTATTTGTTAATCCAGGTTATGATCTACGTACATACCAAATTTCATCATACCGGTTCAGCCGTTCCGACGTGAAAGAGTAATATATCCGCGTTTATAATATTACTTGTGTAGCGGATAGGGGCGTGGAGTGGTGTTTTAATCGTATTGAAACAACTTTTAGAAGTTAAATTTAGAAAATACCGACCAATGCGCGGAGACAAGCGTGTTTTTTTCTTTTTCTGATTGCCCCGTCTGCGCGCAATGGAGGGTAGAACTTTTTCTTTATTAAACAATCAAAGATAAGTTTTTCCATCTACCTACATTATTTCTTTCAGGGTCGCGAGGTACGGCGTCTACAAGTGGGATGTCTCCTTATGGAAATCTGAGAGTCATAAGATTAATAGTAATTTCGCTTTTCGTGTTCCCAGTATATTTTCAATATGAGCCAAGAGAAATAAACTCTTACACAGTTAACATAAAGCTCAACTTACATCACTGGGCGATTCGTGAAGTCGGTGGTATCCGGGTGGTGGTTGCTGGCTCTTACCACTCGCGAGTTTCAGTGGTAGCTGTTGTTTTACCATCTGCTATTGAAAAGACAAATTTCTTGTATGAGAAATTAACAAAAAAACCGGCCAAGTGCGAGTCGGACTCACGTACAAAGGGTTCCGTACCATTATCTATAAAAACGGAAAAAAATCACGTTTGTTGCATGGGAGCCCCCCTTTAATATTTGTTTTATTTTAATTTCATTATTTATTTTTAAAGTGAATATATAACTAAATATTCTGTAAATATTTGAAGCGTGTACCTGTTGCCGTTATCAATATCGAGCTAAAACGAACAAATAAATCACGTTTGTTTTATGGGAGCCCCCCTTAAATATTTATTTTATTCTGTTTTTAGTACTTTTTGTTATAGAAGCAACAGAAATACATCATCTGTGAAAATTTTAACTGTCTAACTATCACGGTTCATGAGATACAGCCTGGTAACAGACGGACAGACAGACAGACCGCGGAGCCTCAGTAATAGGGTGCCTTTTTACCCTTTGCGTAGGGAACCCTAAAAATAACATGATAAATAAACAAACATCATTAATGGCCGGTTTCGTCGTTGTACGTTACTGATGGATATAGAAGTCAACAATATTGTTACGCCGAAGCCCGGCAGAGAATAAGCAATAGTATAACAAAGAAACAAACGCGCGTTGACCAGACTGAACCCGAATGTTCCAAAACAGTAGAAGTGTATGATTTAGTACTTGTTATTGCGATGAAAGTATTAAATAATGCTTTATTAGGGTTAAATTGATGTTAATTATTTTATACCGAACCTTAAGCTCGTTAAAATATGTCCATGCTCCTAAATAGTCTGATATGGTTTTAAAATCCTAGTGCAACATGATATTTTGACTAACTGATGGTGCAGTCTTCCATCGACATACGCCTACAGTCCATTTCACAATAGAAGCCCCGCGGGCGTTTGAGGAACGATTATCAGATAAAATAAGATTGAAAATTTATTTTCTTCGTAAAACTTTCGCTAAATAGATTCTACTTTGCTAGTCAGAGTAAGGCCGGTTTCAACAACGATCCCGAAACGTAATTAGTGACTATACATATTTTTATACTACTAAGGTAGCAAACAAGCATACGGCCCACCTGATGGTAAGCGGTTACCGTAGCCTAAATAGACGTTTGCAACACCAAAGGTATTATTACTCGCGCGTTGCTGACCCTTTAAAATTTACAACGCCTGTTTTGAAGAATCCCATACTATAGTCCCTGGGGAAAACCACGACAGGGAGACCATTCCACAAGCGAAGTGTTCGCAGGGGAAATTCCCACATCGTCGTCCGTGTGTGGATGGATTCCCTCCGATGGCGAGCGGTGCGATATAAAAGGAACCTGCAGGCACCATGTCAAACCACTCCTCAGAACACAACCCAGTAAATAAGCTGTAGAACACACACAGGGAGGCAAAATCTCTCCTAAGAAACATGTTTAAATTTGACGATTTGACAACTCTCTTAAACATATTTAGGCACTAAATACGATTAAGCATCGTTGCGCAAGTCGTCCTTAGTAAAACAATGAACAATTCTTACAGCAATAGGAGCGTGCGTGCGCGTCTCGTTCTGCGCAGAGAGCAGCTGCGGGGGGAGGGGGGCGCCTCGGACGCTGCACGCACTCGTGGACGATTCTGAGCCGGTGGAGCCTCTGTTATCTATAACAATACATGGAAAACATGTATGGCTGACGACAAGGTTGAACAAGGCAGAAGGTTGCGTGTTCAAATTACGTCGGGCTCACCAGTACGACAGTGGCTGACGACAAGGTTGGTCCGACCGAGTGACCTTTGGCTCGGAGTCCTAAGACCAAGAGATCTTGTTGAGAAGTACTAAATACGTTACAATCGTTAGAATATTTTCTTTTGCGTAATCTAGGATTGGTTCTTCCGCTCTATAGGTTAGCTTGATGTCAAAGTTGTTCTTCAATGTAGCGATAGATGTCGCTACACATTCATAACAGCCATTACCATGGCTGGCTTACATTAAAATATGAACGTCGCCGCGGTCGGTTGGGGAATGAATCTGCGGGGTGGGCGTGTGCGCCGAGGAGCGGGGTCGTAGCTCACTCGTTGCTCGCCTCAACAAATAGCGTTATTTTGGTTAAATTGGTTTTAGTGATTATATACCGAACGCTAGTTCGCAATAATGTTACTTACTTCTCCACTTCGGTTCTTTCCGCCTCGTAGTATCACTAACACTGGAGTCGGGAGATAACGTTCCCACACTCGCTATTTCTTCCTGTGACCCACCTGAAACCATTTTTTTAAATATACTTCTCATTAAAAATGACTGCTGAAATACCTTTGACATCAAAGCACTGTCAATTGTGTGGAAAAATAACTAACGGAGATGTGATTTGAGGATTTGATGCGTGTGAGACCAATTAGCACTTACTTGGAACTGAAACTGTTTTATTTGTTGGGAAACTAGGGCTTAAGTGAAAGTTCTCACGCGCTAGATGGCTCATCATCATATCAGCCGCTGGACGTCCGATGCTGAACATAGGCTTTCCTCATAGTTTTCCAGAGCGATCGATCTTGTGCGACCCAAAGGCTCCCAGCAAACTTTATCAGGTCGTCTTTCCATGTAAAGGATCAGCCAGTCATCAATCATATTATCACTAGCTATTACTGTCGCTACTGTGAATTTTTGCCCGACTACGACAAATCCAAAAGAAAGGGTTATGTTTTTAGCAGTCTATGGATGTACGTTCCACCGCAGCGCCTAAACTTCTCATCCGAATTTGATGAATGAGGTGTCAATCGATTCGTTATTATGGTCCGGGTGGTATGGATTACCATCAACATAGATATTAAATAGTCGGATTTCAGTTTTAAACTTATATACCCAGCCCCAGTCCTTATGATAGGCGACAATATCACGTGCCGAATTCTTCAATTAAAAAAATGTTTGATAAAAAACGTGTCTCAATGTTTGCTTGGCATCCAGCGCACGTCGTACTAACGATTACTATCGGTACTCAGTTCACCTGGTTGTTCGTTTGATTTGTTACGCTTTAAACTTTAACAATCCCCCCCCCCCCTCTCCCCCTCTCAAACGCTGAAGGAAAAGGGGCGCCAAATCAAGTTTCTGCTCCGATTAAGAAAAATTCTAGATCCGTTGCTGTATAGGTATAGCTTGTAAAATTACCGTGTTGCTGCAGCCTTTCTAACCGCCTGTAGAGCCTCTCGCGTTGTTGTTCCACATCCTTTTGCTGCTCGATTAACTCCTGCCGAGCCACTTGTAGCTGCCTCTTTTCTGTAAAACAAAATAAATAAAGCTGGACAATTCACATAGCGCTATCTAGCCCCAAACTAAGCAAAGCTTTTACTATGGGAACCAGATAAAGATTAGAAAATTTCCTAAGTTCAAAAACTAATAGAAAGCTACACCACCCCTAAGGAATATAAGCTAAATTTTATTTTGATAGAAATCCGTCTGTAGAATGGCGGGTCAGCTAGAGTTGTACTACGTGTTTTTTGATGTACGACATTAAATGAAAACACGGGTAGGGCTAATGGCTAGTATTGTTGTAAATAGGTTTTTTCAACCATTCAAACAACCTTAGTATGAAGTCCTAAAATATCAATGAAACAGCCTGCATAAAATAAGTAAACAAATCATATTAATTTATCATGTAAGTAGGCACCTGTTAAACTGACTTAGCGGCATCGCACGATTCCGGATGTGTGTTTTAAATTAATGTCATACCACAGACCAATATAATTTAAATAGACTGACAGTCTCAAACAAGATAATGTAACTCGATATTTGATTACCTGCTAGGACGCGAGATGTCGCTAAGAGTTACAAATCGTTACATATGTGCCAACCTTTAGCTTACTACTGCTCATAATAGTACGAAGAAAAATAGATGGCGCTATTTCCAATTACACGTGCGCGATAATATTATTGCGACGTTGTGACCTTTACGTTGTGCGAAGATGCCGCTCTTCAGTTTCGTTAAAACTTTAGTCTCTAGCAATTTTTAGAGATTTGCGCACATTTTCTCAGAATTGCCAGAACATGAAAGTTTCCGTCAAAATAGGGATTTTTTTAGGAAAGGAAAGGATAGATATCTTTTATTCATTCATTACATACGCCTATGATCGTACCATTATCACTTAAATACGGAAATACCTACATATTTATAAAATAACAATACATATTTATAGTGATGTACAGATAAGTAGAACACTTTTTGAAAAAAAAAAATTAAGTTGTAAGTACCCAGCAAATGCATACCTACTACAAGATAATACGTTCTATTAATTTGAACTGGAAACATAACTACTAAAATAATGAACTCAATACGTACACAATATGTACATACATTATGTACAACAAAATATCGACTTACTAGTCGCGACTTTTGAGAAGTGAGGTTTGGCAACACAGCATGTAACAAAATTAGGTACAAAAAACGTGACTTTGCTTGCTTCCCGGCTGTCAATGTCAGTCAGTTCACGGTTCTCTTCCGTTCCCTTTGTTTCGGACTTTGTGTTAATTTTGTTTTAAACGCTATCTAGGTAAAAACGATGTACTACCTTCCCACGCCATCTGTGATTAAGCATATGAATGTGGTAAATCATCAATGTAATATAAAATCGTTAAATCTTATTTTATGGACAATTTTACTTATTCTAAAAAATATTGCAATATTTTGGTGTGATTTAGTGGAAGTTTATTTTTATTTGTTGGGTGCAATGGCCGCTATGAAAGTTTCCAGGCTATGAGACAGTGCCATCTACAAATAATACGGGATTTTGAGTTTTTTGCGGGCTACGATTTTTTATATGGACATTAACAGTCTATTGATATTACTAGTCTCTGGTCATACATAACAAAATACATAGTAAACACATACCAGCGGCGATCGCAGAGTAATCAGCGTTCTTTTGCGCTTCCCAATTCGCCCTCTCAGCTGTTAATCTCGCCTGCGCGTGCCTCAGCTCCTCTAGCTGAGCGTCGTGACTCCTGGAGAGCGCACCGCCGCTCGACCGCCACGCGCACACTTGAGCTTCCAGGCTGGAATACATAAGGAAATGTTAACAGACAGACAGAGAGACAGTTACTTTCGAATTTATTATACATATTATGATAGTATGGATTGTTGCAAAAAAAAAATTGCGTTCCCGGTATCCATTGTTATTTTTTTTCACTACTAAACTATGGCCGCCTTTATTTAATAGAAATAAGGATTTATCATGGAGGTTGTATTTGATATACCTGTGTATAGTAGTAAGCTGCTGCCACACGATGCAGGTGAGCGTGTAGACCGCGTGCTGCAGCCTCAGCGCCGCCTCGTCCGTGAGCCCCTCAGCGACGGACACTATCACTCGCTCCGACTCGCCTTCCCCGGCAGGGGGGGTGTCCGTCGATAGCCGCGGCACTACTCCTGAAATAACAACTTACATCAAACTGTGCCAAAAAATACATAAATATTACATGCGATATCGACTAAAACTGTGATCTACTATGTCCAGCTCAGGGTGCATTTTTAAGCCCATTGTCTGTAACCATACCCTGTTAAATTGACACTTTATCTCAGTAACGTGATTAGCAAAAATACAACCTGTTTTGTTATTTACGATATTAATTTAAACACACATCCGGAGTTATATTAACTGATTTTTAAGGTGGGTTTAATACCGGTAGCATGAAAATTTATTCAGTAATCGATATATTTCCAATAAACAATTTTTAACGTAAATCGGCGGCACCTTTGCGACGATGCCGCTTAGTCAGTTTAACAGGTACCTACTTACATGACAAATGAATATGATTTGTTTACCTATTTTATAAAATCTGTTTCATTGATATTTTAGGACTTGATATCAAGGTTGTGTTAAAATTTTCTATGATAATGATTTTGAAAAAAACCTTTTTTACAACAATACTAATATACTATTTTAATAAAGCTTATCCACATATCATCGACAATTGGGTATCGCGCACCACACGCTTCACGCGATCTTTTCTACCCCATACTTGCAAGATGTGGAATGAGCTACCATCTGAGGTTTTCCCATTAGGCTACGACATGGCACGCTTCAAGAGAAATGTAGAGGTTTGTACAGTGTAGGGAACGCATCGACAATACCCCGGATGTTGCCGGTGTCAATAGGCGACGGTGACCGCTTACCATCAGGTGGGCCATAAGCCTGTTTCCCCACAAATAACATAAAAAATACTAGCCTTTAGCTCTTCCCGTTTTTTAATTTAATGTCGTACATAACAAAAAAGGTTGTATATGCGAAATCGACTAAAACTGAGATTAAATCTATTATGTTTAGCCCAGCGTGCATTTGTAAGCCATTTTCTGCAACTATTCCTGTTAAATTGACACTATCTCAGAAAACTGGATAGCAAATAGAAATAGCGTTAAGAATAACGCCTATAACTTGGCCTTTTTCTACTACCGTCCACTGCTCTGTACCGTGATTATGTCATCACGGGTAATACACACTGAATAAGGACTATCATTAAGACCATGAGGTGTTTTGGACGGGAAGAAGTCGAAAACATAATAATTCCTGTTATTTTTTGTTCAAACGAACCAATTAAAATGTGATATACAAAACAAATAATTTATAAAAAAAATCTGTTACTTGTATCTTGCTTTATACCAAATTTAATGATACTAGGTCAACAGGAAATAATGCATAGGTTTTGATTAATTTGCTCTAGTGTCAAAGTACTTAAGACTTAGAAGCATAATTTTTTTATAGCAAGGCACCGTAGACCTAGTATTTGGTATTAATTTCTACTTGATACCTCCAAGCGTTGCTGAGAAAAAGCGTCACAGACTGACAGACGGACAATGAAGTGATCCTATGTGGGTTCCATTTTTTTCTATTGAGGTAACCCTATAAAAATACCTATATGCCTCGAAGCGTCGAAGCCAGCGAAGGTGTCAGCGCGGCGAGGTAGCGCGGGGCTCTCGTATGTAGACGAATGTCGCTCCCCCGCTGAACTAGTGCTGCGCCCTAGGGCTCCGCTGGGGGACCACGTACTGCTGGTCACTTCTAGCGCTTCCTGTAAAGTGAACCAATAATTATGTCCATTTTTATTATTTGTGTGACGTACAAGGATTTTCAGCGAGGATCGAACCCTATTTCAGATTTTAGTCGGGTTCCTGGTTTTTTCATGGTTGCTCTGCGTTATGTAATACTGGGGTATAAAGATTGGAACGATGATGAAACCACAAGTATGAGAAAAAACAGTACATATAGAAAACCAACTTTCAAAACCGGCTTCGATGCGAGGTATGTCAATGAAAAGTAGGCTATATCTAAATCTATAGAAATACCAAATTTCATCAAAATCGGTCCCGGCGTTTTCTCGTAAAAACGTACAAACAGAGAGACAGTTACTTTAGAATTTATAATATTATTATGCATAATACCTTGACCACTTTGCAGACTTCTTGCCATAAAGCGTGGGTGTCTTGGTTGGGCGCTGCTAACCGCATATAGTCGGGGAATACCAGTCCTCCGGGAAATACTGTCGTTATTCCTGTTAAAAAACAATTAAATTCAAAAACTACACAATGAATCTGTAGACAAATGTAAAATTTGAGTAAAACAATTAGTATTCTATAGTTCATTATGCATCTTGTCTGATGTATTCTTTACGTAACTATTTTTTTATTCATACATTACAGAATCAACTGCACTTGATATTAATGTAAAACAAACTTATAGCTAACGCTTAATGTCAATAACAGGTTCTCATTTTATAGACACAACTTTTAAGAAATTAGTCACCTAGAGACAATGATTAAAAACACAATATATTTTTATTTTTTAAGGAATTTAGTATTAACTATGTTTTCCTGTGTTTTTGTCTCGCTTTGTAGTCCTAATGCGCCGTTAGAAATAAAAACTTAGAAAAAAAAGCGAGACTCGAATTATGGTCCTCCCATCACACTGCCCCTCATGATTACATTCCTTCCGGCTACAAGCTGCAGTGGCCAATGTGGAAGTCCCTAAACCGGTTGCGCACCCAAGTTAGTCGCTGTCGAGACAATCTAGCCAAGTGGGGCTACATCGACCCATTCCGGAGCCAGTACCACTGCGGGGCCACCATACAAACAATGGCACACCTGCTCTCATGTCCTCTATGCCCAACCACCTGCAACCGAAATGACTTGCACCAGGCAACAGAGGGGTGTGGAAGTTGCTCTCTATTGAGCTAATAAAATTTAGAAGTCAAACAGCCATTGACACGAAAGAAGAAGAAGAATGAGTTTGTGCAAGGTTATCAATAGTATGAGTTCTTAATAATTACCAGTATTAGGTATATCCAACATGGAAGTGCCAGTGTGTCCGGCCATTTTCATGTGTAGCGCCATTTTCTCCTCTAACAGCGTCGCGTACTCCCTGTCTTTGACCCGTAACGCCTCTGCAAAATAAATACAATGATACAATGCTGGAATTAAACTTAGGGTCCTCTATTTATCTAGAAGGTTATTGGAGATCCAGGAGACGAGGTTATTAATCTTAGGTACTTAATCAAGCTTATTTAAACTTTATTTGTAAGTATTTAAATCTCTTTTTTATTGGCATTTAAGGGTTAACTTGAACTTAGTAACTTTTGTACTTCATCGTCAGTGGTCATTACATTTTAAGAGGAAGTGTTACGGATTTCTTCTTATTGCAATATTTCCCTGAATTTGTGCTACATCGATAGTATTTTTAATACGATTTTCCAAATTTGTGGAAAGTGGCCTTTAAAAATGCAATTGGACTTTTAAAAGCATTGAGTAGTAGGTATACAGCCAGTGTATAGATCGTTTGCAATGGGCTTTAGATGATTCAACAGTTTCTTTTGTTTTTAAGAGATATGTAAATATTAGTTCTATTAATAAATATATACCATTATACTATTTCCATTTCTTTATTTTCTCGATGACAGCTCCTGTGAAAACTTGAACGAGCGTCTTTTTTACATTATGTATGCATTATTTTATAAAAATATGACGCTTACGCACGTACAACGTTATACGGAGTTTAGTCGGAGAAACTGATAGGGATGGAGCTATCGATAAACGTAACACGATAACAGACCCGATATTTTTTACAAAATGTAAGAAACTAAACTACTGCCCGATACTTTTGTACAAATTTATTAACTAATATTATATTTCATTACAAGATATTACACGTATTAATTCTAGATTGATAATGCCAACTTCTTTAAAATTTTCGAAGCTGTTGTAAAATAAGTAGGTATAGGTAGGTACTCGACAATGAAACAAAATAATTATAACGACAGGTAATCTTTATTTATTTATTTTAATCAAAATCTGATGAATCGATCGATATCATTACTTATTTGGTCACAACACTACAACTATCAAATTAGAACTGTCATCGAGAAAATAAAGAAATGAAAATAGTATAATAGTTTGACTAATGAAAAGTTAACTCTCGTCTCATGGTACAAGTATAAATAATATTTACAAACATGCAGGGTTTCTCAATCAGACATTATTAAAACAATACCCTTTTATGAGGTATTAAATCCCTGCTTTGATTTTTTTATGATAAAGAGTATGATAAAATTAATATCGAGGAATAAGACGTAATAAGAAAAATATATCGCAGCTGATTCACTACAATATAAAAACAAAAATTGCCTACTGCAACATAAAATGGAAATATAAAAAATGCTAAACATCCATGCTATTCATTGAAATATTCTTTTAAATTCACCTTCAATGTGACACCACGGCGTTTCATCTGTTTAATCAGAAAATAATGATTATATCATTATATTCAAACATTTGTCAGGTTTTGTGAGTATGTTAAATGGGTATTTATAATTATTACTTCTAATAATTTAAATAATAGTTATTTTTGTATTACTAGCTTCCGCGCGCGGCTCTGCGTGATTGGATTGCCAATAAAAAGTAGCCTACGTCTCAGGTTATAATATCGAAATCGATTCAGACTTTACGCTCGTGTACCAATTACAAATTGAAAATGTTAACCCAATTTTCTATGACTTTAGAGCCAATGTTGTAAAATAAAAACTTTTTGGGCTTTTTTATGTATGTATAAATCATATATGATGTAGTCTTAATATTAAAAATATATAAAATATATAATTTATCTCTGAGTACATTCTTATGTAAAATCTTATGTTAATCTGTGCAGGATTTATATTTTTCTAATAGTGTTCGTCCTTGGGTCGCTATCGTTATGGCCGGTTCCTATAAACAAAGGTTACCCGTTATCGGTAACCTTTGTTTATAGGAACCGCGTTTCTCCTTGGAATGTTGTCATATTTTTGTATCTTTTTCGAAGAGAAACGTGTCGTTGGCGGTTTACCTACGTTTATAGGAGATCTATTCAGGAACCAACCATAAAAATGGACTTGTTGGAGAAAATAATAATAAAGTGTGTAGCTAGAGGATATAAAATAATATTTGTTAATATGAATAGCGTTCTTTTATAAAAGCTCTAACAGGATAGATTAACTAAATAGTTACTACGCCGACAATCTGTACTTGTGTGTAAAGTATAAAGCTGTGTATCTAGTAAAAAACACTATCTTTTAATATTTACAATATTAGTTTTCTGGTTTCGTTTTTGTTGTAAAAAAACATTTTTGTTGTTTACAACAACAGATAGTTCAAATTCAAGCTTAGTAAAACACGAATTTAAATACTGGTTTCTTAAACACTTAAACAATGATTTAACATTTGCGATCGTTAGCATAATAATATAACATTAGCGTTAATTATTCGTACTCAACCTTTGAATACGAATATCAGCTCTCTTATGCTGTATCTTTAAAATCACCTGGTGACTTAGAACGTCAACTGCTCTCAAGAATTGTCAAGTCACTGTGACTTCAAGATAGAGTATAGGGGGGTTTAACTAAACTAATAGTGAGACCAAAGAATCGATTTAAAACTACCCTCCAACTATAGATTTTTTGCTGTAAGTTTTTGAAATACGGACCTTAGAATCGCCAGTTGGCGTTATCCCACTGGCGATTTTCGATCGTGTTTCCTGCAAGGTGATTTACGAACGTGCAATACGGTTGGCGGATCTTGGCAATCATGAAGTGCCGTGGGACCGCAAAAATGGTTTTGTGTAACTGCATAAGGTCGTAATTTGTCTGCTGCGCTGTCAAACGGCTGACTTCACGATTGCCTAGATCCGCCGACCGTACTGTCTTTCCGCGAGTTCGCTGCGACACCGTAACAGGTGTGCACAACACCGCGTGCAGGTAGCGAGCTTGTTACCCCGCGGTCACACTTTGCTCCTCGCGCTGCCGCGAATATTGCAGTAGGCAGCCTCATACTACTCTCCTCGCGCGAGTACCCCACTTATTTGTTCCACTCCGCATTCTGACTGTATTTGTCACATTTTTGACACTCCGCACTTTGGTTTCATTTGAGGACTCATCCATCGTAGTTGGCGGCAACGGTACAATTTTTCCAGATCTCAAAACGGACTTGCCTCAATTCCAAGCGATTCTGTGGCCGGTTTGCTTGCGTTCATAATGCTGGTCCTTTAATTCGCGCACAAAAAAACTACAAAATACGGAGCATTTGGGCATGACGAGTAAAGGGGGCACATTACGACCCTGCCTACTTTCCTCGCCCCTTCCCTCGCGCCTCGACGAGTGTGACCGTGGGATTACGCACACGCTGCGAGCACGTTCACCGATCGCCTCGCGGGAAACAAGCAATTCGCCAGTGTGATAACGCCCTTAGCGCGGTGAACTAGAGGCTATTTGCATGCTAAATGAAAGCCAGCAGTAGACTCACCAGTGATCAGTCTTATATTCTCGTGCCTCGCTTCGAGCTGCCGCTGTCTCTCTTCAGCGGAGGTGGCTTGCGCGCCGGCTTCCGAATCCTCCTCCTCTTCCGGACAGTTTTGGACTGCAGCCCTAGTATGGAAAATATAATAAATATTGCTGCACATTTCACACAGCGCTATCTAGCCCCAAACCAAGCAGAGTTTGTACAATGGGAACGAGATAATTTATGGAATACTTATATACTTTTTTTATTGTAAAGAAAACATCCAGACTCGGAACAAATACCTATAGATAATGCAAACATTTGTTCCGCGGCGGGAAACGAACTCGCTACCTCATGTGTCTTGATAAAGATATTTATAAAGAAACAAGATAGATAGATAATGTCTTTATTGCAAACCAGAAAAAATAAATTAATGAAAATACACTTTTAAAACATAAGTACAATTGGGGGCAAAGCAATTATTTACAATATTTTTTTTTTCGAAAATTAAAAACTAACATAACTTAAACCACACCAGTTAAACTAGCTTTTTATAAAAAAAACGAATCGGTATATCTGTCTTGGAGCTACGATGCCACAGACAGACACACAGCCAGTCATAGGAGTCAACCTATAACACCTCTATTTTGAGTGGTAGGTTAAGAAATGAATGTAGCAAGCCACGTAGTAAACAATATATAACTAACTAAACCACTTCAGCTTACTGCCCGACTGAAGTGTCCTAGAGATTTACTGGATTCATCATCATATCAACCATAGGACGTCCACTGCTGAACCTAGGCCTCCCAAAGAGTCTCCAGGGCGACCGATCTTGTGCATCCCACAAGGACACTACGGCCGTTAATAATAATTAGTATAATATAACGTCAGCAAAGTCATTTTAAACATTGTTTTTCAGGTTTGTATGTACAGTCGAAAATAGCAAAGCGTGGCCATCATAAAGGTGGATTTTGTTTGCAGTGACCAGGGCTATTAGCAAAAAGGGCGGCGTTTACTTGATTTGTCCACCAATTACCAGTATGGACACTGCCATAAATTAGGAAACGTAAAAAAAACAGATGTGTCAAAAATACTATAAAATCTTAATATAAATTATTTTTTTTTAAAACGGACTAATCTAAAGAACGGGACTTATGTCCCCCATGAGTCAAACCAAAAAAGGGCTGGGCTAGCTTCATTTATTTATTTAACCTTTAGTGTGCGTAATGACCTAAAACTGTGTATCCACTGTCTGCGTAAGATGGCGCGCATGATAGAGCGCACTAGGCACAGTTCAAAATATGATGAATATTTTCAATAAATTGTATGGAATGTGTACCAACCAACCAACCAACTTTATTTTTAAAGAAATAAACACCTTGACAACATTAAAATACGGCTTTAAATACCGTAAAAGTAGACAAGAGTAGCAATGATACTGATCCATATCAACGCAGATGTCAGTTTTAGTAAGGATCTTTACATCCGCATTCCAAAGGTCCAAAGGAAAACTTTCACAAAAAACAGAATAGTGCTAGGACTTAATCCTAATATCATTATCTACCAGTCATCCTGGTCGTGCTAAAAGAAGGTAAGGCGTGCCACAGGAAAAAGGGTATTTCATTCAAAACATGCAAACGAAAATGTTTTAAAGTTGGGTACCCATGGCCCTTATCGATAACGAATATCGTCTTACCTAATATTTTGTATCCAGACATGTATATCCTTAGGTCTGTGTACTCGTAGCTCGAACATCTCAGGCTCACTTGGTCCACTGCAGATGAGATATAGGCCTCTCCCTTCCGCACCAGCCTTCTCCCTCACCAGCAGTTTTACTAGGGACACTACGCCTGTCTGTTGACAAAGCGTATACAGTTAGATATAAAATAAACAGAATCCAATACACCATACCTAAGACCAGGGGGTCAATAGCAATATTAAAATAAACCGAAAGATGTAATTTTTTTGATTTAGTAATATAATTTTGACGTGAATACGTTATTAAAATTGCTTCCATAGTGGGAGGCAATTAAAAAACGATGATAACAAAATCCGGGGATACAGTTTGGTGTTGCAGTTACATATCTATCATCTCCATCCAAAATTTAATTACACCACTGGATAGCTAAAGGATCAAAGAATTCGTTACGATTGGTGAGGACTGTACGCATCGCGCGCGGTAGAGGGGGAAGCGCCGCCATTTTGAGGTCACTTTGTTGCGTTTTGAGATTTCCATTTAGTTATGACCCGAAGGACTTCTTAGTGTTCATACATGATTATACCATATATAAAATAGCGTATTTTATATTTTGTATAGAAATATTACCTGTTACGTACACGAATTCACGTACAACACAAGGCCGTGTCCATGACACAGTCACATCCCATTTTTTTATTTTTGTATGTTCAATTACAAATGCTTCAATCATAATTAGATTTATTCATAAGTTAACTAAAATTTAGAACTCGATTTGTAAATGCGTATTTCGGAACGTGTTTCCCAGTGAGTGCGAAAGTGATAACGCTATACGAAATCATGTCGTTATCTCTTTTAATACACATAGCCGGAATCGTATTAACTGATTTTAGACGTGGGTTTATTACCGGTAGCTTGTATATTTATCCAGTAATCGATACATTTGCAACAAACAATTTTTTACGAAAATCGTCTGCGCCTTTTCGACGATGCCGCTTAGCCAGTTTAACAGGTACCTACTTACATGATGAATTAATATGATTTGTTTACCTATTTGATACAGGCTGTTTCATTGATATTTTAGGACGCCATATTTATTCATTATTTATTTTTATTTTGTTATTTTATTAATATAATTTTCTGTGTTAATTAATTTACTATACCCAACAATGGGTGAAGTCAGGCTGTGGATGAATTATTAGCCCTACCCCTGTTTTCATTTAATGCCGTACATAACAAATCAACAACAATCGTACACATTGTTTTTCATAACTGATTCATGATTTTTTTATACAATTTCGAGATGAAACAAGAACATTTGCTTGTTTCATCTCGAAGTTGGTTACCAGTAGTGGGCCAATGCCCACGTGACGTTAAGTGATAACCAAAGCGTTGCTTCGTAGGTCACGCACCTTAGAAAAGTGCCCTTCGATGCACTGCCCTGCGTCCATGAACTTGAGGCACACAGGTGTAAACCCTCATGTGCCTGTAATTTCACCCTTCAAACCTATTCTATGTTAATAATAATAAATAATAATATAACGTTTATTTCAGGCAACAATGTGCACATACAAAAAAGATTTTTTTATGTCAATGGAGTCCATACCTTATTATCAGGCGTGAAGAACGTGTATTTATTATTATTGTCGTGCAGAAAGAACAATACGTCCGTTAGTACGATCACGAGAAGTGTCTGCATTTTGCTTCGTCCTTGCATCAGTGTGGCTACACCTTCGAATCTGTAAATTAATTAGAAAATTTAATTGAGGAAATAAAAAAGGACGTTAAAAATAGAATAAATGCGGGATGAATGAAATGGCGACAGGTTACATGTTTTACAAAGCTCCTTCAATTCAGACTGATATTCAGCAGTGGCATTAGAAATTTGCATCTCAAAAATAAGGCTTTGTTCCATAGAAATTTTAATTAAATCCATTTAAATTTCCATTTTTCTTACTTTGTTTCGCGTGTTTAACGAAATGCAGGAAAGCCGCAAAATCTTTAAATCGCGTTTAAAATGGTGTCAGAAGCACAGTGACCAGCTTAAAATGGACAAAATAACAGCAGAACATTCAAAACATGATTTTCGAAATTTTTGGAAGTCCACAAATAAGTTGAACAGTAAGCCTGGCCTGCCTGTGAGTGTGGATGGTATTAATGACTGTAAGGGAATAGCGAACATGTTTAGAGATCACTTTACTGTTAAATCGCCATTGGGACCATCACAGTCGGTGAACGGGACTGAGCCGTGTGGGCGGGAGCTAGGTACTAGATTTACAGCTAAAGATGTTAAGTTGGCAGTAAAGGCTATGTCGCGCGGTAAGTCTCCAGGCCATGACGGACTCAGCATCGAACATTTGAGGAATGCTGGCCCGCACCTAACTGGAGTGCTGGCGATGTTTTACACCATATGTGTAGGACACTCATACTTACCTGCGGATATGATGAAAACTGTGGTGGTGCCAATCGTGAAAAACAAAACGGGTGACACAAGTGACAAGTCCAACTATAGACCGATCTCACTGGCCACCATAGTTGCGAAAGTATTTGACAGTTTGCTTAGTGCTCAATTAGAGCAACATCTACAATTACATGATAACCAATTCGGTTTCAGATCAGGCCTTTCAACAGAAGCTGCTATATTGAGTCTAAAGCAAACAGTTAAATACTACACCAAGAGACGAACACCCATCTATGCGTGTTTCCTCGACCTCTCGAAGGCATTTGACCTGGTGAATTACGACATCTTGTGGCAGAAATTGGAAGACATAAAGCTACCTGATGACGTACAAAGTATTTTCAAGTTTTGGTACCAACATCAGGTCAATGTTGTGAGATGGTCGGGCGCCTACTCGGAGCCGTACAGTTTGGAGTGCGGGGTGAGGCAGGGGGGGCTCACCTCACCCAAGCTCTTCAACCTGTATGTGAACGCACTGATAGAGGAGCTTAGCAGGGCGCGTGTCGGATGCCATATTGACGGAGTAGCGGTCAATAATATTAGCTACGCTGATGACATGGCGCTGCTGAGCGCCTCGGTCTGTGGCTTAACGAAAATGTTAGGCATTTGTGAAAAATATGCGCAACTTCATGGTCTACAATACAATGTAAGAAAGAGTGAATGCATGGTTTTTCAGGCCAGGGGTCGCCAATGTCCGTCGCTAATACCTACCATCAAATTGTATGGTACGCCGCTGAAGCGAGTTGATCAATTTAAATACCTTGGACATTGGATAACCTCTGACCTGAAAGACGATGTAGACATTGAGAGGGAGCGGAGGGCGTTGTCTGTAAGAGCAAACATGATTGCACGCAGGTTTGCTCGTTGCTCCACTGATGTCAAAATCTGCCTATTCCGAGCCTACTGTACTAGTTTCTACACGAGCAGCCTGTGGGTTAATTATACGCAATAACAGTACAGCGCCCTACGCGTACAATACAACAACTCGTTCAGGGTGCTGGTTGGGCTGCCCCGGTTCTGCAGCGCGTCGGGGATGTTCGCCGAGGCGCGAGTGGACTGTTTCTACAGCACCATGCGCAAGCGGTGCACATCCCTGGGGCGCAGAATTCGGGCCAGCTCCAACGGTATACTGAATACGTTCGCAAACAGGTTCGACTGTGAGCATCTAAACCATTGTTGTATGGTACATGCGCAGTACCTACACTAGATGCTCACATACCACATATATTGTGATTTAATTGTTGTTATGTCGCAATTGTACTAACCATTTGACATGTATAATTAAGTTTACTAACAAATATGGATTTTTGACATCTGAAATAAATGAATTGATTGATAGACAGATCAATTTTCATAAAGAAATCACTAAATTCATTTGCCATTCTTAAACCTTCACTAAGATTTTTCAAATTAAATGTCACGTTTCCAGTACGTGTTGAGGTCTCTTCTTCAATGGGATGTGAACTTAACATGAGAAGAGTACTAAATATAAGTTTTACACCTATGATGTAGGCAAAACTAATATGGTAATATTTTTTTCATATTAATAGGGTGTATATTCACTGCATACTTAGATGGTATTTAAGTTTATATAACCTAACCTTACACAAATGGTTTGTAAACTATTGTCTGATTTAATAAATGAATTGAATAATATGCATACGATTATGCATACAATGTTGAGCGTCCCGCGGCTCGTGACAGCCCGTCACTCACCAACAATCTGCAAAGGAGCTTCCAGTATTTGGAATATACTACGTGTTTTGTTATGTACGACATTAAATGAAAACACGGGTAGGGCTAATGGCTAGTAATGTTGTAAAATAGGTTTTTTTTTTAAATTTATTATAGAAAATTTTCAAAAAACCTTAATATCAAGTCCTAAAATATCAATGAAACAGCCTGTATAAAATAGGTAAACTAACCATATTCATTCATCATGTAAGTAGGTACCTGTTAAACTGATTAAGCGGCATCGTCGCAAAGGCGCCGCCGATTTACGTCAATAATTGTTAATTGGAAATGTTTCGATTATTGAATAAATATTCAAGCTACCGGTATTAAACCCACCTCTAAAACCAGCTAATACGATTCCGGATGTGTGTTTTAAATAAATGTCGTACTTAAGAGAACAGGTCGTATATTCTATTTTTGTATTATTTTCCGATGATAGACGAAATTTTCCGAGGCGTCTAACTTAAACCGTAGTACTGTTCATTCCCATTTAATTTCAAAAGTTTACAAAGAAATGTTACTCACACTAGACTCCGATTCCCCTGCAGTATATTACTCTTCTTAAACTTGTCCGATTTGAAGTTAGTAAATGATTTAGGATCTATCCTGTGGTAGATTTCCAGTTTTCTGTCTTCCCTCTCTTTTGCCGCTACTTGGTTATCTACGTCCACGAGAATTTCCTGAAAAATTATATCAAATCAAAATGCGGAACAAATATTATACTATAGAATATTTTAATAGTTTTTCACTGTGTTTAGACTTATACTTTCCCTTTGTACACACACACATAGACTGACATTTATTTGCTATAACTATAACACACACAAAATAAAAAGTTATAATAATAAAGAATAGAACAAAATAAAGTATGAGAAGACAGAGTATTATTCTCTATTCACCTATCTATACTATACTGTTTGTTTGTATTGAATAGGCTTCGAAACTACTGGACCGATTTAAAAAATCTTTCACTGTTGAGAAGCTACACTATCCCCGGGTGACATAGGCTACTTTTTACCCAACTGCGCAGGAGGGTAATGTTTTTACTGAAAAACTACGCGTGCGACGCTGCGGATTGGTCAGCTAGTTGATTAATAAAAGTCTTAGTTATTAAGTTTATTGTTTTATGTGTGTTAGTATTTAAGGTATTTATAGATATGGACTTTGTTATCATATTTTGTATGTGTACATTGTTGCCTGAAATAAACGTTATATTATTGTTATTATACTAGCTGTTGCCAGCGGCTTCGCCACCTTGTTCTGAACTTGACATCCCATTTTTATTCTATGGCAACTGATTTATGAGATAAAAAGTAGCTTATGTGTTAATCCAGGCTGTAACCATCATACATACCAGAATTCATCGAAATCGGTTCAGCCATTTCGATGTTATTGAGTAACAAACAAATAAATAAACAAACATCAAAACTTTCGCATTTATAATATTAGTGTGATAACAAAGATAGGAATAATAGATACAACTATAATTATACAATGTAAGATTTATACCTTCTGTTTTCGTATCTGTGTATCTGTCTCGCTTTGTTGTCCTAATGTGCCATTACAAAAGTTTTTATTCATACTTTCTTTTATGTGACACTACTAGACCTGTCCTAGTAGTGTCACAAAGAAACTAGTTTTTGCCCGACTACGTGATATGTATTTCACGCGTATCTATGGATGTAACAGGCGTATAGACCGTTTCTAATATATATATATTTTTATACTACGTGGTATGGATGGTATGTTTACAGACAAATGGGCAACAGTTGTCACACAATAGCGGGCTTTACACAGACACTCTATCGCGCGTGAAATAGCAATCGTGAGCGAAAGAGCTAGCATGTAAAGATGTTGGAAGGGGAAGGGAAACATTACGCGTGCGCTCATCAGTCGTACGTGTAATCGCGTGTTCCAAAGTTTCTTTACACGTAAATTCTTGCGCACACGCTTATTGAGTACGCCATCTTGTGCTAAGTCTTTGAGTACAAGATGGCGGACATACATACGTGGAGCAAAGAATTAATAGTATCGTTAATTACACTCTACTAGTCTTTTTCTCGCCTCGGATAAATTAAGTCCGAAGAATATATAAACAAAAATATTAATGAGGAAGCTTATAGAAAAATTCTGTATTCAGAGGCATATGAGTATATTGCTGTCTATATTTTTTAAGCCACACAGATCGTTTCTTCTCCTTTTTAAGCAGACTAACACAAACTCCAGCACGCACTTGCTTGGACGATCTATCCCGCGCGACTAGCCTTTACACGGTCGCTCTTTCCGTTTTGACAAAAACTGACGCGAAGCTTAAACAGCTTCAAAAACATAATCGCGCACGATTGTGTATGCAGGCTTTCCGGCGCGCAATCCGGTACGCTCCTGAGAACGCGCGATAGTGTCTGTGTAAAGGCCGCTAATGGGTGCCTGAAGATGTGCGTCGAAGCCGGGGCAGGCCGAGAAAGCCTTGGCGTGACGATCTCGATGCATTCCAAGATGGCTGGTTGGACGTGGCGAGTGATCGTGAGATATGGAGGAACATGGGACCTTTGCCCAACAGTGGGAAAGTACAGGTTTATAAAAAATACTACGTGGAGATGGAACAAGCATGGCCCACCTGACCTGATAATCTACAACTACGAGAGTACCCTATAAAATAGGCTAAAAGAACAGATGCCGTGGTCGAATACGGCCTGGTTGAAATAAATCATCATCAATTGTTACCTTAACGCCACAGAGTGCTTTTTGCAACAGCTCTCTCTCGTGCATATCATCGCCTGCTGTTTTCAATAGAGGCTCTAACAGGAGAGGGTATTTTGTCAGTCTCTGCGCTACAAATAATACACATTCTGGTACACCCTGTGAATACAAATTACAATAGTTAAGTAATTATAATATTCTAAGGATCAGGAGTAGATTAAAGATAAAAAAAGAACTAAAACCCCCTAACTTTATTAGAATAACAAATTATACAAAATCAAACAGAAAAATAACCAAAATGGGGCAAATCAACTTTGACATGAAATATCACAGAACACGAATCAACAAAAGAAAATGGCTCACGTAGCCTGATATGCACAAATACGTAAAAAGTCCAAGGTGTTTCTTCATCGAGCGCAAGCGAGCAAATGAGACCGCCTTTTTTTTCGAATGGTCTTATCTCGATGTTGGCCTCTGAGGCCGTTGCAGCTTAACCGAGCTTTTGGCGAGCGCAGAAGGCGCTCAGCCCTATAGTTTTATTTTTGATGAGGCAACTAGCGCAAGGGCACCACTTAGGTACGAACCTCGGCTTGGGCTGTTGCCGGGACGGGGATAGGAGAGAAACGCCCGGGTACGTGCTTGTACCTCGTGTAGGCGGCGACTAAAGGGACTCGTCGACCTCGCCGGCGAGGTCGGTGTATTTGTGGAGTGTTTGCTCTGTCTAATGTGGATGACTCTTCCGCATTAGCGGAAGTGATTTCGTCATCCGGGTCTTCGAGAACGTGTCTCGGACGACGGAGGGTTATTGAGATCCCGTTTACTTTTTTTTTTCGAATGGACTTATCTCGCTGTTGGCCTCTGAGGCCGTTGCAGCTTAACCGAGCTTTGCTAAATGAGACCGCCCATGGAGCGCGCCTGTATTTAAAGAAGTGATGGCTTCTATTCTGTATCGCTGTAGGATTCGGCTGATAATATTTAAAAAAAATTCAGATGATAAATTAAATGGCTCCCGTATGACAAATTTATAATGCGTCTACTTAAGTAGGTCAAGATGAGCCCACTATCATCATCTATACTAATATTATAATCAAATGAATGAAAATTCTTTGAATGAATGAATGAATACACTTTATTGTACAGAATATAAACAAAATAGAAAACACAAAGCAAACAGTACAATGGGCGGTCTTATAGCTTAGAAGCGATCACTTCCAGACAACCCTTGGATACACAAAATAAAAATAATCTGTACATATGCGAGGTTAATGCTAGATATCCTTCGCTTCCAGTTCGCCTTTGTATAATTCGTAAAATTGGTATAAATGGGTAAAATTTGTGATTAAGTTTGTAGGAAATGGGTATTCGTCGGATATACTGAACTGATTTTGAGAATTATTTCACTGATAGAAAGCTACACTAACCCATAATACTATAAGTAATATTTTATTTTGATAAAAACCCGTGTTAAGCCTGTGCAGGTCTGCTAGTAAATAATAAATAAATAATACTGGACATTTCACACAACCCTGTTTAATAACGTATACTTAAACACGTTCTTTGTAAATACTTATAATATACAACCCGTTTAGTTTTCTCCGACATTAATTTAAAACACGCATCCGGAATCGTATAAACTTATTTTAGCGGTGGATTTAATACCAGTAGCTTGATTATTTATCCAGTAATCGATAAATTTCAAATAAACAATTTTTAACGTAAATCGGCGGCGCCTTAGCGACGATGCCGCTTAATCGGTTTAACAGGTACATACTTACATGACGAATGAATATGATTTGTTTGCCTATTTTATACAGGCTGTTTTATTGATATTTTAGGATATAATACTAAAATTGTTTGAACATGAAAAAAAATCCACAGTATCGAATTTGAAAGAACCGCTATTTTACAACATACTAGCCATTAGCCCTACCCGTGTTTCCATTTAATGTCGTACATAACAAAACACGTAGTATAGAGAAACACCCAAACCCGGAACAAATATCTGTAGATCGTGCAAACATTACGCGGCGGGAATCGAACCCGCTACCTTTGTCTCAGTCGGTTAGTCCCCCAGCTCGCTAACTTTCCTTACCTTTTTCCTCAAGAGCGGATTACTTTGGCACTTGCGAATAAACCTCGCCAGTCTGGGGTCGCGAGTGCAGCACTCTTTGAACACGTCTACTGCGTCGCGATGCCGGGAACAGAATTCACCTGAAAAACCAACAAATAATACTACTTTTAAAACTTTCGCGATCACTGTACATAACTAGTGGTTCGCCCCGAACTGAGATCTCGCGAGTCTCCAATAAAAACAAAAAAATATTATTTGTAATCATTATTAAAATAGTGCCGCAAAATTTAACTTACTTGTCCTGCAGTTTCATTCAAATTACAAGTAACGGGAGTTCTTGTAAATTGGTTCCACTTTTTGGAGGTAGAAATAGCAGTTATTCTAGATTTCAGACTTTACCCTATATTTGAGTCACTAGAGCTACACGCATACCAAATTTCAGCACTGTGGGATCCCTGTGAATTTCGTCGAAGTTCCGTTTTTATTAAGGCTAAACTCTAAGTAGTACTAATAACTCAAAAACTACAAGGCTCAAACTATAAATAAAAACGGGGTCGAAATGTACTAATAACGAACTTTCATTACATATCCCATTTGACCTTATTGTCTCTTTTTGATTTCTTTATACCCCCCTTGAATCCCCCCACATTTTTAGCTCATTTAGTCACACCAGGATTGTGCCATCACTACCTACCTATATACCAAATTTCGCGATGATCAGATCAACGCTTCGAACGTTGCCCTCGGGCAAACATACATACAACGCCGATTTACCCAAGTTGATTTAGAGATCTCGCTTCGCTCGATCAACTACTGATTTATACGGGTGTTTATGCAGCTGCCATCACTTCTTGACGTTAGCTCGCCAAGTAGTCCAGTATGCCCGCGACCACGGCTGTTGCAACATAGTGGAATCGTCGGGATAACAAATAAAAAAGGCACATACGCGATAATTAATCGTGTAAATCCATAATTAAATAATAGTACATTGTTATACAACGGGCGTAAACGATTGCATTCGACATATTTTCCGAGTATTTTATGAGTCGAAGGTGCTACTTATCTCTTACGCCCGAGTATAACACATAACTTTTCATCACGAATGCGAGGTAATTAAGTATTTATAAGAGTTTGTTGCTAAAAAGAAAATAAGCGTTCCCGGTATCAACTGTTTTTTTCCACTACTGAAAAAAAATATCAAAGGATCTACCAAAGGATAGAAATAAGGATTTGTCGTGGAAGTTGTATTTCATCAAGCATATTATGAATGCAATGGGCCTCATTTTATTACTAGCGACCATGAGGTAGGGTCGTAAATCGCATTTACGGAGCCGTTATCGAGTTTACAATGACCAACTTTTAGAGCATGAGTGATAAAAATATATGTTGTGCACTTAACTCAACTTAACTCACCGTATGCAGCTTTCAGCTTGTGATGTTTAGTCGGCGCGAAGGTCTCAGACAGTATATCCGCTATGGTGGTTATAGACGGGGCGAGTCGCTGCCTGGCGCGCAGTCGAGTTAGTAACGCCGCGTGGAGCGCCCATAATTCCTCTATTCGTGGAAACATTCGCGCTATTTGAGCGGCGGTCACGCCTGGGAATCGACTCATACCTTCTGCGAACATCTGGAAGAAATTTAAAGAAATTGTCATGTTTTTTTTGCCAAACCTTTGTTCATTTAAGATTTATCAACATTGACTTGCGCAACTATATCTAAAAGTATTTAGCAAACAAACATTTTTAAATTTGACGTATTTATATGATTCGACAACTCTTTAAATCATATTTAGCCACTCAGGGCGACTTGAGCAACGATGCCTAAATGTATTTAGTCAAATTTAAACATGTTTAAGCACTGAATACGTTTAGGCATCGTTGTGCAAGTCGGGCTAAGAGGTAATCACTGGCTCATTAGAGGCCGCTGCACACTAGATAGATACGCGTAGACTTGCACGTTTCACTGCGTCGTAACGTATGGGACTATACGTGGCATAGTAAACAGGTTGCGTGCACTATCACATGTCACGGATCCCTCCCATACAACATAGTAGAACGTGCTCGTCTAAGCGTACACATCTGGTATAAAGTGGCCCTTAGTTAAAGTCTTTGCAAGTAGCGTTAAGAGTTTACTGGTTATCTAACGGCGAGTTCCTATTTTCGTCGATAACCGACTACGACTCGTATCTCCTTGAAAAAGTTTCAAACTAGTGTTGTAGAAACGCGTCGTAGCTGGTTACTGACGCATATAGGAACCCGCTATAAAATGACGTGGTCAATCACATTAATGCGAAAGTTTGGATGTTCTTTTATTTATTTATTTGTTTGTTTGTTACTCAACCACGTCGTAACGACTGAACTGATTTCCATGAAATTTTGTATGTACGTAGATTATAACTTGGATTAACACATGGGCTACTTTGTATCCTATATATCAGGTCCCATGGGATAAAAATGGGGTGTCAAGTTATAACAGCGAGTTTAGCTTTATTTCTAGGTTACCTACACATTTAGTAGTGTAATGCGTACGAAGTCGCGAGCAACCATCTAGTACTAAATAAATCGATTAAATAAATAATCATAATTATAATTGCTCGAGCGAAGCGAGATCTCTAAATCAACTTGGGCAAATCGGCGTTGTATGTATGTATGTGTATTTGTCCGAAGATAACTTTCGAAGCGTTGATCCGATCATCGTGAAATTTAATACATAGTGATGGAACAATTTTGGTGTGACTAAATAAGCTAAAAATGTTAGGGGGTTGTTGAGATATTGGGGGTTCAAGAGGGGTAACAAAAATTAAAATGAGGCTATTAGGTCAAGTGGGCCGTCAAATGAAAGTACATTTAGACTCCGTTTTTATTTTTCGTAAATTCTTCATAGTTTTTGAGTTAGAAGCCATAATAAAAACAAAATTATGACAAAATCCACAGGGTACACCAGTGACCCCACAGTGCTGTAATTTGGTATGCGTTTAGCATATGTGACACAAATATAGGCAAAAGTCTGAAATCCAGAATAACTGCAATTTGTACCCCAAAAAAACCACATAACATGAATTCCCTTTACCTGTGTTTTGAATGAAACTGTAGGTCAAATTAGTTAGTCATTTTTTCGATGGACTATTTTGAGAGTCAAAGATTACAAATAACATTTTTTTGTTTTAATCTGAGACTTGCAAGATCTCAGTGCGGGGCGAACCACTAGTAATAAATAAATATAAATACTAACCTTTTGCATAAGTCTTATTGTAAGACAGTGGTGTTTCTCTGTAAGTATTAGCTCGTATATGTGTTCTTGTCTCTTTGTTTCTCTATCGCCGAGTTGTCTGTAAACAAAAATAAACCGTATTACAAGTGAGCAGAGCTTAAATTATAAAACGTATCTCTTTGTTACTAAGGACCTAATTTAATTGTTTGAAACCATCTTATGAATACTGAAGTAAGATTCTAAATCATGTGCTACAATTAGTTGAAAGTTTTTTCACCGCAGCAGTTTATTAGGAAACTCTTATTGTACATAGCAGCTTCTTTAGAGTGAACGTTGTATTTCCTTTCGATATAAATTTCTAAAGTATATATGTATTTTATATTTATTTATGTAAGTATATGTAGGTATAATTTACTACTAGGTATTTATTTATTTTTTATCCTACTTAAATAGGTATTTATTGTAACACCGCCTCCTCTCACGTTTTTTCAACCCAGTCCATCCAAAGGTTGCCTGGAAAAGATCGGTTTAAGCGATAAGGCCGCCCAATGTACCACCACGTCTTTAAGTTTTCTAGGTTAAGTCATTGTAATTCTGTAATTTAGTGTAACAATAAAGAATCATCTATTCTATTCTCTTATTGCTCCTATGTTAATAAAGTTCAAACTAAATAAATAAAATAAATATTGCTGGACATTTAACACAGCGCTATCTAGCCCCAAACTAAGCAGAGCAAGTACTATGGGAACCAGATAACTGATAGAATACTTATATACCTTTTTTTAAACACATACTTATAATATATTATTATAGTAAAATACCCAGACATACACACTTACTTGGCAAGTCCTTTAGGAGCGCCGCCCGCCCAGGTATCAGGCTCTAAAGCGCCTAATCCGAGTATAATTGCCTCTTCGCCTAGTTGATCTGGTGTGAGGAAGATTTCAGGCCATTCTGTCACTCCATCGTCAGAGGCACTGAAAACAATAACTTAAGTCTTAACTGCTATTTAATGGGTTTTTAAATAAATTAATAATAACCATCATCATATCAGCTATAAGACGTCTACTGCTGATCTTAGGACTCCTCATACATTTCCAGAGCAACCGATGGTACGGCCTGTATCCAACGGCTCCCAGTCACCTTTGTCAGGTCGTTCTTCAATCTAGTATGGGAGTGGTATACATTCGCTTGATAATACATTGACAGTCGCCAGAGAAAAACACCGCCAGCTCCTTCGAAAGGGAAATCAGACAACTGCTTCTGAAAAAATAAAGGAGAGTACGAGCCAAATAAGGAGACTAACTCGAAACGCAAAAGATGAGTGGTGGCTGAACAAGGTTCGCTATATTCAGTGGCTTGCTGATTCGAATAGACTCGGCGATTTCTTTAACGAGATTAAAAAGTTAGTAGGAAGTCCACATCGAGTAAACGTACCACTGAAATCACTTTCAGGTACCCTCCTGGTAAGCAAAGGAGAAGTTCTTACTCGCTGGGCAGAACACTATAACAGCTTACTCAATGTGGATCGTTCTGCTGACATAAACTATTTAGCATCACTTCCTGCCTTACCACAAGCCGTAGATCTGGATCAGCCTCCTTCTCTTGAGGAAGTTATCATCGCCATCAAAGCGCAGAAAAACAATAAGGCTGTCGGCATCGATAACATACCAGGAGAACTATTAAAATATGGCGGAGATGAGTTGCACTACAAGATTTGGCAATTTTTCCAGCGCATGTGGGAAATGGAGTTCGTTCCTCCTAGTTTTGGCGTATCACTAATTTGCTCTTTGTATAAAAATAAAGGTGATCGATCTGTTTGCAACTCTTATAGGGGTATATCACTTCTGTCTACTCCAGGAAAAACTTTTGCCAGAGTACTCTTAAATCGTCTTATGGAGCTCTCTGAAAGTATATTGCCTGAAACGCAATTTGGGTTTAGACCCAATCGCGGCACATGCGAGGCCATATTCTCTCTTAGACAACTGCAAGAGAAAAGCAGGGAACAGTGTCAACCTCTGTTTCTCTGTTTTGTTGATCTGGAGAAAGCTTTTGACAGTGTACCTCGCGAAGCTTTGTGGATTGTGCTTTCGAAACTTGGTTGCACCGACAAATTTATACGCTTGATAAGACTTCTTCACGACAACATGACTTGTTGCGTAACCGTCAATGGTGAGCAGACAGAGCAATTCCCTGTCACTTGTGGTGTAAAACAAGGCTGTGTATTAGCACCCACTCTTTTTGCTCTGTACTTTTCCGTTGTCGTGAGGGAGACTTTACAAGCCAACACCGAAGGGATCCGCATACGTTTTCGCACAGATGGCAGTATCTTTAACCTGGCTAGGTTAAAAGCGCACACAAAGGTATCGTATGACCTCATTACCGAATTGATGTATGCTGATGACCTATGTTTCGTTGCGGAATCTTCTGAGGGACTCCAGGACTTGATGACTCGGCTTGACGCTGCGTGCTGTAGATTTGGCCTCAAAATTAATATTACAAAGACAGAGGTGATGGCCATGGACACTGTTAACCAAGCTCCACTGAATCTGCAAATCGATGGAAAGCCCATAAAACAGGTCGATACATTCAGATATCTGGGAAGCAGCATAACAACAAAATGCGACCTTGACTCGGAGATCAACAGCAGACTTGGCTCCGCTATGGCTGCTTTTGGTAAACTACGAGTCCAGGTATTTCGCTCCCATAACATCAAATTGAGTACCAAGATTAAGGTGTATATGGCTATTGTACTTCCTAACATCTTGTACTCGTCAGAGACATGGTGCCTGTATCGCAGACACATACGCACGTTAGACAGATTCCATCTGAAATGCCTCCGCGACATTCTTAACATCAAGTGGTCGGATCGGGTCCGTAATACCGATGTTCTACGACGGGCTAATGTCTGTGGCATAGAGGCATATTTGATGCGGCGTCAGCTGCGTTGGTGCGGGCACCTGTCTCGGATGTCTGATGAGCGAAGGGCGAAACGCATTTTCTTCTGTGAACTAGAACATGGTAAGCGGAAACGCGGAGGTCAGTTCCTACGTTTCAAAGACGTACAGAAGAGGCACATGAAGAGGTGTTGTATCGATCCGTCGCGCTGGGAGGCTCTCGCTGAAAAACGACCTGAATGGAGGCGTCATGTTCAGGACAAAGTGTACGAGTTTGAAGAAGAAAGGAGGCAAGAACTAGACTTAAAACGAGATCAGCTTAAAAGTCGACCGCCGGCTAATATCAATTACAACTACATTAATGGCGCCTTAACTTGTGTTCATTGTAACCGGACTTTTAGCGCAAAAATAGGGTACATCAGCCACATACAGGCTAAACACCTAGGCCAATAATCACAAAGTCAAGTCTCTGTAGCCGAAATCGGCTAGGAGGATTATTATTATGGGAGTGGGGAGGGGGAGTGGAGGGGAAGGGGTGGGGGGAGTGAAGGAGGGGAGGGGTTCCTACACAGAACACAAAAAACAATAGAAGTCGTAAGTAGGCGGGGCCCGCGTAACACCAAGTACGCGGAGTTCCGCGCACTACAAGCTTCGCTCACTTCAGTCGTGTTTCAATTACTGTGGGGTAAACGTACTTCAAAAAAATATAAAAATGCCATATTGTGCCGTTTTGGAGTGTAAATATTATAGCCGAACAAAAAAATTAACAAAAGGGGGCATATCCTATCACCGGTAAGTATTATTTTATTGTTTTTTGTTAGTTTTGTTTAAAATGCAATATCGTCAAACAAAATAGACTGTGAATCATACTCAATAAGGTCGCGTTTCTCTTAAACCTCAACTTACGCTCAATTAGGGATGTGACCCCAATATACTGATGTATGTGTTATCGATAGCTTTAATTAGTTACCCCCTTTTAAAAGGTGTATAAGTTTTAGGGCGTTACTTCCTTGTTGTTTTATTGATGATTTTCTGAATGTATTTCAGAACTATGGTGTGAAATAATATAATAACTTCTGTTTTCAGTTTCCCCAAGGCGCAAGACATAAATAAAATTAAAAAAAAACGTACAACTTATGAGTCATCCAGCATACAGAGTCATGACCTGGCACCGTGTGATTTTTTTCTGTTCCCAAAAGTTAAGAACCAATTACCCGATCAACGGTTTTCATCACCAGAAGAGGCTGTCGAAGAGTATGAATAACATGTATCTGACGTCACCACCAGAGGAGTGGCACAAATGTTTTCAAATTTTTTTCAATCTTATGAAAAAGTGCATTGACGCAAAGGGAGAATATTTTGAGAAACAATAAATTCATTTTTGAGCATTATTAGTATTTTTTATTGATTTCGGAAACTTTTAGTGTGCCCCTCAAATAATAATTCAGTATATAATATTCCAGTAATATAATATTTTTTAAGTAAGTATTTATGAGTTTGGTACCTGTGATTATGTTAAGAAAGAAAGAAAAGAAAATCTTTTTATTTCGACCACCACACGTACCTATTTCGTTACACGTAGTAGGTAGGTGATAATCGATATCGATACATTCGTCTTGTATGCTCATTGGTACATCACTAAGTGAGTAGTTATTGTTATCACTGTTATTTGAGCATGCCAATGCATTATCGATCTTATACTTTGCTGTTAGAGACTATAACAAAAATCGTTAGCGACAGCGCCATCTGTTGTTGAGTGGTTTTGTTTTGTGGGTAATCAAGTAACATCCATTGCATTATCAGTCTTATTTCTAATTAATAGAGACTAAAATAAAAATCATTATTATAAATACGGGATTTATCACGTACCGTCTTGTCGGTGTTTCGACCGACAATGTTTCGGTTCAATTCGTGAACCCTCATCAGGGCGAGTGCGATCCGCTCCGAATAACGTCTCGCCTCGCATTTATAATAATGATTGAAATCAATCACGAAAGTTTTCTAAGTAAAATAAAAATATTTTCGAAAGCGCCATCTTTTGCCGAGTAGAAGAAGTAAACTTTAATTTTTTGTTATTGTTTATTTTATTGAATTTTAAACCATGTTCCATACTAGCTAAGGTTTTATATCCGTTAAATTGGTTTTATGGTTTTAGGCCTCTTTGAAAGTTCTCTTTCAACCAATTATAACTTTTATTTCTAAGTGTGCTAGTTTTTACATGTGTGAGTTTAGCTACACTGGTTTTCTTAGTCATCATGCTAGTTCTATTGTTTTTTTATGTTCTGTGGGTTCCTACAATTCACTTTTCAGTGCGTGGCCTCCACTCGAAAAACTTTCTGCCCCAACGGCCCTCATTTCTTCAATAAATGTGTCCCGCTCACAGTTGTATTAGTATAAAATAACAATGGATTACTTACTTGCTTTGATCATGTTTATGATCAGAGTCTTTGTCGTCGTTATATATGTGGCCCGTGCTGAAAAAATAAAGAACAAGTAAAATTTCCTACCAAAAGAAAACATACATGGCAACACTGACGAATAGTACGCCCATTATGCTTAGATTTTCTTTGTTTTTTATTTCTATATATTTTTTGAGTCTAGCTTGTAAGTTATCATAAAGAATTTTCATTCATTAATTCAACAGTAACTTGATATGAATAAATTTAGACAATTGCAAACCTTATTGCATTTGCCTGAGAGCTGAGACTCAATTATTTATTTTGTATCTGCTAAATCTCGATAAGTTAAGTTTTACTTTGGAATTGGTGGATATTGGTGGAATTTACACAATGCAAAAGTTGACAGATTGTAATATTTTTATAGGGCTTATAGAAGGAATACCTGTTACTCTGTGTTGCCGTAAAAAAGTTAATCAGAAAAATATTAGAAGACAAAGACGGGTAAACATCATTCGACGTAACAAATGATTGTATGAACATTAGGTTTATACATACAAATAATAGGTAAATTGAAGTCAAATTTGTTTTAATTCAGCAAAGCCTAAATTATAAGAAGAAGCGTATTTGAATAAAGCTGATTTTCAACTTTAATAGATTCATGCAAAACTTATAAATAGAAAATTATTGTCTATTCAAGGTAAATATATTTAATCTAAGACTAAAATTAATTTAACCTTATACATCGTATTTCATTATCATTATACAGTAGTATTTTATTCCTATTTTTAATTTTACTAATCTTACTATAACTAATCTGAAAATTTGAATCCTGTAGACGGTAGAACCTTGAAAAGACAAACTGTAAGAAATAATAAACAGCACAGACGAACGAAAATCAACCTAAATATCAACGGAGTAAAGTACATTCTACATCAACGGCGTTCTCAAGAGTCAAACTACCTTCAAGATAGAAAGATACACAAGTAAGGCGTCGTGGATGATTCGAGAACAAATCTAGAAGAAATAAAGATACCGGCCGCGGAAAAAACTTTCTTAGCAGCAAACAAATAAGAGTTATGAAACTCAAAATTTACCAACGTGCTACAAAAAATGGCTCTATCATTTTCATACAAGAAGTTGAAACTTGTATCATTTAATCGTTTATACCCCTTCTTGCTAATAACGATACGTTTAAAAAACTCAAAAATAGCGTTCATAATAACCGCGTGAGCAGGGTCAATCTGGAAATCATGTAAATTTGTTACAATTATTGTTTTATATATATATTATTTTGTACTATATGTATATACTATTGTTTTTATGGCTAGTAGTGTCCACAATTCAATTAGTTTCAAACCGTATGTTGTTCCTCACTGATCAATTTTCAAAGTAATATTGTTATAGAAACCATCTATAAATTTACCAACATATTTTTCACACCACCTGCTCGACAATGTCAAATTATAATGGCATGTCAACCTCACCGTACCTTAATCTTGTATGTATTTTTATTTGATATTGGTATAGTTTATTCTATCATATAAAGTATTTACCTCCGACTACCTCCGTGGCGCAGTGAGCGAATAGCCGGCTGAGACGCAGAAGGTTGCGGGTTCGATTCCCGCCGCGGAAAAAATGTTTGCATGATCTACAGATATTTGTTCCGGGTCCGGATGTTTTTCTAAATATGATAAGTATGTGTTTACAAAAAAAAAATATATATATATATAAGTATTCTATCAGTTATCTGGTTCCCATAGTACAAGCTCTGCTTAGTTTGGGGCTAGATAGCGCTGTGTGACATGTCCAGCAATATTTATTTATTTATTTAAGTAGGTTTTTTTATGTAGTGTGTACCTATATTATGCTATTTTTATTAGTCCTGTGTAAATTTTCAGTAGTTCCCTTTTCTGTGCACTTCCTACACACCTTTATCTACAATACACAAAGGTTATCTGGAAGAGAATGCTTTTTAGCATTAAGTTCGCCTTTGTACTTTTTTTATAAGTGCAATAAAGTATTTTAAATCAATTAATCAATCAACCGTAAGCAGGTGATTAAATCCCTACGGCTGAGCTGGGAGTAAAGTTGTACTGAACTTCATTATCAATTTGAACCAAAGAGACCCACACTTATTCGTAAATCGAACTAACCTCTGCATAGAATAGACCAACCTAGATTTCATTTTTAGGGTCTCGCAGAAAGTGTGAAAAGTAATCTCCTCGTGGATAAAACTGTCTGCATCTTGGGCGTGTTTATATCTCTCTCTGCACTCAGAATTCTAGTAAGTCTCTCGCTCCGCTCGTGAGAAAGCTTTAGAATCTTTCGTTACGTTCGGGATTCAATATAGCGCCCGTGACGCAAGACACTGTTTTATTCCCTCGTTTAATAATCTAAATAATCTATTAATGAACCGTAATAACGGTTTAATTAATCGCTACAGAAGTTACGTAACTGCCCCACGGGTACTATGAGCTCTATTATGCAATGCCTTATGAATACCCACATCAGGTATATTGTTACGCCAACACACATTCCATTTTATTATCCCTTATACTCCTAAAACGGATGAAAAGAGCTATCAAACAAAAAAAAGAACACCTCGGGTAAAAGAGAGACAGAACGATGTGATGTGTGAGTGAAAGAGAGAGACAGGCATCGCTCCGCACTTACTGAACGCCGAGTTTGGTTGCGACGCGGCGCCACGGCGAGTAGCATCCGGACGCCTTCTTGCTGTGTGAACACACGTGTATATTTGTGTGCGGGGATTCGAACGCGCGGACTTGTATTGAGGTGGCGAATTGAGGCGATATTTATATTTTTCTATTTTCAACAGGCCATAAAACGGACTTAAGTCAGTGCTCGAATTTTAAAATCTGTTTTCACAACTATATAATAAGTTTTAAATAGATGCCTGAACTTGCAACTTCAAGTAAGTACTCGTACAATACGGTCAGAATACGGGTAAAAAGAACCTTTCTATTATATTACTAGGAAGCTAAAAATTTATTTTACTATGTGGGCCAGTAAGAAGTATTCTTCTAGAAAGTAAATCATGTTTATTTTACTGGAAGTAGGAAAAATTTGTTTTACTATGTGGGCTAGTAAGAATTATTCTTCTAGAAGGTAAATCATGTTTATTTTACTGGAAGTAGGTAGATGTAAGGCACTCATAATGCGAAATAATGTGTTTCAAGCAAAATTTGTGAGTTTTGTAATGAATATTATGTTACGTTATTTTACTTGGCTTGTCTACTACCACTCAATTATGTAAACTAACTAAATATTGTTTTCTTTTTTGGTAATAAATATTTTTTACTTTTTTTTTTTTTTTTTTTACGTTGTATGGTAATATACAATCTGTTTTGTTATGTACGACATTAATTTAAAACACATCCGGAATTGTATTAACTGATTATAGAGGTGGGTTTAATACCGGTAGCTTAAATATTTATCCCGTAATCGATACATTTCCAATATACTATTTGTAACGTAAATCGGCGGCGCCTTTGCGACGATGCCGCTTAGTCAGTTTTACAGGTACCTACTTGCATGATGAATGAATATGGTTTGTTTACCTATTTATACAAGCTGTTTCATTGATATATTAGGACTTGATATTAAGGTTGTTTGAAAATTTTATATTTTCAATGGTAATGAAATTTAAAAAACCCTATTTTAAAACAATACTAGCCATTAGCCCTACCCGCGTTTTCATTTAACGTCGTACGTAAGCATTTCTGTGCTTCATAGGGCACGTTAAGTAGTCGATAACACTTAGTCATGTCGGAGCTTATAGCATTTTTCATAGTTAATTTAGTAGGCAAATGGAAAAAAATTTTGGCCTATGGGACTTTTTTACTTAATAAGAATATAAATACCACCTCAATACAAACACATAAATAAATCGAAAAACTAACCGAATAAAAACAGCTTACCGAAAACAATACAGCTTAAATCACGAACAAAACATAAAAGGAGTAAAACCAAATGAAACTAGCAAATCTTACAAAGCAGAGATAGTGAAGAAACACCGAAAAAGTAAACAATCATATTAATTAACAAATTTACATACTTGTGTATCCTCTTACAATATCCTAGTTTAAATTAATATCCTAGTTATTTTAACATTTAAAAATTTGTTACAATTATCACTCGCAAACCAAAGACAAAATGCATCAGCTTAAAACTGCTTGGTCCTAGAATTATAACCCTACATCCTTTGCCAAGTTGCAATAAAAAATAAAGCAGCAAAATAGAATGCCAAAAATGTTCTTCTACTTTATGATCAGTGATTTTAAATTCTTTTTATGATCATCTGTTCTTTATTCGAATTTAAAAAGTGTTTTGTTAACTGGCAAAGTACTTACCTATTCGAGTTTTGTGATTGGCCAGAAACGGAGCTACGTTTGCTGCTTTTACCGCTCGCGGCGCTCAGTGATTTGCCAACTGATGTCTGAAACATTCAAATTTTAACCATATTTAAACTGCATTATGGATCATTTCACATTGCTGTAGAAACTGCGATATAGGTAATTTAGTATTGACATTAAAACTTATAGAGATATTTCAACTGAATTAGCATTAGGGATCATTTCACATTGCCGATATAGGTCATTTAGCATTGACATTAAAACTTATAAATATATTTTAACTGCATTAGCATTAGAGATCATTTCACATTGCCATAGAAACTGCGATGTAGGTCATTTAGCATTGACATTAAAACTTATAAATATATTTTAACTGCATTAGCATTAGAAATCATTTCACATAGCCATAGAAACTGCGATGTAGGTAATTTAGTATTGACATTAAAACTTATAGAGATATTTTAACTGAATTAGCATTAGGTCTCATTTCACATTGCCGATATAGGTCATTTAGCATTGACATTAAAATTTATAAATATATTTTAACTGCATTAGCATTAGAGATCATTTCACATTGCCATAGAAACTGCGATGTTGGTCATTTAGTATTGACATTAAAACTTATAGAGATATTTTAACTGAATTAGCATTAGGGATCATTTCACATTGCCGATATAGGTCATTTAGCATTGACATTAAAACTTATAAATATATTTTAACTGAATTAGCATTAGAGATCATTTCACATTGCCATAGAAACTGCGATGTAGGTCATTTAGCATGGACATTAAAACTTATAGAGATATTTTAACTGCATTATCATTAGAGATCATTTCACATTGCCATAGAAAATGCGATATAGATCATTTAGAATTGACATTAAAACTGGTAGAGGTAGAGAATAATCATCTTTATGATTAGAATAATAAAGTTTGCACATACCTTAGAAGTTTTAGGTTTGTTACACTCAACTATGTAATCTTTGCACAGATTTTGATGCACCGTCATTGTACAATCTGAAAAACAAAACACATAATATATTGAGCTATTCAACCGTCCAAAATAAGAGGTATTCTACGAACAGCGCGGACTTGATTAGCACCAATGTTATTTCATTCGCGGCATACTAAAAATAAAACGTATGAAGCGGTTCATCATCATCATATCAGCCATAGGACGTGTACTACTGAACGCCTCCCTCATAGATTTCTTTTTATATACTTTTAGAGTTCCGTACCCAAGGGGTAAAATGGTACCCTAATACTCCGCTATCTGTCTGTCCGTCTATCTGTCTGTCTGTACGTCTGTCCGTCTATCTGTCTGTCTGTACGTCTGTCCGTCTATCTGTCTGTCTGTCTGTCTGTCACCAGGCTGTATCTCATGAACTGTGATAGTTAGAAAGTTGAAATTTTCACAGATGATGTATTTCTGTTGCCGCTGTAACAACAAATACTAAAAACAGAATAAAATAAATATTTAAGGGGGGCTCCCATACAACAAACGTGATTTATTTGCTCGTTTTGCTCGGTATTGATAACGGCTTGTAATATTCACAGACTATAATATTCACAGACAAGTGCGAGTCCGACTCGCACTTGGCCGGTTTTTTTATACTTACTATCACAATAGAGAGACGGTTTGTCCGTAAGGGGGCGTCCACACCAGTCGCAATCGCCGCCGCTGCCCGCCGCTTGCCATGCGTGAGAGGCCTTACGAGATTTGTCCTGAAATAAATTTTTAGAAGTAATAATAATATCGTTTACTTCTCTTCACAAAGGTCATCATTAGAGTAAATCCTTACAAGCACTATCACAGCTATGAACCTGTGTTGTGAGTAGATAAGTACTTAAGGAACGCGTTGTCCGACTCCATAAGATGATCTCCTTTGTTCATTTAAATATTTTCTCACTGCTTGCATGAAATAATTTTCATTCATTAATTCTGTAATCGGTCAGACACCAAAGCCATACAAACGACTACTCTATACCCGTCGTCTTTAATTATCAATCAAGGAATTATGCTGGTGCCCTATCACCTTGGGTTTCCTTTCATCAGATAATCACGGTTAATTATTATTATTTTCAGCCATTCGTGTCCCACTCACTGCTGGGCAAAGGCCTCGCCCATTCCTTCCAGACTTCGCGGTCTTGAATTTGTCCAGCTTGTCCCGCCATATATGTTTCGGCCTGCCGCGTCGCCTTCTCGCTGGTCAAATTATTGGTTTATAATAACAAAGGTTTTCACACGAACCTCCCGGACGCGGCTTGCTTAAAACTCTCCGAAAACACGTCAGACCAGCAATTTGCATCTAGTTACTCGTTAGCTGTCAGGTGTCAATATCGCGAAGTGTGCATTGAAAAATTAACCTCGACGTTTTAGAATAGATTCGCTATTTGTTTGAATAGCCAATTTGCGAAAACAGTTGTTACTATGTATCGCACAAAATATTAAGCAACTTTTTTCGCATGCCATATCCTTTGTTATAATAAATCAATGGGTAACCATAATATTACAATTGAATCAAAATCATTTGCGAAATTTCCGGTTAAACTAAGTAGAGATGTAAATTCCATGCAAACATACATAATACACAGGGCAAGTTAAAAAGCTTGTGGATTGTTTGGAACATACTTTTTTCTTTCTGAAGAAGAGACTGCCTCGTTTCCTTCGCTTTTCGGCATGATGATCGAACGCCGCTCTGCATCAAAACAAACAATAGTAAGAATTTCAAATTATTTATGTTTGTCTGTTTTATGTTTGACTGAAGAACGGTGGCCGAGGAGTGGCTATAGAAGGGTAGGACGTCCGGCAGAGAGATGGTACACGTCATGGTCAAAGTCTTGGGCCGTCGATGGATGAGACTGGCGCAGGATCGTGGTGGATGGTACCAACTTGGTGCCTATACCCAACAGTGGGTGAAGTCGGGCTGTGGATAATGATGATGGTGTTTCATGTTTATGAAGGGATTTTGAATAGAGTTCCAATCAGAATTTTAAATAACCTAATCTTTATTCCGACAAGTTATTCGATTCATAATTTTGACGTTTATGAAATGCCAAAATGTAAATAATGTCACCACACTAATGCATTAGTGTCGGTACAGCCCACACTTTACAGAAGAGTAATTCAATTCAGCTATAACAGTTCAATTTTCTTTAAATTAAATCAACCAATGAGTCGTCAAAAATATGGATTGAATTATTTGCCGGAGCATAGTTATTTTGCGCCGGTTCAATTCAATTGATGTCATTGAATTGAACCGGCACTAAATGAACGTAAACTTGAGGTATTGTATTTTTAGTTAAAATGTAATGTTTTGTATGAAAATCGTGCTGAGGTAGTATAAAATCAAAGGTATAAAGGTGTCTGCTGGTTCTCTCAAAACTATCGTAATTTTTTGATTTTGAAAACACATGCAGATATTAAAGCATAAGTAAAACTTTGACAAATAAAAACAACACATCAAGCAAAGCATGTGCTGACAGCATGCCATTATCAATTATTCTACCCTTTTTGGAACTTACCTTATAAATAACATAAGTGACTTATTTTCAAAAAAATATCTTCGCAGGTTTTACTGTACTTATTGCCGAACGCAGTAATATTCTATTGAAAAGAGTATGACATTTTTTACAAGTTTTAAGAGTTACTCACTGTTTCTTTAGAATTTTTGTTGTCTTTCCATCTTCTGTTCTTTTGTCGATCAATACACAGCCCTTAGACCTATAACCGTAAGAGCCACTTACTGTTCCAGAAACGCAAGTCGATGCAATCCCAAATGTTCCTGATGCGCGTTGTTCCGTCGCCCCGGCAGCTGATTGGTCGCGCCAACGGTCGCAGCCGAAGCATCCTCGTCGCTTTCCGTCTCGCTCGCACCTCCGCCGGACCGGCTAACACCGAGCGAGATACTGATACTGACTAACTTATGCGTGTCCACCAATGCAACCAATGTCCATAGTACGTAGGTCTGACCTTATGTTGGCCAATGCATGTGCCAACAACGCTGGCGTACAAATTGGCAAGGAAACTCAGACCGCGCACGTTGATAAGTCGTGTTCGGGCCAGCTATGGGCCTAACGCTTTTTAAATCACCAAAACGACCAGTACGGTACGGTCGGTGGATATAGGCAATCGTAAAGTTAGCCGTTTGACAGCGCAGCAGACCAATAACGACCTTATGCAGTGACACAAAACCATGTTTGCGGTCCCACGGCTAACTTCACGATTGCCTAGATTCGCCGACCGTATAGTAGCAACTTGGCAAACACATTGATCAACATGAAACGGCAAAAATTTTAAGTGGCTTGTGTTTCATACGCATTTGTTTGTCAGTGTGTAGAACTATCGTGATTGTGTCCAAATAGGTTCGCAGTAAAATATTAAATACTAAGAAAATCTACGTAAAGCTGAGAAACATTCTCTACTTAATAAAACAATACACATTTGAATGTTCATCTATGGAAAAACTACGCACTAAAATTGCGTTCATGTGGAACAATTAACATAATTTTTTTAATGTGTAAAATTGAAATAAATGCATCTACGCCATAATTTGTCTAGACATTCTACAATCACAATACTTCTACAAATCAGTGCAAAAATTGCAAATTAAAATCATCAGTTCCTAGTAAGACTGATAGTGCCTTAAAACAAATGTTGAACAAAGCAAACAGTGAGCACACAATAAAACATTGACGCAAAAACATGCACAATCAATTCCCTTCACTCAAATACAAAAAACACAAGTCCTAGCATCTGATTCTCAACTATCATAGCTTCTCTTTCATATTATTTATTCTGAGATTTTCGAGCAATAAAAAATTACAGCCTACCTTCAAAGCAAAAATTTATATTGTCTTGAAATACAGCAATGTCTCCAAAAAAAGTATCAATATGTTATTTAACCTAAACTATTCGACACTGACTCCTATCCCCATATTATAAAACTAAAACTTAGATATTACTAACCAGAAGGTTTTCTGATTCCTTCTTCACATAATCGAGTTTTATACGTCCTGCAGATTGAACAAGCATATGGCCCACCTGATGTTAAAGCCCTACGAAGCACTGCCAATTAAGTAGGCATTCAGGTGTAAAGCCTAATATGTGCCTATAATTTAACAGGCAACCATACCCTTCAAACCGAAACACAGCAATGCAGCTTTTGCGGCAGAAATAGGTATGGCGGTAGTACTTCCCCTGGCAAGCCCTATCACGAAGAACTCTACTTATCCCACATTTTAGACAGAAGGTTCAAAACTAACCCCTATGTTCTGCATCACAAGGCCCAAACTCACATATTAATTGGTTGCGGTGGCTGCGGTGGCTGCACTGCAGCGACTATGCTAGGCGTGGACACAGACTTCTGTAGCGGTAGTCGCGGGATCAGACGAGAGCCTTCTGTGATGCAAGCCGCGCCTGTGACGGCGCCGGTGCGTAACGCCGCCGTTACTTTCTCGAAGTCTTTCTGTGACAAAATATAACATCAAACCAAATCAATTTATTTATTGCAAATATGGGGTAAGGTGCGTTCAAGTATTACGTAACGCAATTTTTAAAGATTTTTGACTCTTCCTCTCCCCCCCCCCCCCCCCCCCCATGTACCCCCCCTACTCCTGCCCGTCCTAAACTTTACGTAACACCCAAGCTAACATTTTTACCGAAAAGGGTTGCAAATTGGAAGAACAAAATAAAAATGACGTATAATACAATCGAGAGATTCCCTTTAAAGCATAAACGAAAAGGGTTGCCAACTTGGGAGATTTTAATTCCCTAGTTTTTTTGTTTAAATTAAAAAAACTTTTTTTATAATGCGAATCGACTCAGTTTCATGCTTTTGTTACATCAATTATTAAATCATTATTATAAATACGGGATGTATCATTGTAGTTCGATGTTATTGTATTATCATTCTATGGCGTATTGTGTTATTTCAATGTATCGGGACAGCTGAAATTCGTCAAATTAAAAAAAACTGATTCATACAGATGGTTCTACCTAATACACTATTGGTTCAATAAATGTTGAATAAGGCCTCCATTATGTTGTATATGGAGGTATACGAAGTTTTTTATGTATCACCTCTAGCTTTTGACACAAATAAAGACCTTTTGTTGTCGCCAAAATTTTTAATATATCTCGTGACTCATCAAGCGTATATATTCTGAAAATAAACCACTGTGCGATGCCTGTTATTGCACTTAGGTCATCGTGCGTCGACGTCATTGACCGGGAAAAAGGGATTCAAAATCTTTTAAAAGACACTGCGAATTCTCTAGAATGCCGTTAGGTCTAAGAAACTCTCCTGACTAGTCAGTGTACTTACGGCGAGATCATTGTCATTAAGCGAGTGAGTAGAATGCCGGACTGGTCTCGGTACCTCGCCTTCCGACTCCATTGAAGACAGCGACGCACTGTGTCCATTGAGAGTGCTGAAAACGTTTAGAAACAAGTCAATTTATAATGGAGGATTCTGTGAATCAAAAGCGGATTTTGTACTCAATATTGAAGCTTTAAGAAACATTGTTATAGCTCAGAGGAGGTCAAGGGGTGGACCTGTCGACTACGAAGAAACTTTATATAGCCCGCGCATGTTAAAATTAATTTACATCACTCATAATATGCTCCTGAAAGTTGATAATTTTTAGCTCAAATAAGTAGTGCCGCAAGTAAAAATGAAAATCGAATCAGGCTAATTGTATTTATAATATACTAAAATGAAATACAACATCCCATATGGCTAATCCTTATTTAGATTTTTTAGCGATAAGAGCGCCAATCATCAATTCATTCAAGCTTGTTTCCTACGATTTTCCTCGCATCTCATTTTATACCTCCTATTCAACATCCTTCGTAATACTTCCACGGTTTGTTATCTGAAGGAACGCTTCGAGTTCCTTCATTGCACAAATTCCCGAACACTCCGATCCTCTGAAAACCTTCTCAAAACCCCGATGCATAGAACCAGTTTCTATGCAAACTCTTTTTCCGTCCAAGCTGTCCGATTATGGAACGCCTTGCCGGTTTCCATTAGGAAATCCCCCTCACCTTCCGTATTTAAAGCTAGACTCAAAAACTTTTATCTCCATGAAGAGTCGTGAATCATTCATCTGATCTATAATATTAATAATAATGTAAGTATAATATGTAAGTACATATTTATTTATTTTATATATGATATTTATTCATTTACAACTATTTATGTACCTAATATGTATGTATATAACTATATAAGGTTAAGTAATTTTTCTTTTTCTATTATTAAGTTTATACTATTTATGTTTATTGCTATTATACCAGGCATCTTAGGTTAATTACAAAAATTGTCTTCATGGTAATTTCATTTATATGGTTTTGGCTGCAAATAAATATTTTTTCATTCTTTTTACACTTCGGGCAATCTTCCATTATGCAATGATCCTGTCCATCCAAAGGTAGTCTGAAAGAGATCGCTTTGTTAAGCGATAAGACCGCCCATTATGTTTACATTATTTGTTTTCTTGATATTTTTGTATCTGTTGTGTCTAGCTTGTAAGGTGTAAAGAATTTTCATTCATTCATTCATTCATTTTCTCGCAATCTTTACGAAGTCTCATACTAAACATGGTACTTACTTCCTCTGCCGGTGAGATTCGGGCCTGGCGCCGGGCTCTAGAGCCGCCCACGAACTCCGGCGACCTTCGTCGCGGCGCTCCCAGAGACCCCATGATCGAGACTCACCTACAAAATAAGATTTCTGAAGATAATAATTCCAAAATAAACTTAAATTATTATAAATTCGAAAGTAATTCAGACTTGCTGTTTGTTACGTTTTCACGACTTAACGGCTTGACCGATAACGATCAAATTTGGTATAGATTGTTTTAACCAGGGATGTTACGAATGTCATATTTTTCACAATCACGAATGCGAATGCAAATTTTCGGGATGCGAATGTGCGAATGTATGGAATTAACAGGTAGTGCGCCCAATTGTGGAATAACTTTTCTCACAAACATGCATTTCGCGTGGTCTCGATCGATAGGCGTAAAAAATCGCCATATTTCACTTTTCTTTCCCGGTGCCATGAGAAAAACTGTCAAAATAGCTCAACACAATTCTATACTCACAATATGATTATTTACATAACGATTAGTAACAACTGACTGGCAACTAAAACAAGACAAGACAAGCCAAACTAACCAAGCAAGCAGCGAGAAAAAAACGCTTTCTATTGGTCGAATGAATCTGGAACCCTTTTACAACAAATACAAAGAGGCTATTGAGAGGGTTCAACGTAAGTATCTGCGTACAGTTACCTACAAGTGCTACCGCACATACTTATCTTATTCCGAAATGCTTTCTATATACAATTTATTAACATTGTAATCTAGACGTAAATATCTCGAGGCCGTTACCCTGTACAACATCATTCATAACAACTATGACTGCATTGAACTAGTGAAAAAGCTGTGTTATGTAGTTCCCAGAACGTGCAATCTAAGAGCAATTCGCTCCCGTTCTCTGTTTGCAACTGGAACCTGCCGCACTAACTCGGGACTACGCGCGCCCATCCGACGTATGGTTGAGTCTTACAATACGTCATTCGAGGCTGTAGACATATTTGCATGCTCAACTTATCAATTTAAGAACTTTGTGTCTATAATACTTTCAAAACACGACCTTCAGTCGCTTCTGTCTTAGCGTAATTCCGTTCTGTGCTTTTCCTTTAACTTTTCCTTTTTCCTATATTTACTTTGCATACTTTTAATTTACTTATATAATTATAGTTTTGTTTTAAATAGTTAAAAGGCCCTTCTGGCCCTCTAGTTGCATCTACTTTTACAGTTCATGTACATTACAAGACAGAGTCTGTCTTACCAATATGTGAATAACGTAATGGGTTACATTATTAATACTTCTATCACATGAATACTGTATCTTACCTAACCTTTATAGTGTAACTATGTTGTTCCGAAATAAATTAAAATAAAATGAAACACGTGGTGCCTGCCTGGGCATTCTGCGCGTGCGAGAATCGACCAACTGAGCGGCCGCCGGGCGAGACACGACACGACATAGGTACACACATTAGTATTCGCAAAACATTCGCATGGCTTGATGCGAATACGACTGTCGATGCGAATGTTTAAAATGATGCGAATGCGAATGAAAATATTCGTAACATCCCTAGTTTTGACATGGATTGAGATAATTCGTTCATTTTAAAATCAGATCAGATCTTTACCAAATTTATATGGGACCAACCCTGAAGTAGCCTCTTTCTAACAAAAAGAGAACCAGAAAAAAGAAATCGGACAACATGGTAAACAACATTTTTTTTGCCGTTACTGGACAGTAACTAACAGTAGTAACACTGCAGGGCAAAAGCTTACTTCCCTTCTTCCACTTTTTGTGATTCAACGCTGTGACAGGCCATTTACTTAGATGTGAGATCCAAACATATTTGAAAAAGGTTCCGACTAATTGAGAACCTCTCCGACGAAACATACTTTTTCGATATCGGTTAAAAGCAGCGTTGGTGGCAATAAAATAAATAAAAAACGCTGGACATTACACACAGCGCCATCTAGCTCAAAAAAACTACGGGAAAAATAAGAGCCAAAAAAAATTATATTAAAAGTATCTTACCGCTGCCTTTGCGACTCTGCGGATAGAAGTCGAGGTGTGTAGGGGAGGAGCAATCCGGTTCAACGACCCCTTCTTTGCACAGTGAAGGACATGATGTGCTGAGGCGACTGCTGCCGGTTGCCTGAAACAGAAAGATCATCGTAATCAATATCATTAATCACCGTAGTCGTAACTATGAAGACCTGTGGAATAATGCCGAATAAGTTTCAACTCTGGATTGCAGCACTGTACAATTGTTAGCCTTTTTTTAAACCGAGTTAAAGCGTTAAGTTGCGGTATCTTAAGATTACGTGGTAGATATCGCTACAAAGCAATGAGACCATGATTTCATTGCATTTTTTTTCTTTCATTTAAGTTGTCATAGCCAAGAGGATAAGCAAGCTGAAGTGCACAGTAAGCGGGGCACATGGCTCCTGATAAAGGTCGCTAAGAGCCGTTAGGTGCAGGCCGCACAAGATCGGTTGCTAGGATGATGATAATACTGATTTAAGTAGTACTAATTTCTTACTTAATATTTTGTTGTGGTGTACTTTGTATTTTCTATGTATGTACGTACTATCAAAGGCAGCGGTGCTGCTCTCATCCGTTGAACCGCGGCATGAAGACGTCTTAGCTGTTGCAAACTGTCATCGAGCACTCCTGGACTGTGCGGAGTGACACTTATAGTCGGCACCTGGAATATAAACGATGCCTCATATACGCTGTTTTGTAGAAAGAATACTATGGTATCCCTGAGACATCTAAACTAAAGCATTATTAGCTTGTCTGTATATTTTATCGTTAAGCCCCTTTCATAAACAATACATAAAAAACACAACTTAACGACACTTTATAAAGGTCGTGAGTCGTAAAACACAATGTTTCGTTGCATTCATCCCCACGACGCACCGAAATAAGATCAAGGCCCTCCGCCCGCGCGCGCCCGCAAGCTTAACAACAGCATTTTCTTGGCGAGTCACTTTTGTACGAGCAAGATGCAGTATAGTTACAGTTAACCGATCCCTGCTACAAAGAAAACGTTTGGAAACATTTGTTACCATGGTACACATAGTTCCTCATACCCACGATACAGTGAATCCTCGTATGGAGTAAGGCAGCTGCTCTTGTTCTATTGATTTCTTAGTCAATTCACAAAAACATATAGCTGAAAATGCACTCTGAGTTCATCGAACGAAACCTTAGATCTAATTCCAATATGGTTCTTTCGTAGTAGCTTCATTTGTAAATGTCACGAGTATGATACCAAACTCATGACGATGGAGATACATTATGTAACCTCCAATAGCCGTCTCAAAATGTTGTACATTGTTATACAAGGGATGTATGTAAGCGATCAATTGCACGAGATATTTTGGCTAATAAGATGCTAATGAGTCGAGGGTGCTATTGATCACTTACACCAGAGTATAACACATAACTTTTCATCTCGAATGCGAGGAAAATTAAAATTACAATTATAACAGTTTGTTGCCAGGGATGTTAGAAGGCCATTCAGAAATCCTTGCGCCGAGCTAGCTGAAAGCTGGTATTGAACACGAAAAATTAGTAGCCCTGTGCTCCGCTGCGGCGCTGCCAACACTGATATATAAACTGTGTCGGAAATCGCATCCTAGTGAAAAAAAAATATATTTAAATTTCGTGTATGTTCTAATAGAATGCAGTAATTATTGACCGCACCGATGAAATATCACTTCAAACCTTTCTTTTTGATATTATATTTTATTTCGGATATAAAATGTAAAATATATTGAGAAAAATAATCGTAACGAAGATTTTTATCGGAAACGAGGGTTCGTTCGCTCAAGCAAACAATAGAAAAGAAGACCCGAAGCCGAAGTAAACGAATTTGGAACGTGAGCGTTGCACGTGGAAGATGGAAAATTGTAACTACTTATCGAGACTGCTTGCTATAATAAAGTTTTATATCATAAAGGAAATCTGATTTCTAATCGGAATGTTTTTTTTACATATGCATCTCAAACAGTCGGTTATTCTGTATTGTCGGTGTATTTTTGACGGTCAACGGCCAATCTTGGTATTTTTGTATACAAGGACTGAGTAGTCTTGGTACATGGTATGTGACACTAAAAATTAGTATGTTTACCAATAAGTTGGTAAGTCTGACATCCTTGTTTGTTGCTAAAAATAATATTTGCGTTTCCGGTATCCATTGTCTACTAATATATGGCCTCTTTTATTTAATAGAAATAAGGATTTGTCATGGAGGCACATTATGAATGTAGCCATTTTCATATTTTAATAGAAATAAGGATTTGTATTGGAGGTGGTATTTAATTTTATTTTATTTTGAACAAAATCCACAGCTCTTAGTATATAACAGGTATATCTTATGCTAAAACTTACAGCCAATAAAGGATTTACATTTTATAATACAAATACATATAAATTGACGACGTAAATCACTTATCGCACTAAATAGGACCATTATTAATTGACCATTTAATGTCAGCATTTATGAATGCAACCTCTTTTATGTTAAAGCCAGCGGCTTCGCAAGCGTTGTTTGTCAACAAATGTAGCCTATGTTTGAATCCCGGTCATAATCTATCAACACACCAAATTTCACCGAAATCGGTTAAGCCATTATTACGTGATTGATTGAGTAACAATCAAACCAAACAAACATCTAAACTTTCACATACGTGTGATAGAAATAAGGATTTGGCATGGAGATTGTATTTCAGTAATAACTTCTACTATTTTCAAATTAACTTACGGCCCTAGGGTCTTAAATCGCATTTACACATCATGTATCTAGCTAGCAATGACCAACTTTCAGAGCATCAGTCATGAAAAATATTTTGTCCAAAACAATTGATGAGCACAAACCTGGGCCCGTGCGGCAGCCATGTCTGCGGGTGTGGAACGAGTGACGTGTTCGGTGACCTCGTCCTCACTGCTGTCTGAATGAGGATCTGAGCTGCCGCCGCCCTCGTCTGAAACAAGACAAAAGTAGGAATAATAATAATAAATCTTTATTTCAGGCAACAATAGAAAAGTACAAGATGTTATAACTTAATTCTACGGCTGATATAAATATAAACCTTAGTGACTAACATACATATAATAAGGTATGGTATGATCGTATGAGTGAACTAGTGTCCTTAGTGGCTAAGCCTGGTGTTGGAGATAATAGACCACCACTTAGAAGTACCTAATGGTTAATGGAAAGCGCTGAAAGCTCACTGTAGATATTGTCAATGGATTGAGGTAGAACTGAATTTTCTATGGTAAGACCAGCAGTGAGCCTTATTTGAGAATCATTGACATATAATAGCGTATATCTATATCACATAGGTATATGTATATAAAAAATACCTATTTCCCTACGTCACGCCATAACTTGAGTACGACTTTACCGATTTTGATGATTTTTTTGGTGTTCGTGTGGATCCCTGGATGGTTTAAATTCACAATTGGACCTAAAAATTACAGACGAAGTCGCGGTCATACAACTAGTTTAAAATAACTCTCTTCAATAACAGAGGCAGTTTAATCTCTCCAAATTTTTTACCTAGATACTTGGATTATCACCTATTTCTGCCGCCAAGCAGCATTGATGTATTTCGTGTTGAAGGATATGATAGCCGGTGAAATTACAGGCACATGAGGCTTTACACCCGTATGCTTCAAGTTGATGGACGCAGGGCAGTGCATCGTAGGGCACATTTCTAACATGCGTGACCTACGAGGCAATTCTCTGTTATAGACGATGGTTATCACCTAAAATCAGGTGGGCCATAAGCTTGTTCCATCTCCAAGTAGTATAAAATGAAACCGGCCAAGTGCGAGTCTAACTCATACACGAACGATTCCGTACCATTATCTATAAAAACGGCAAAAAATCATGTCTGTTGTATGGGAGGCCCACTTTTTTCAACCTATGTCATCCCACTTAAATATTTATTTTATTCAATGTCACAATTTTATTTATTTACCTTATTTGAAGTTGGTGCCGATTCTTCTAAATTGCCGAAGTCTTCTAAATTGTATGAGCGCCCATACAACTCAGAGGACTATCTAATACTAATACAGATTATAATAATAATATAATAAACCCTTTAATTTTCATTTATTATTTTTTGGATTTTTTCCTTTATTTGTGCTGTAAGACCTTGTTTTTTGCCAAATTTCGTAATTCTAGGTCAACGGGAACTACCATATAGATTTTCGACCTAGAACCTATAATAGGGTACTTCCGGTTGACCTAGAATTGTCCTAAAGATAAAAAAAGTTGAATATTAAGGTATATTTTGGTACTTACAAGTTTTCGCGAAAATCTAAATTTGCTCATATCTTTTTATCGTGTGGACTCAGGACTTTGATTTTTATACACCTATTAGAGACTATAGACCTCAGTATCTTGTATAAATTTCTACTTGCTAGGTCCATCCGTTTCTGAGAAAATCAGTGGTGACACACGGACAGACAGACGGACAAGAGAGTGATCTTATAAGGGTTCTTTTTTTACCGTTTGAGGTACGGAACCCTAAAAATACCATAATTATCACCATAGGACGTCTACTGCTAAACATAGGCCTTCCTATAGATTTACAGTGCGACTGGTCTTGCGGCCTGCTCCCGTCTAAATCCAGCCCTGTTTTATTTAATTAATTTTGTCCTTGAAGGATTATCTGGATTATCTTTTAAGTACCGAAATATCGACCAACAATCTAAACCTTTGCATCTAAATCTAATAAACCAAATTACTGCCAGCAGCTATCAGCATGGCAAGATATATGTACCAGACTACCAGTATTGTATGTCCGTCGTATCGGTGGTCCTGTCTTATTTTTGGGTGAGGTTATTGTCTAATCGATATGACGTGAGATAAGTACTATCAAAACATTAATTTGTGGCTACGGTAGTCCAAAATTGCAACGAGTCGGAGTAGCAAATCGTTCAAAGGTCCGCAAAGACCGGCAGCTCGCGACAGATTTTAACGATCAATCGTACACACGGCTACACATCAAGCTATACATTTCCAGTATAAGCTGACCTCTCATTCTACGAAAAGCCTACACAATGCGAGGTCAGCTTATACTGGATTTGTATAGCTTGATGTGTGGCCGTGTGTACCACGTATGCCCTTCAAGTTGTTGATTATATTAGTAGATTTAACGAAAAATTGGATCTAAGCGAGATCGTGAAAGCGTGCAATGCCATGTGAAATCCCAAAAAAAATTATAATTTTTAATCAATCGAATCACGTATGCCATGAACGGCATACGTGATTCGATTGGCATAAAATATGGTTTTTTTGCATTGAGTTCAGCCACAGGGACCCGACCTACACGTATGCCGATTAGGGCATCGGAACCGGTTTTTCCCGGAACCGAGCGAACCGGGAATTCCCGGTTCTAGGGGATATCAAAAGAACCGGTTCTCAAAATTTTCAGAACCGGGTTTTCGGTTCTTTCGATTCTTTTAAAACATTTGAATATCTCAGATCAATGATAATCACAAGCCACTAAGCATCAAGGCGTTGCACGAAATGAGGGGTACGGAGCGGGGGCGGGGAGACAAGCACACAGCATCGGCTCAAACCATGCCACCATCCGCCATTTTGTGTCAGTCTGTCGAAAGCGTTCCGATATCGTGGGTGTGTGTTGCTCAGCAGCGTAGTGTAGTTTGTGCTAAGTTATTCTTTTGGATTACCGCTGTTATTATAGGTAAGTGCGTCTTGTTGTTTTTGTCATAAATTTATGTTAGGTACCTATACAATAATTTTTGGCTATTACATTTTAAATGACAAAATTAAGCATATGAAGGGAAATAATTCAATCAAAAATCAACTAGGTATTCTTTGCCTTATTTATTAGTTGTTTTTTTCAGTAAACACAGAATTACTTTAAAAACGTAGCTTATGAGCTAAGTTATTAAAGTAATCGTTTGTACCTATGTTCTTTTGTCTTGTTTAAATTTTATTAAACTATGAGTAACAGCTAATAAGTTCCTTCCTTAATAATTTAACGAGTCTGATCTCTATTGCAGGTAAATCCAAACGTAGACGATAGTCTACGATATGCAAAGCGATGGATTTCGAAGAAGTAGTTCATAAAGCAGCAGACAAAGCCTCTGTTTGGCATTACTTCCTTAGAAACAAAAGTAAAAGTGAGGCAAAATGTAAAACCTGTAAAAAAAAACATTAAAATCAGCCGGTGGTTCTACTAGCAGCCTACAAAAACATTTGAAAAACATCCATAAAATAAATTTGGGAACTACCTCGGTTACGACTACTCCAAGTACAACATCAACACCAAGTACAACATCAACACCAGGCTCTTCCTCAGAAATACCCAATCAAAAGAAAACTAAACTAACTCATTTCTATGAGAGCGATGCAAACCCAAGTATGCAGATGATGGTAGCTCGCATGACATCGGTAGATGGACTACCATTGAGGACGTTTGCAAATTCACAAGATTTAAAACATCTTTTTGAGAAGACAGGCAATAAATTACCAAAGACGGCTGATACCGTGCTAAATATTATTCTCAGGGAATGTGAAAAAAGAAGGCAAGAAGTAATTAGCGAAGTAAAGGCAATTCTATCAGATGAAAAAAAGTTTACCATATCATTCAATGAATGAACATCTAATCGTAATAGGAGATATATAGGTCTTACTTTGCATTCACCGAATTTTGCTGGAGCATGCCCTTTTCGAAATCTGGGCCTAATAAGAATTCATGGATCTATGAATGCAGAGCATTGCGTGCAACTAATCGAATCTAAGTTGGATGAATATGGCGTATCTTTACGTCAAGATGTTGTTGCTCAAACCACAGACGGCTGCACCCTCATGATCGAATTTGGAAAATATCTCAAGTCGTTCCATCAATTATGTATTGCCCATTCTATTCAACTTGCAGTCGTGGATGTGATGTACAAGCGCAATGAATATAAAGATGATGCCATGGAATTAGAAACGCCACAAGAGCAAGAAGATGAAGATGATTTGACTCTGGCTGAAATAGCAGCTCGAATGCGAAATGGAGAAATTAATGACGAAGAAGACGATGTAAAAGAAGCCAGTAACGAAGATGGTGCTGCTGAATTCAATAATGAGACTTTAGAACAGACCATATCTCAACAGGCATTTAAATACCACGATCTCGTATCTAAAGTACGAAAAGTGTCAAAACATTTAAAAAATCGCCCACTAAAAATGACGACATTCTACAAAAACATGTTAAAGCTGATTTTGGACAAGAACTATCACTGGTTCTAGATGGAAAGACTCGCTGGAGCAGCATCGCTTTCATGTTGAGTCGTTTTATGAAATTGAAAACATCAATTACAAAGGCATTGATTGATCTAAAAACAGATATTGTATTTTCTGAAGATGACTGGAGAAACATAGGCGACCTATTAAATGTATTGGATATCATCAAAACAGTTGTTGAGGCGCTATGTCGACGAGACGCCACATTACTCACAGCTGATTTTGCTGTAACTTTCGCAATAAAAAAACTTATCGAAATGAACACTCATATCAGCAATAAAATGGCAGCTGCATTAAAAAAACAATATAATAAGCGACGTCTAACTCAAGCAGCAACTCTGAGATACTTGACCAATCCTGAGAAGTATTTTCAGAACATTGAAAACGAAGATACGACTGTTTTTCCCAGGCTTTCAAGTGAAGATATGCCCCGCGAAATAGTTTCTCTTCTTCGCCGGACAAACATAACAGAAATACCTATGGAGGGTTCATTATTGTCAGTATCAGGAACAAGGCAGGAAGCTGAATGTCCAGAATATATAACAAATGAAGAAGAACTTAACATACAATTGAAAGAAGCTGCTGCTGCGAGAACATCTACGCCAAATGATTTGTATACTACCCTGAGGGTAGAAATGGCACTGTTCGAGAATGGTGGTCAAGGAGACCGTTATCTGTCGCTCGCTTATAATCATTTGATGACCATCCCACCTACCAGTGTGGAGCCGGAACGTATATTTTCATCTGCTGGTATAGTATGTAACAGACTCCGCTCGTCTTTGGGTGATAAAACCCTAGACGCATTGATATTTTTGCGTTCATATTACCTAGGTAAAAAAAAGTAAATGTTTAATCTGTAGATCTCGATTTTTACCCAAAGAATAAAGGATAGTTATGTAAGATGGCCCTGGAATATAGCTGATTTTCGCTCTCTCAAACAAATATAATTTGTTATTCATTTCGAAATGGCATTTGAATCGTAAATGAGATTTTGCAAGTACTATAATCAGATAGCAATATACCTACCTGCAAAATTTCATTTTAATAGGATGTGCCATTTCGTAATTAATGACTACCAATGTTTGTATGGAAGAGCGGTAACTAAAGGGCATTCTTATAGGTTAGTTTTGTTGATTTGAATTCTATTTTTGTTATAATGTACCTACATTACATAATCAAAAACACATAAACAAAAATTACACGACCATTAGTACTAATGGTCGTGTAATGTTTGTTTATTTGAATTGTACTTACAATTTTTTTAATGATGTACTCATCTAATTATTAATTAATTAATCAATAATTAATCTAGTGATTATTTTATTTGATTATGTGTGTACAAGTTCCTATTTTTGTAGTGTTAATATTTGCTTTATTTTGTTTTTTTTTCTGTTTGTCAAATCTGATGTTTGGGTTGGTTTGCTGTAGCTGAAAAGATTAATAAATATATATAATATATGAAAACTGATTTTTAAAAGACTGATTCTTTGAAATATATAAAATAAAAGCTGTGATTATAAATTCTCTGTTTGATTTTTGACCCTTCTGTAGAGTTTTTCAAGACTTTATTTACTAAATTCTAATAAATTAACAAAATAACCGAAAAAACCGAGTACCCGGTTTTGTGTTGAAACTGGAATCGAAAGAACCGGTTCTTAATATATGACCGGTTCTCGATGCCCTAATGCCGATGCTTATCCACTGGATTTATTTTTCATAAATTTCATCAAGGCATGAATGGCATACGTGATTCGATAGATTAAATATAATCATTTTTTTGCGATTTCACATGGTATTGCACGCTACATGTCCCGCTCTCACGATCTCGATTAGATCCATTTTTTAGTTAAACCTACTATATAATCGACAACTTGAAGGGCATACGTGGTACGATTGATCTATAAAATCTGTCGCGAGCTGCCGGTCACAATAACAATTATCTGCAACTCCCACCATATTTCCTAACAAAGCTTTTCTATACAGTCAACCCGTCAACTTTGTTCCTTCCCTGAGATAAGTCCGTAACAAACGTACAATAGACTGTACCTACACCATTTAGTATGGACTGTGCCGTGCTTCTATTGTTTGAATTGGGTACCGTTTTCAAACCATTTACGTTTTGAATGCAACAGCCAGATTCTCGGTATTGATTATACTAGTACTGTTATATTATACCAAACAGACTTCTGTACAATTCAAATGCTCATTCTCATAATGTATCATCATCATCATCATATCAGCCGTAGGACGTCCACTGCTGGACAAAGGCCTCCCTCATTGATCTCCAGGAACTGCGGTTGGAAGCGGCCTGCATCCAACGCCGACCTGCGGTTCTTACCAAGTCGTCTGCCCATCTCGTGGGTGGACGTCCTACGCTGCGCTTGCCGGTCCGTGGCCTCCACTCGAGAACCTTTCGGCCCCATCGGCCAACTGTTCTGCGCGCTATATGGCCTGCCCATTGCCACTTCAACGTGCTAATCCGTCGGGCTATGTCGGTGACTTGAGTTCTCCTACGTATCTCCTCATTTCTGATTCGATCCCGTAGAGAAACCCCGAGCATAGCCCTCTCCATAGCTCGTTGAGCGACTCTGAGCTTATTCATAAGGCCAATAGTGAAGGACCACGTCTCGGTTCCATATGTCATCACTGGTAACACACACTGATCGTAGACTTTCGTCTTAACTTTCGTCGGCACTGAGGTATGTTGGACGAAAAGACGTTGCGAAGTTTCCCAAACGCTACCCATCCGAGTTGGATTCGACGATTGACCTCTTTCTCGAAGTTGGACCTACCTAATTGGACTGTTTGTCCTAGGTATACATACGCGTCGACAACTTCAAGAGCCGAGTTCTCAACCATAACTGGGGCAGGGACGACATGGACATTCGACATGATTTTCGTCTTGTCCATGTTCATTTTAAGTCCTACCCGTTGGGAGACTCGATTGAGGCCTTCGAGCATCGTGCTCGAGCTCTTCCATCGACTTTGCCATGACCACAATATCGTCGGCAAACCGAAGGTGAGTGATGTATTCGCCGTTAATATTGATGCCCAGTCCTTTCCATTCCAGAAGCTTGAAGGCATCTACCAATGCGGTCGTAAACAGTTTCGGAGAGATGACATCTCCCTGTCTTACGCCTCTTTTTAAGGGAATCGCTTTCGAGCTCTGTTCGTGTACTCGGACTGACATAGTGGCGTTTTTATACAAACACTTCAACACTTCGATGTACCGATAGTCAATACGGCATCGTTGGAGAGATTCAAGCACTGCCCATGTTTCGATCGAATCGAAGGCTTTCTCATAGTCCACAAACGCGAGACATAGCGGCAAGTTATACTCTTCGGTCTTCTGTATGACTTGCCGCAGCGTATGTATGGGGTCTATGGTACTGTAGCCTTTACGGAACCCGGCTTGTTCGGGAGGCTGGAAGTCATCAAACCTGCGTTCGAGACGGTTCGCGATGACCCTCGAAAACAGCTTATAAACATGGCTCAAAAGCGAGATGGGTCTGTAATTCTTAAGCAAGGTGTTGTCACCTTTCTTGAAGAACAGAACCACCACGCCCCCGTTCCATGCTTTTGGCGTCGTACCTTCAAGCAAGGCGGAATTAAAGAGCTTCTGAAGGACTTTAAGTACCGGTGATCCACCCGCTTTCAGAAGCTCTGAAGTGATTCCGTCCTCACCCGGCGCCTTGTCGTTCTTAAGCTGCTTCAAGGCCATCCTGATCTCATACAGGCTGATGTCCGGAATATCTTCGGTATAATGTCGGGTCAGTTTGGCTCTTGGGTCGTTGGCCGCACTGCAAACAGGTTTAGTGACCGAATCGTAGAGCCGTCCATAGAACCTTTCGACTTCCCTTAACACTTCCGCTTTACTTGACGTTATGCTGCCATCTTCCCTCTTCAGCTTCGTCATGCGGCTCTGCCCAATAGAATTATCTCTCGCGAACACTTTGGAGCCTTTATTCCGCTCTACGGTATCTTTAATACGAGATGTATTAAAGGTACGAATATCGTGCCGCAAGGATTTCCAAATCTTTCTATTGAGCTGCCTATGTGACTGAGCATCATCGGGAGACTGCAGTTGCAAAGAACGTCGTTCAGCCATGAGGTTAAGGGTGCATCAGAGAGTTTCTGAGGTCTATTGGTACGGGGGGTCTTAAAGAACTGGGACCCCACCGTATGGACGGTTTCTACGAACCTGTTATTGATCTCGTCCACTGATGCATCTACTTCTAGACAGTCAAAGCGATTTGCAAGTTCGAGTTGAAAGCTCTCGAGGTTTTGGATATGTGCGCGAGTGGGTCGGAGCGTAGATTTCATCAAACGGGACCTTTCAAGTTTAACGTTCATATTCAATGTGGCTCTAACAATTCGGTGATCACTGCCGGTTTTCACTCTGTGAATCACAGAGACATCATTGAATATCCGTTTCTTGTTGGTCAAGATGAAATCAATCTCATTTCTCGTGGAACCGTTGGGACTCATCCAGGTCCATTTCCTGTGAGGCGGCTTCTGGAAAAAAGAATTCATCATAAAGAGTCCTTCTTTCTCCAGAAAATCGGCCAGCCTCTGTCCCCTGGGGTTCCGTTGCCCATATCCAAATTGCCCCACTCTCAACTCATCATCGCTTCTCATGCCTAGCTTTGCATTGAAGTCCCCCATAACAACAATAAAGTGAGTTTTGTTCGTATGTATGGCTCTACTGATGTCCTCATACATAGACTCTACTTCTTCATCTGGGTGTGAAGAGGTCGGCGCATATACCTGAACGACCTTTAGCGAATATCGCGTAGATATTCTGAGTGTCAGGTACGCGACCCTGCTCGACACACTGTCGATGGTGATAATGTTGTTGATGAGTGACTTGTGAACGAGAAACCCAACACCACCTTGGGACTGTTGGTCGCCCTCCCGGTAGTATAGTAGGTTACCAGACTTAAGGGATATCGTGTCCTCGCCCTCTCTACGGACTTCTGATAACCCCAAAATGTCCCAGTGTAATCTACTAATTTCTTCTTCCAGCTCAACAATCTTTTCGTCTGTCCTCAAAGTGCGGATGTTGTGTGTTACCAGGGCCAGTGGTCGTCGTAGTGTTTGGTAGCCGATCGTCTCCCGGGGATTCTTAGCACCCCTGGCCCTGCCGTTACCGTGACTGCTACCGTAGCCAGGATTAGCGGGGCCGCCGGGGACTCGGGGCCTGGTTTTATGTTGCACTATATCCATAAGGGGGTTGTTGCCATACTCGCCACGCTTGGCAGGCGGGTTGGCGAGCGCAGTATAGGTATTGTAAACACGAAAAGACGCTGCTGCCCATCTTTCGGAGGTATCCCTTAGCAGACTCCTACTGCATCCACGGGCAAGAGCGGAGGGGCAACATTCTATTGCCGGCGCCCCACGGCAAATGTATAATGTATCATTATAATCATTAATCATAATGAAAAAACGGCCAAGTGCGAGTCGGACTCGCACGGGTTCCGTATTTATGAAAACGGCAAAAAATCACGTTTGTTGTATGGGAGCCCCCCTTAAATATTTGGTTTATTTTAATTAAATTATTTATTTTTAAAGTGAATATATAAATAAATATTCTGTAAATATTTCAAGCGTCTACCTGTTGCCGTTCTCAATATCGAGCAAAAACGAGCAAAAATATCACGTTTGTTGAATGGGAGCCCCCTTAAATATTTATTTTATTCTATTTTTAGTATTTGCTGTTATAGGCGGCAACAGAAAAACATCATCTGTGAAAATTTCAACTGTCTAACTATCACGGTTCTTGAGATACAGCCTGATGGCCTGGTGACAGATGGACAGACAGACAGACAGGCGGACAGACAGACCGACAGCGGAGCCTTAGTAATAGGGTCCCGTTTTACCCTTTGGGTACGGAACCCTAAAAATGATCTTTAAAAAGCTTTTGACGAAAAAGCACCTTATCAATCTTCATCAGACGAAACCAGTAATAATTAGAATATATCTTAAATTCTAACTATCCTAACAAAGTCCTACCGCTTTAGAGTAAACACGTTTTAAAGTCAAAACAAAATAAATAATGTTAACGATTCAATATTCTACAATTCTATGTCCAATAGTCCTGCCTCGAAGAACTACAAAGCGGATGTAACCGTCATTCAAAACTAATAATAGTTTATGCAAATACCGGCAATAAACACAGCGAACGATAAATCCATACGAAGTTTGAAGTTAGATGGAACTGGAACGTATAACGGAAAAGGATATTGGTTTTCAGTCGGACATCCCTAGTTGGAGAGGTTATAAGGCATTTCTATAGAGATGTGAGGAGGGGATTAGAAATATAGTTATCTAGCGGAAGAACATTTTGCGAGAAATAGATAAACCCTTTTATTTAGGCTACTTCGACATTACCGACACAAAATAAAGTATCTCAGTACTAGTACTAGTCTAGTAATAAACGAACTGACTTCAAAAAGCCCCAGTTTGCCTATCTTTAGGAAACCGGAATAACATTCAACAATATTATTAAAATCAAGATCAATTAGATCGATTATGACCGAACCTAATGACCAATACGGTATACTACACAAAGAACCATTACTTTAATGGATAATCGTACAAAACGAAGCGATCTCGGTAAGAACGAAATTTATAACTAATAGGGATATTAGTTTTGAAGCGGACATCCCTAGTAAAGTTTGCATCGAGATGAAATCGCGTATCGATCAGTTGAAACGCAAATATGTGGCGATTATAGCACGTAATCTAGATTTCTGCGATATGGAGGGGTGGTTGGCAAGCATGCTATCTTCGGCGCTTATCTGGATTTACCTAGGCTTACGTGTGGGGAGATATGACGTGTCATACAAATGGCTTTAGAAACTATCATAGTTATTATTATTTTTTCATTTTAAACGACTTTTACCATAATCTCTGAGTTTTATTGGTAATGATTTGATCGGCGGTAATGATTTAGAGCGCTTATGGCGGGTTCCTATATCCGTCGGTAGCCGACGACTCGTATCTCCTTGAAAAAGTGTCCAACTAGAGTCAAACTTTTGACACGTTTTTAAGGAGACACGAGTCGTAGCTGGTTACCGGCGGATATAGGAACCCGCCATTAGCCAAGTTACATTCGATTAGCGATGACGCTAGTCGATAAGTCCGAAAATGTATGAGATTTGACACATGCTATGCACAAGCTTAATTAGCCGTTCAATCAACAGCCTAGCCTCTTTACTAAACAGCGCCGTTCAACTAGATTCCTCAAACAAGGATTGAAGTAGGTACATAATACACAGACACGCCGTATGGCAGTAGGTTGTTAGGTTTTTTTATAAATAAAAAATAATTATATATTATGTACCTTATTATGTTATTATGTATGAAAACTAAGAGTGCAGACTCAGAGAGAAGAACCCCCCCAAGTAGAATTTAAATGTTGAAACAAACGCTACGGCTGAATATCATTCAGGCCGCTAGTTGAACGGCGCTGTTTAGTAAAGAGGCCAGGCTGTTGATTGAATGGCTGCGACATATCGACAACAAACCTATGTAGAAATCGAATCAATTCGAAGCGAATGTAACTTGGCTACGGGCCCAGTACATTCGATTATACCGAACAAAACCACCTAATTACTTAAAGTGCCCAACAAGACCTAATTAACATAGTAACATAAGGTCAGTTCAGCTCATCGAGCGATAATCAATATCCCGCATACCTAGTTAGACGTATTGCGACAGCGTATACCGCAGTCCCAAACAGTCCCAATGTGCCCCAAACGGCTGCTGTACCCATACCCAAAGCAGTTAAAAACTCATTCGCCAAAACGAACTCAATATCAACAAACAAAACTAAACACCAACTATAAAACCCCATTTATACACTTTCCCGATTAACAGCATACAAACTGCATAATCATTTCGCTCCGGACGGGAGCGACCTACTACTAAACCAGGTCAAGGCTTATTACAGCCCTATGCGAGAAAACCATTCTGAATAGACCCCTCAGAGTCCCAGACACCAGAACAAAAACTTCAGGTCCACCGGAAATGGGCCTGTATGAGACAGATCTCGAGAAGTTGGTTGCTGACATTAGGTTGTCTCTACGTGTTGGGATAGGCGTTTGTTTTGATGCACAAAGGCTTCGCAACAACTGCAGAAGTTATTTTTGCAAAGAACATTATGCTAATAGCCCTGTTATAACTATCTAAATATGTATAACTATTTAGATAATCTGTCTCTTTTATTAGCTGCAAATTTGGCAGCGGTCCTTTGACCCACTTTTTTATACCTGTTTAAATTCTCGTAACCTCCGTCGTTATCAATTTAATTTTGTTTTGAGTGTCTCATTAGCATAACAGCTATTCCGAATTGTCTTTGTCGCTATAAAAACAAACGTAACTACAAGAAAGTAATTAAAATTAAATGTTTTTACTGAATTCCTTTGTTTTATCTCACGTTTCACTCTATTGCGTCGCTTTTAACGTCTATAGCTAGATTAGATGAGTCTGCGCTATTCAGTTGCTTAGTGCTAACAATCTTTATAAACCATACGTATACATATACATACGTATATTAGCGTTGTCTAGTTTTGTCCTTATTTGTGGTGTAAAAGTTCAATATGGACTTCAACTTGTATGGCCTTAGCAACAGCTGCTTGTCTGGTGCCTTACCTTACAAGTAAATAATTATGTACGTATTTGGCGAATAAATAGAATTGAATTGGAATCAATATCCGAATTCAGAGTAAACCGGCCGGGCAGTACCTATTCTGAGATGGTCACTTTAGGCGTATACTAAACAGATTAAAAATAAATCAGTGCTACCTCTTGCTTAACACATTCAAAGAGCTTTCCACTTTTGCAGTTTTATCTCGAGATAAGATATATTTGATAGCTAACCGTAGATTAAGATAAATATTCAATCTGAATAAACTAACTAACTACAGTTAGGAGTCAGTCTATAAAAGACTACGATTCAAATTTAAATTCGTTTAATACTCTAGAAAAAACATAACAGTTAACAAAGACCAAAGCGTTGTTCCAGAGCAAAACGATGTTCCAGAGAAGATCAGCACATTATATTATGCCATTTACTGGTAAAAAAAGACTCGAAATCGGTTCAGCCGTTACGGCGTGATTGAGTAACAAACAAACAAACAGCCAAACTTTCACATTTATAAGTTTAGTGTGATATCTTAGTGACTAACATACCTATTAAAATAGTACAAACTGTTTGCTGACATGTAAATTCTTATTAAATACTAGCTGACCTGCCTCCGGCTTCGCACGCATGGTTTGTCAATAAAAAACACTAACCTCCTTCTGCGCAGTCGGGTAAAGAGTAGCCTATGTTACTCAGGGATAATCTAGCATTCTAATGGTGAAAGAATTTTTGAAATCGGACCAGTAGTTTTTGAGTTTATTCGTTACAAACATACACACAAAAATACAAATCTTTCCATATATTATAAGTTGGGTGCAGGCCGCACGAGATCGGTCGCTCTGGAAACCTATGGGGAGGGCTATGTTCAGTGGGCGTCCTACGTGTATGATTATAATGATTGCCTATGCGTCCAGCGTAGCGGGAACATGACAAAAAAACGAGTGTGCTTTAGACCAGTGATTCCTAAAAGGTGGTCCGCGGAACCCTGGGGTTCCGTGGATGGGTCACAGGGGTTCCGCGATCTGTCCGAGAATTAAAGTTGAATTGTACTTAAAGATGAATACCCGGCAATCGTTGAGAAAGCTGTCCTGGTGTAACGTGACAATTTTATGTCGCGTTACATCCTTCATTTAACTCAACATTTACACTCATATACAAACAACATGCAACGACATCTAGCGGTATGGCGGCGTACTCACTGCCCAAACACTCGATTCGCAAATATCGAAATCCAAGCGTCTTCTCAACGCAGTTCGCCAAGTTTACCGCAGATGGCGTTGCATAAATCTTGTAGAAATCCACTACTTAATTTTATTGATTTATAATCAATTTTAATTATTAAAATCATCTTTATTTACTAAATTAAATAATCCTTTTCTTATTAGAAACAAAATATAATTAAAATTATAAATAATAAAAGGCCGAATTCAATCTTTGAAAAGTCTTTGACTGAAGCAAAACTGATGGAAACATCAAACTTTATCTTGAGTGACACCGATAGTGTCAGATTTTTCTATATGGGATCACCAAAAATATTACATCAGCTATTTCTAGAAGCCTTTGGAACATATTCGATTTTAATAATTATGAAAACGCCGGTAGATTGTTATCGGGTATAAAAGGACTGTGCCGTCTGTGCTCAGTCTCTTTTCCACGCCTGGACTCAACTGTGAAACTTCTGATCTACGTGCTACAAACTTATTTCTTTGGACAGTAATTCCCGTGTCTTTTTATTGTGAATTCGTGTTACTTCCAAGTCGGGAAGTCAATTCACGGTCTTCGCTGCTGATCTTTCTGATTACTGCTGGATATCTATACCTTGACGCACGTCAAAACCGAACACCGAAGCCGTCGAGAAGCGTGGTGTTTCTTCCGTCACCCTGCTGGCTGAACCACGCTTTCACACCAAGCCTACCGCCACGAGCTCGTTCGCCAAGCGTCCTGCTAGCTGCCTTGAGAAACACCAGGGACCACGCCTGCCCACGAGGTCTACCACCCAGCTCAAGCCCACTCCATCTCTCCGAGCAGACGCCAGGGACGTTCGACGAAAATAACACGAGGTGTATCTATTCCATCCGGGTCAAACCCAAGTAATCTTCCTCTCTCTTTTCTGACGCTAACGTCAGATGGCGCCCACTTATTTAAACTAAGACAAATCTGTTGGACCAGGTGCTCAACGTTCTGTAATAGCTGTACTATAGGCTATAAGCCCTAATACTCTACGCTCTTCAAGCCAGCGTCTGTCTATCTTACCTTCAATGTAAAATATTTAATCTAAAATCTATAATCTATAAATCTGTAATCCTCTAATCTAAGTACATATTCACCGTAAACCAAGTCATTTGTGATTAACCTCTGTTTATCTTGCCACATGTATAGGAAATAGAATCAAACGAACCTACTCGCTCTACCGACTTCTCTTGTTTTTATAATTATATGTACTGAAATCAAATTTAGTTTCATTTATCTCTAATATCTAAACATTACCGTTACACTGGTTCTGATTAAGTTGGTGAAGACTTACCGATGCGAGATTGGTTTGCGATCAATTGCCAGACATAAAGCCTAATTTTACGCCTATTATAAGAAATAATGTGAAAAAATTTCATTCTTCACAATAAATTATTACCTAGGTACATTGTATTTCTTAGTTACAATAAATTATTTGCAATAGGTACTTATAATAATTATTTTCATTTATAATTTGTTCATTCTTTGAGTCTAACATAAATATATTCAAACTACAAGAAAAACACTTTATTTATCAAAATAGTGAGCTAGGGTTCCGCCAAAAAAGTATGATCAATTAAGGTTCCATGGCCAAATAAAATTGGGAAGCTCTGCTTTAGACCACACGCCTGATGTGTAAAACTTCTTTTTCAAGATATTAATTTATAAAATTGTTCAATTACAAAATTGTCCACACGTCTGTAGGTCGATCAGTCTATGTTCATTCTGGACAGACGCAACTCGCACTCACACATAAACCTTTAAAAATATACGAAACGTAACTCTCTTTCTATCTTCACTAACGTATATCTCCCTCTCAACTTCCGTTCGCACTTTTCGTAACACATTCACCAGCTTACTCCCCAAGTCAAGCGTGCGTAAAGAAGTTTTACTTCAAGAATTCTCTTATTTGGCTAAACCACGTTTATAAAAACGTTTAAATGACTTTATTTTATTTTCTTCGGAAAACATACAGTGATAAAAAAGCTTAATTTAGTTTATTCTTATAGCTAATCACCATTTAGACGTTTTCGCATATTGAGTCTATTTGCTAGTTTGAATGTTTAAAATAAGATATTACATGTAATTTAGACAAGACATACAAAAGTGAGTAACGGACAGTTAAGAAGTCACATCAAACCAGTTCTTTGAGATTATGTTTTTAAATATATTTGGAAATGAATTAAATAAGTCAATTTCGGGTGAGTCATCCCCAGTTTGTTTATGAAATTTGCTGATCTAATAAAAAACGAGTTCTGCCTATAGTCCGTTGGACAAGGGTGCAAGGGAGTTTGTGCAAACTCAATGGCCTCTATCTACAAAACTCATTTGACTTAGTAGAGTACCTAATAGGAAGCAAGATCATAGTTCATTCGTACTAAGACGATATCTTCGACCCGACGATGGTTTTACTAAGTTTATCAGCTTACGGATCACGCATTGCTGATTGCTAGTAACCTGAAATATTATATCTCGCGTTATCTGATATCCCGTTCACATTCCCACAAGAAACAGATGTTATCCACATTCCTTATTCCAAGATTACAGAATTTATCGGAAGAGGAATAATATGATTCGTTTCTTCTAACGTAGTCAAGTGTTTCTTTGAAATTACTTCACTGTTGAGTTGTTGATGTCCAACTAGACCCCCAAGCGATGGTAATAATAAGTGAGGTTTGTTCGCACATTTAGGAAAGTTGAGACATTTTGCCTGTCATAAGTTTTGCTGATTGAGTTTATTATGACCATTTGCCAGAGGCAGAACTCATAATTCTTATTCTTCTTGCTTACAACATATTATAATTTACATTTTTTTTATATTAGTGTTGAGTAGAACCTGACCACGTCTATTGCATTTATGCCAGCCTTATCGAGATCGTCCCTTGTGCAGGACGTAGGGCACAAAGGACAGTTGAGCAGGGACCCAATTCTACCAAACCAATCGCTTCACTATGACAATGGTATCGTCGCAAAATGGCCACTAAAGATACCTTATGATATTCTACTAACACAATCTTTGTCAAAATAATGATAAATAATCATTGATTCTGTCATGCCAAATTTTCAATGGTGTTGTCATAACAACGGGCGGCGGTTTTTTACAAAGATTAGAGTTAGTAGAATACCAAAAGGTAACCAGTGGCCATTTTGCGATGACGATACCATTGTCATAGTGAAGCGATTGGTTTAGTAGAATTGGGCCCCAGGTCTAGATGGGGTGCCCACAATCATAGCTGAGTAGCGATGGAATAGTTCACAATGTGTCTGTCTTCAACCTACGTTAATCTCAGAATATTTATGGCTTGTTGCAATTATCGCGATTGTTAAGTAGATTATAGCACATCCTACGTGCGAGTATGAAGAACATTAAGGCCGTTCCACTTAATGTTCTTATGTTATGCTTATGACCTTGCGAGTTATTTCTAAAAGTTATATTTACTAATAATCTTGTCATTTGACAACAATAATATTGATTGTGTACTTGTGTTTAATTTGGTAATTTGGTTTCGTCACGGTGTCGTTTCTGCTGAGAATAAAGGCGACTTGCTTAAACGTATTTAGTGGCTAAATATGATATAAGGAGTTGTCAAATCATACAAATACGTCAAATTTAAACATGTCTAGTCGCTAAATACGTCTAGGGATCGTTGTGCAAACCGGCCTAAGAATACAAAACCGGCCAATTGCGAGTCGGACTCGCGCACGAAGAATACCGTAACATTATCTATAAAAACGAGCAAATAAAATCACGTTTGTTGTATGGGAGCCCCCCTTAAATATTTTTTTTATTTTAATTTAAATATTTATTTTTAAAATGAATATGTAACTAAATATTCTGTGAATATTTCAAGCGTCTACCTGTTGCCATAATCAATATCGAGCAAAAACGAGCAAAAAAATCACGTTTGTTATGTGGAACCCCCCTCCCCTTAAATATTTATTGTATTCTGTTTTTAGTATTTGTTGTTATAGCGGCAACAGAAATACATCATCTGTGAAAATTTCAACTCTCAACTATCACGGTTCATGAGATACAGCCTGGTGACAGACGGACAGTCAAACAGACAGACAGCGGAGTCTTAGTAATAGGGACACGTTTTACCCTTTAGGTACGGAACCCTAAAAAGACTTAATATAACAATATCTTATCAGTGAACAGTACAATATTGTACATAGATATCATCATCGAAAACATCTCTTGAAGCAAATCAAATAAGATAATCCAACTTGGACTCCCCATTACTTGTAAAATGGTATTATCTATACCAAATATCTATAAAACAAGCGATTCCCGCAACTTTACATACATAGTACATACACGCATTAGCTCAATAAAGGCTTGAACGAATGAGCATGCGTAGCGTATCATTTTTTGTTACCTCAGGCGGTAAGCGGATAATATTCACCGTTACAAGAGGAATTACTGAGTACCTACTTAGGTATATCCAGTGAGGTACTGAATACTTAAGTATACATAATACAGATGAGATGATGGCATGCGGCTCACTGATGTTTGCCAACATTATACACAATTCAATTCTTCTATGGAAGTGGCTGTCAAATGGGACTGATATGAAAGCTTAGACTGATCCACTCCTTTAGGCTCGGACTATATGTCATCCGGGTCACAAAGAACATTTGAATTTTTCCTGCATCGACTACGCACGATCCAATGCCGTCCGACTCCGATTTTTACCTGGAAGCAACTGGGACATTCGGATTCGCAGGATCGGGGAGACTCGGATGCCATATAGTCCAAGCCTTACAGTTACAGAGATAATAATTGTTTTTGAACTAAAATTTCTTTACGCACGCTTGACTTGGGAGTAAGTGAGACGTTACGAAAAGTGTGATCGGGCGAGGCGAACGGAGAGGGAATATAAGTTAGTGAAGATAGAGAGAGAGAGAGAGAGAGTTACGTTTCGTATATTACTGTAGAGGCAAGAGAGAGAGGTGCCAGCACACATTTTGTTTCCCTCTTTCTCTCATAGCCAGTTATCTTTCGTACATTTAAGACACAGTGCAGACCTATTGTCTGTATCACACTTTAGGAGCAAGAGAGAGCAGTGCGTGCGCACATTTTCTTTCACTCTTCCTCTCATAGCCAGTGCATGAAATATATATATATATATATATATATATATATATATATATATATATATATATATATATATACTTCAGTCAGTAGTTCATTAGCGAGTTCGCGTTACGCGATCGATCAGTGATTTCTTGATTATTTTTCGTAATTTCTAAATAAAAGTCTAAAGCACACTCGTTTTTTTCGTAATTGCATTTCGTACTTGAACAATTTTATAAATTAATATTTTTAAAAAGAAGTTTTACTTGAGTCGTGTGGTCTAAGGCTTACTCGTTTTTTTTCTGGTGGAGTCTCACTTATTCCTTATGGCATCATTTAAAACGATACGGCTCGAAGGATAGTGTCAGTGTCGATCTAGTGCATTTAGAAAGTTGGAGTTGCAAGTGTAGACCGCAATGTTACCACAAAGGTCACAGCGCTATGTACGACATGACACTATTAACAGACGACATAATGTGATCCTTAATAAGACCTATGAGAATGCATGCAGAGTACTCACACAAAGAACTCTTTTATTGCACACTAAAGTTCGGTGTTAAGAGGCTTTGCGAATTTAATATCCAGTATAGCTTCAAAGTGACTTTCATAAGCAATATCTCACAGAATGAGTATACACTCGTGAGTTTGCTAATTAATGTAAGAAATACTACAACTACAAGCCAAGACTTTAATACAAAAGTGTCCGTAACTTATCGAAATATTAGCCATGAAGTACATAACCAACCATTACGAATCCACTGACATATTCCACGTATTGAAAGTGCTATGAATGGATCCATTCTATTGCCAACAAAAACTAATTTGAATCAAGTAATTTTGTTTTAAAACATATGTTTCTACGAGCGGTAAGAATCCTTGAAATCTTGGTACTTGTATATATTATATCTTGCACGTAATCTAATAAGTTTTTTGTTGGACAATTACTTTTTTTTAAAATAGCTTTTATAAAATTCATAATCGGAACCGCAAGCAGATTCAAATGAGCCCAAACACTAGTAGTAGCCTACTATAATCCATTCAGAAGTTCCGTTGTCTAGCATCCGTCTCCATCATGAGACCACCTCCATGGTACCATATCATTGCATTGTAATCGAAGTTACATAAGTAGGTATTCCAAATTGCAGCTCAATATCGGTTGAGGGGAACATGTTCAAAATTTAGTTGCAATATTCCACATGGACAAACATACATACATTGCAAGTTAATAAAAAGCTTATAATAAATAGACTTTAGTGCAGCATAGTAAACTTATTTTAATGTTACTTTTAAGAGCTAATAAAATGTTCCGCTGATTTAATATCGCAAAGGTCAGACATTATACGAACCCAATGAAAACTTTAGTGGTATTTAATGGTTCTTCTCGTGACCAAATAGATCGTGAGTCGTTTTATCCATACTTTGACCGTGATCTTAGGCAAATAGCTGCGAGCATATTTCTTTGTTCTAATCTCTTATACCTACTTAGTAGATCTCCGATAAACGTCTTAACTATTTTGATCTGCCTTGTTAAGGAGTAGTTTATTTTAAGATAAGCAAAGGTGGCCTTACGCAAAGAATAATAACGCTTACATAGTATATTGAATATGCAAGCTAATGTTATTCTAAACTTGAACTAAGCTGAAAACTGGCGCCCACCGCGGGGCAATCGATGGATTCAGTTTAATTTACAAAAACACAAATGACCTTTAAAACGACCGACACGCAAAATAACAGAGGTCTCATTAAAATTTATGAGCTGTTACGTAATCATAGCTTAAAATCTGAGCGCAACAAGTAAAAGAAAGCTACAAGTATTTTAAAACATACCTAGAGTTCGATGGCTGCTACATCTTTACACCACCGTTAATTCAATTACAAAACACACATGATAGAAGCATGAGAATGAAAAAAACTAAATGAAACTAATCGAATCGATCAAGCGCCATTAACGAGACTGCTGTTGTACGAAATCTTAACATATTTGTTGGAACTGTAGTTAAAACGATAACTTTGAAGTATATTTTGAGAGGTTTGAGGGATGGAAAACGCGAAAACCGTGTATTATTTTGACATGCCAAGCCGCGATGGGAGCTGGCTGGTTTTTGTGCGGGCTAACGGCATATGGCGCACGCGCGAAATCGATCCCGGCAAAGCCTTTAAAAAGTTACTATGAAAACTCGAACACATTTAGTTTTTGGGGCTTCCCGTTCTACTTTGATGAAGTAGGTATTGAATTCGAGAAATATCGGAATATATGATAGGGCTTTTCGATATCTCTTATATGAACTTATGTACGTATTTAATTCATCAATCAGTCCATTGAAAACTGTAACTGATCACCCCTGTTATTTACTATATTTATTCATAAGTTTTAATTTTCTTTTGGGCTCAATTGTAGCACATATTTAAACACAAAACCAGTGGTATATCCAAAGCTCCTTATTATAAGAAAGCCTCCTAATATATGGAAATTCAACTTAATAAAGGCTGCTGTGAGTAACCGTTGGGTACAGGGCGCACAAGATTGATCCCTCTGAAAATGTATGGGGAAGGCCAATGTTCAGTGGACGTCCTCTTGCTAATATGATGATGATATAGCCTACATACGGCTCACAGACCAAATACAATCGCTTCTTACACGATCCGTAGCCTTATTACCTAAGCCAAATTGCTGTCGCTTCGCTATCGCTAGTAAGGCCATCCCTTTCACACGTGAGGTACGTACTGTACTTGTGAAAGGGATGGCATGACTAGCGATAGCGACAAGAAAGCAATTTGGCTTAGGTAATAAGGGGGCCGAACGGGTTCGAATTACATTTTCGTTTTGTGTTACTGCATTCTAGTATCTCTGAAGCAAAACTAAGAAGTTCCCTAAGGATCGAACGCATTTAAATGTGTGGATATAATTTAGACTAAGAACTTCGATATTGTATGTTCTGTGGAGAATATCTTTGAATCTTTCCGTTTGTTGCCGTGCGTAATATTCATCTTCACTATGTATCTTCTAAAACGTTTTACTTCAAATAAAAACGCTTTTTTTTCTAAATAAAGTTCGATGACATTCTTGAGATTCAAATCAGACTAATGAACGTACTATAAACCAATTGCGCAATCGAAAATAGAACTTACACCTAGGGTTGCCAACATTTTGTCGGGGAAATATGTATAGTATTTTTCAAGTAAGCCATAATAAAATATATTACACTTAAAAATATATAGTATTTTATGGAAAAACCAAAAATTAAACACGGATATTATTTGGCACTTATTTATTTTTATAAACACTAAATTTATTGACACTTCCTGCACTTTTTAACAATGTTTTGTATTAAAAGTATGCTTTATCTTATTACATTACATTTTAAAATTAATGTAAATCAAAAGCTCACTTTTTATTAATGAGATACCGAAAATATCATTTCTGTGAATGCCGAAGTGGCGGGAATAGAAAGCAGGAATGAAATTACTTTAAATAAATTTGGTATGTTATTTTCAGTATTTTTAAACATATACTGACATTTTTGACCTGTAGTGTATCAATAATCTCACTAAAATATTTTACCTTTAGTTGCAAATATTTCATACAATATTTTTAATAATGATCGAAATCCCAAAACAAAAATTTTGCAGGCTAAACATTCGTTTGACGTTGTCAATGACCATTAGTCATTGTCAATTTGACATTACGGACAGGTTCGGAACGGATTACGACACGATGAGTTCGGATACATGCTTTCGCATCAGATATAGAAGAATAATTAAATTAATAATTCAAGAATGGTTAAGTACATTAACATACATTGAAACAGAAAATGTATTAACAATTTTACAATAGATTTGTCTAATATTGACGAATATAATAGACACACCTGAATCCACAGACACATCATATTTTTTTTAGTTTTAGTTTTACCCTAACTTCCTTACACACAACACGTTTATATTATATAATAAAGTTAAGTTTAAAAATAAATAAATGGATAAACACTTAATTATTCACCAGGATTCGTATACAATCTACCTAAATTGTATTGAGTATTTAACTATCATTGTAGTATTGCATCAATTTACTGTTTATCTATCATTGTAACTATTTTCCACCTATGTATTTTCTTTATCATTTAATGTGGAAAGAAACTGACTTCTGACATACAGCTCACGCTAGTTCAGGAGCCAGGGCTTCAACCAGAATTGTAAAAATTGGTATCATCATCATCAGCCGTTAGACGTCCACTGCTGAACATAGGCCTCCCGCTTAGATCGCCACAACGAGCGGTTGGTAGCCGTTAGCGCCCAACGGCTCCCCGCGATAATTGGTATAATACAAATAAAACATTTTTGATTTTGATATAAGTTAATGAAAAGGAGAATTCATATTTTTTTTTAAATGAGAGTTTAGTTTGATAGATTTTGGTGTTGAAAATATAGTATTTTTCCGTGCTATAATATTTCTTCAACAGTATATAGGTAGTACGCAGACTCGAAATATAGTACAATACTATATATTATAGTACGGTTGGCAACCCTACTTACACCATCAACTATTACAGGCGCAAACCATTTACCAAATAGGTATAGCAATTAAGAATTATTATGTAGTTTAGGACACAGAACTGATAAAGACGAGTAATTATGCTTTTTACACTTTATGTCTTGTTTTGGTCAACAGTTCTTTCTTTGTATGTTAAGTTCCTCACCATAATCATCATATCACAGGCCGCCGACTGCTGAACATAGGCCTCCCCCATAGATTTACTTATCAAACTTTATCATGTTTTCAAACTTTTACATCAAGTGGGGGGCCGTCCTACGCTGCTCTTTCCAATGCCACTCTACAACCTTTCTGCCCCAACGGCCGTCAGTTCTTCGAGCTATGTGCCCCGCCGACTGCCACTTCAGCTTGCTAATCTTTTTAGCCGTCAGTTCTTAAAGCTATGTGCCCCGCCTACTGCCACTTCAGCTTGCTAATCTTTTTAGTAGTCAGTTCTTCGAGCTATGTGCCCCGCCTACTGCCACTTCAGCTTGCTAATCTTTTCAGCTATGTCACCTTAGTTTGCTAAGAATCTCCTAATTTTGATTCAATCGTGTAGGTAGAGAAACATCAAGCATATCTCTTTATAAAAATAAAATAAAAAATAAATTGTTGGCAACACAGAAATATCTAACATAAAAAATATTGTTAGTAGGTACACAAAAAGACAAGATAAAAAATAAATGCGGCAATATTGGAACATGAGCGCATCTACGGGAAAACCAGGCATATGATCGGCTTAAGCAAAGCCAACGTCAAAATCTTTTATTCATTAAAATCACAAGGATCACTTTGATCATTTCGCGATCAAGCCAGGAAAGAAAGGCAAGAAAACAAGGCTGGTTATTTTTTTTTAATGATCCTTTTAGAATACATAACAATAGGTACAGGTATAATAAATTACGTCTAAATTGTAAGATTTTGAACGAGTTGGAGCAATTTTAATCCAAGTGTGTCTATCATCTAGCTCTATCTCAGCCATCAAGCGCCTCATAATAGATGAGCTCAAGTTCCCGGCATCAACGGTCAGGAAGCTGTTGGTGCTTCCACGCATGCAGCTCACCAGGGATGCGGTTCTTTTTCGTATGATCGCTTAGAAATCACCAAATAAGCGCATCTGCAAAACATCCCTGATGCGCTACAGAACCTTGGCAGCCCCAACAACATCCTGAAACTGTTATTGTATTGGATTCGTAAGGCATTGTAGGATTTTGGCATATATTTGGCCCATAGACTTTATATAGCACTATTAGGTTACTGAAAGTCAATACATTGCAGTGAGTAATGGCAATTAACATACCAGAAGACAGGAGCGCAGCATTCTCCTGCGATGGCACATTCATTGTAGCTCCTTAATTTCCAACCTGAAATCATAAAAACCATTTAATTGAATAACACTAACAACAATTCAGGATTAATATTCTGTACATAAATAGACATAGTATAACAAAACATTGCTTAACCTGTCAAGTATCACGTGAATACATTTTTGTATGGCTGTGGTACCAATTAATATTATTGAAACATCATAATGGACGTTGGCTATAAAAATGTGAATAAAGACTACAACAACAATTATTAATGTTTTGTCAAAGCACTTTATTAAACTGAAGATTTAGAATAGAACCTCAAAATAGTGAATACAGTCCTCCACAAGGTCTCAGTTCAAGGGGAACTACTAGTTATTGTTATCATTAAACATAACTAGTTGACGCGCCCGCGGCTTCGCATGCGTAGTATTTCAATAAAAACATTACCCTCCTTTTGCGCACTCGGGTAATAAGTAGCCTATGTCTTTCCCCAGGATATAATATATCTGCTTGCCAAATTTCATTTTGATCCATTCAGCTGTTTAGTTATAAAAAGGTAACAAACAAACCAACAAACAAATAGTTACTTTTGTAGTTACTATGTTTGTTTATACATACCTATATAAACCTTCCTCTTGAATCACTCTATCTATTGCTGAAAACTGCATAAAATCCGTTGAGTAGTTTAAAAGATCTATTTTTTTTTTTAGGTAACTTGCGTCGTTTTTTGCGACGATGTCAGTTCCATAATTGTCTACAATATTATACAATTACAAATCGTCCTCCCTTAGCAGGTGTGGACCGGTAGAGCATGTTAGCCGAGTCAGATGTTTGTTCAGCTAACACACTCTGAAACAGGCCCACATAGTTTAAAAGATCTAAGCGAACAGACAGCGGAAGCAACTTCATTTTATACTATGTAAAGAAAGATAAAGATTGTATAGAGGGGTAATGCAGAATACACCCCAATGCGAAATGTCAACGCAAATTTTATAGGCCTAGAATTGAAAAAGGGAGTGAGTGTTCATACATCAACCACAAAGCTCTGACCTATAGTCCCCTTTAGGTCAAGCTGGTCACAGGCCTAAAGCAGGTGGTTAATTGGCAAAATATTTTTTTTCACCTAGCCTGTATGTTTTCACTGCTGGGCATGTATTAATCCAGGTTATAATCTACGTACATACCAAATTTCATCAAAATCGGTTAAGCCGTTACGACGTGATTGAGTAACAAACAAAAAAACAAACATCAAAACTTTCGTATTTATAATATTACGAGTATATACTTATATTATCAATGTAAATATTAAAAACAAAGTACCATTAGCTTTTTTTTAAAAAAATTATAGTTTGACCACAATTTCACCTGATGGTAAGCGATGATGCAGTCTACAATGGTACACGCTTGCCTAGAAGAAACCTATTTGCTCGCGACTTGAAGACCCCTAGGTTGTAGTTATCAGGAAACAGACTCAGGCAAGGTGTTCCACTCCTTGGCGGTGCGCATAATAAAGGTGGAAGAGTACCGCTTTGTGCGTATGGGAGATATGTATACCATGTAGTGGTGGCACACCGCGGAGTGTCTGGTTGTCTGATGATAGAATGGGGATGGTGGGGTCAGGTTGAAGAGCTCCACAGCACACTCTCCGAAATGTATCCGATAGAAAACCGAGAGGCTTGCAACCTTTCGATGATGCTCGAGGCTGTGCAGCCTTGCATCTGCTAATTCGTCATTGCAAATGAGCTTCTTGGCTCTTCTCTCAATTGAATCTAGAATCACCTTTCAAGTGAATCACCTGTATTTAAAAGAAATGGGAGATGGGGTATGGCTCAGGGTTTCATGCAGGTCAAATGTTTGCATAAGGCATGACACAAATCTATTTTGTCTTCTTTGTGTGTGACTGTTAATTTGCCTAACTATGGCAAAAGAATGTTAAATATGAAATGTGGGGATAGTTAGGCAGGTCAAAGAAGAGATGTATGTATGTGTAGATTGCGTGAAAGCTGATATGGGCAAGAAAGGTAAAGAAATCTGATCTGATATTGGTTGATAAAGCATTATGGATGAACATACATGTCAACATCACATAATGTGGGATGAGATCAGGAAAATGAGTAGGTATGGCATAAAATGAAGCAATTTTAGTTAAGACTAAACTTTGTCCTATTAGTGCATTATTTAAAGGTAAGTATTCTGGAAGAGATTGATTTGTAAGGTCGCTCTTACCTATAATATCCTGTATTAGTCTGATGTTTTATTTATTTATTTATTTAATACTTTATTGCACAAAAATACAAATTACATGTACAAAAGGTGGGCTTAATGCTAATAGCATTTTCTACCTGCCAACCTCAGAGGTAACAAAAAAGGTTGGCGTGCTAACTTTTAACAATATTAATGTTTATTAAAAAAAAAACAAAAGAAACACAAATAACAATAAACTCCGATTACAGTTAGAATAAATACATAAACCTACTTGATATAACAATAATAATACATAGAATATATATATATGAGAAATATAACAAATATATATATATATATATATATATATATTTATAGATATAAAACAAAAAATACTATTACATACAACACACATAGGTACTACGTTTTCATATATTTTAACAGCCAGTGGAGGACTGCAAGAAATGACTATAGACTAGTCGTCTGAAAACCGGTTTACTAGGCGCCTTTTTAATATGAGTAGGGAGAGAGTTCCATAGACCGACAGCTACCACCTCAAAAGAGTTGCCACGGAAGGCGGTTGAGTGTTTCGGGGTAGCGAGAAGGAGAGAATCAGTGGATCTGAAGTTTTGGTCATGGGTGTCAGAGAGGTAGGAAAATTTGCATTTAAGATAATGGGGAGTAAAGGGGTCCCTAAGGATCGAAAAAAGAAGACATAAAACTCTTAACTTTCTCCTGTCACGAATTGAGAGCCATTTCAGTATGTTGTTTGATGTTGTTTTTTAATTAAGTAAATTAACAGCTGTAGGGACCTACTGTTGAGAGTCATCGCATTACCTACCTAACATCAGATCTGTTTACACAAATGTAACAGATATATGATGAGCATTAATGTTTCAGAATAGTAGCAAATTTCTAATCGCAAACATGGGCGAACTGAATGGTTAAACAATGTAGTGGTCTCACTTTTAGTGTTAGATTATTTTGTCTGCATATCTTAGGAAGTATTGTCAAATCCTATGGTCATGTAGAACCACTTTTGAAAACAAACCTAGTCAGCTGGTATGACTTCTTTTTATCTTGAGTGAGAATTGATTATCTTTTAAACTTTGTGAGAAAGAGAGACAGAGCGCAAGTTATGAACATAAATCACTAGCTTTTTATATTTTTTGAGCTGATAGAACTTACCGAAAACAAATTCACACGCGAATTAAATGGTTCACATACACATCATCAAAATCAGTTTTATTACACCAGCGTCTTACGAAAGTGCTGTTTTTCCCAGGTTACCAGGAAAAAGAACAATGGGTTTGAATTTAGTGCACAAACACTTTCACATTGCCTCGGATTGGGGCACTGCAAAGCCACCTACACGAAACTAAAGTAGCAAGAACAAAATACAGTTACACAGTATTCATACATCGTTAGAACACTAAAAACATAATGATTATCTCACATATTACATTTTATTTACATAGCTGCCTTGAACTTTGTTTTATCTACTTCTAAAAGTTGCTTTTTAGTTTCCAAAACTTAATAGAAGTTAGAATGACGAAGTTTAACTTTACGAAGTTTTGACATATACAAATATAATCTATGGTTTTGACCAGTGTGACCAGATTTAATTTTACGAAAAAACCGAAGCACCTCAAAAAATACTGAAATATACCAACTGGCACAGCTAATATTATATACAAATAAAAATACTGATTTTCAAAACAGGTTTTATTCATTCTTCTTCACAATAAATGTCAGAATCATATTTTAATATTATATTCATAAAATTGCTAAAACATTTTTGTTTATAAATCGGTTTCTTTGTTCCATTTTTATGAAACTTATCTGTATAAATATGCGCTCGCATGCAGCATTTGATACCGGTATACATAATAGAGATTTACTGAAACAAGTTATATTTTTTGTCTAGTAACGTGCCTTCTCTGTGAGAAATTATCCCAACTTCCAACCAAAATTGTTCACGAGAAAGGGGTGAGCCAGTACTTGAAGGCTGTAACAAATTACTTACTTCGCTATTAAGTTTGAGGGTTCTATATTCTTCGTCAATTAGCTGCATTTGTTCTGGCTGTACTTCGTGGGGGAAATTATCTATTACATTTCATAAGCTGCGAAATTCTTTATTCACGGCGGTTTGTACGAAATCCGGGAAATTCCCTGAACATCAATGTTCGTAAGACGATCGCTAAGGTGCTGCCATAACTTTTATCCGTCTTATACCCAAAAATACTGACTTCCGCCAATATACCTACAAAAATACTGATTCCAAGATTTTTGAAATCATCTCAAAAATTTCAAGCCTAGACGGGACTTGAACCCGCGACTTCCTCTTGATACGAGGACGCATTACCAACTGTGCAACAAGGCAATTCATGTCTAGGTTGAAATTAGTGAGATGATTCAGAATTACGACTAAAGCGCCGTTAGCTCCATCTACAGGAAAACTTATATAAATAGTTCTTTGTATCTGCTCAATGCCAAAAGTTGCAGTTCAGTACATTGACAAGAGATGTCACGTTGCTTATTTCAAATAGTATTTTTATTTATAGTGTTATCCGAACACATGCGGAAAATTCCAAGATTTTTAAAATACTGATGCTTGGAAAAGTTGATGAAATACATATACCGAAAAAGTATTAAAATACTGAGTCTGGTCACACTAGTTTTGATTGACACCATAGACTCAGAGATTATTTGTATGTAATGAATGAATTATAACACAAAAGAAAGAGAGCTTGGACGCATACAGGCAGGCCGGCTGTTTGATCAGTCATCTTTTCTAGAGTGGCAACACAACAGAATGTTTTTTTCAAGGAACTTGTATAGCATAGGTCGTTTAGGTGCATAGGCGTAGCATAGGTGTATAGCATTGCGTCAATGTGTCGCAACGCAAGGCAATGTGACAACAAATGTTGTCTTTACGCTAGTTATGTTTTTCTTCGAAAACGAGCTGATGTTTTAAGGGAGACTGCACCTGTGTCTCATCTGGTTATGGGTGCTGCCGTGCTGTTACAGTTAAAAAAAACACTCTGTATATTACGTGTTTGTTTTTTTTTTGTTTTAATTATTGTTTATTAGTTATTTTTTTCTGATTCTCAGTTTTGTGTGTAGGTATTTATTTTAATTATTTAGTAGTAGTTATGTTCGCTTTTCCTTTTGTTTCCTCGATGTTATTTCTTTTTTTCTGTGCGCACATAAGTTACGTTTCAAGCCAGATAAAATTGTTATTTTATTTAAGTTATATTTTTGTGCTTGTAATGTGTGCCTTATAAAATAAATAAATAAATAAGTTATACTACCGACCGTGCCGATTTTTTTTTATCAATTAACAAAAGGGCTTTGTCGCTCATGCGATTATGACACCCTGGTAATGTAAACATAAGAAAATCAAATAATTATACAGGTCAAAACTTATTTAGCTACCTCCTATCTACCAACTTAAATAGTTTTTTTGCATTATCTGATAACGGATCTGCCAAAATACTATTACAATCACCAATATTATAATTAGAAGTATTTCTCGCACCAGCATTCTGAACACATTCCATCAATATGTGATACACATTGCAAGTCAAGCAATTTGGAGAGGTAGTTTTACGCATTAGATAAGAGAATTTATTGCACGAAATGTGTCCAGATCCTGGAGTCGCAAACAATTTCGCGTCTGCTTAACACTCTGTTATCTATCCATGAATAACTAAGTGGATGTGGCTGGATTGTGCGGTACCAAATGCCCTTCTCCCATGATCTTTCATCAAAATACTCCTTCCAAAGATTATAGCAATGATGTTTTAAATTAGGTATATAATTTTGAAATGTGGGTAATTTTGAAATGTAAATGTGGGTGTGATATTTTGCAAATTGCACGTGGCCGACGAGCTGACTGCATCAGCACGCGTAGGGAATCTTTAATTAAGAAAATTCCGGAGGAGTATCCCTGTGGAGCATTACAAAAAATTCCACCGAGCGCAGAAAATTTATGGAGAAATTACGGAGAAATGCTTGCAGCCTACCTTCAAACAATTGGGGGGGGCCGAAAAACTAATAGCTTGCTTCCAGCCAACTGCATCAACAGCCGCAGCTACTAATCAGAAACGTGCATACGATAATAGGAGGTGGATCGAACCGAAACCATCGACAAGCAAGCAGGCGACTGATAACTTTTTTCGAAGAAATACTTCTGGCTCCAAAGACAAGTACAAAGTTCAGGCGATGTCATCGGAAAACAAGTCGTTCAACGCCAAAAACAATCACCAATACTCATTGTCAACTCCAGGTCCAGGGGGCATCCAGGTCCAGGGGGCATCCAGGTCCAGGGGGCATTCAGGTCCAGGGGGCATCCAGGTCCAGAGGGCATTCAGGTCCAGGGGGCATCCAGGTCCAGGGGGCATCCAGGTCCAGGGGGCATCCAGGTCCAGGGGGCACCCAGGTCCAGGGGGCACCCAGGTTCAGGGGTAACCCAGGCCAGGGGGCACCCAGGTCCAGGGGGCACCCAGGTCCAGGGGGCACCCAGGTCCAGGGGGCACCCAGGTCCAGGGGGCACCCAGGTCCAGGAAGCACCCAGGTCTAAGGGGCACCCAGGTCCAGGGGGCACCCAGGTCCAGGGGGCACCCAGGTCCAGAGGGCACGCAGGTCCAGGGGGCATCCAGGTCCAGGGGGGCATCCAGATCGACCTAGACCTCCTGGACATGAACCTGGACCCCCTGGACCTTTAGCTGGATTTACTGAACCTGGACCCCCTGGGCCTGGATTTACTGGACCTGGACCTCCTGGATACCCCCTTGACCTAGACTCCTTAGAATTGGACCCTTTAGACCTGGACCCCCTGTATTAGAACATCCTGGACCTGGACCCCTGGATTAGGACCCCTGGACCCCGACCACCTGGACCTGGACTTCCTGGCCCTTGACCTCCAGAACCTGGACACCCTGGATCAGGACCCCCTGGACGTGGATTCACTTGACCTGGAACCACTAGACCCGGACATTCTGGTCATGGACCTGGACCCCCTGGACCTGGACTTCCTGGACCTGGACTTCCTGGACCTGGATGCCCTGGATTCCCCCTGGACCTGGACTCCCTGGATCAAAACCTCCATGACCTGGACCCCCTGGAGCTGGACCCCAAGGACCTGGACACCCTGGACCTTAACCTCCTTGACCTGGACCCCTGGTTCAGAACCCTTTTGACAGGATCTGGACCCCCTCGAACTGGAGCCCCTAGACCTGGTCCCCCTGGATCAGGACCCCTGGATTAGGACCCCCTTGACCTGGATCCCAGTTCTCCAGATCTCCAGTTGAGAAAAACAATGTATTTGCTTTGTACTTCTGTTGTGATGTGTGCCACAATCAATTTATGTTGAAAAAAAAACCTCGTTAATCATATGGTGATTCATTTTAGCAAAGAACAGCATACCTGCACCATAAGCAGCAAATCATTTACTGATGAAATTTGATAAGACACAACAGAATCTACACTGGAGACAAGCCATATGTTTGCAACATTTGCAATAAATCATTTATAACTGGCAGTAATTTGATATCACATAAACGAAGCCACACTGGCGAAAAGACATATGCTTGCAACATTTGCAATAAATCATTTTCTCAAGGCAGTACTTTGATTACACACAAGAGAAGCCACACTGCAGACAAGCCATATGTTTGCAACATTTGCAATAAATCATTTCCTAATGGATCTAGTTTGGTATCACATAGAAGAATCCACACCCATACAAGAATCTACACTGGAAAAAAGCCATATGTTTGTAAAATAAATCGTTTTCTCGAGGCAGTACTTAGAAACTTCACACTGGAGTAGCGATTAGTAACTCCGGAGTAAGTGAAAGAAATGAGTCGATTCAGCACGCAGAGTTGATAGTCTTACTGATTCCGGCCAATTGCTAATGACTCCGACTCCGGAATCATTATTTATTTTTTCGATTCGGCTCGGATCGTTAGAGTTCGGGTTCGATTTAGTTTGTTGCTTGTTTTGATTCCGACTCCGAGGAATCATTTATTTCTTCGATTCGGCACGATTTGGCCGGCTCCGTTCGATCGTTGGTTAGCGCTCGGGTAAACTCGGGTTCTTTCAGTCGCTCCCTAGGCAGGCATGGATGAATGCTTTTTTTAAATAATTTTCATTGACATTGTTAGCGACGCGCTCAGTTTACGTAGGTAGTTTTATACAAGTGCTGTGCTGTGTTTTTGTGTCCTAAAAAGACTCCCACAAACTACAGACATCGATAATTATTTTATTTAAATTATGTAAGGTTTTTGACATTATTTATCGTTATGACAATGCTCTTCCATATATAATAATGATAATTTATATATATACCTAGTCAGGTCATAAATTCTGTCACATGTTTAATATAAAATAATTGAAACAAGTTTATTCATTATGTAACCATTTATATACCAAAATGAACTTAACAAAACATAGATTCTTATGACACTAAAGTTTATTCAAAATGACCTCCGTGATTTTGAATACAGGCCTTCAATCTACGCGGCCAGTCGTCTATCGCAGCACGAACGAGGCCCATGTCAATATCGCCGGCTGCCTTAATCAAGGATGTCTTGAGTGACTCCAAATTGGGATTAGGCTTTGAGCACTTTTCCTCCAAGTGTTGCCATATCTTGTAATCTAACGGATTCAAATCTGGACTGGAGGAGGGCCAGTCTTCGTGCCGGATGAAGTCGATTCACGTGCCGCCAGCCAGTCTTGTGTGCTCTTCGCTCTATGAGCTGTGCCGAATCTTGTTGGAATACCCAGTGCCTGTTATTGAACATGGTATGAGAAACAGGTTCCACAAGGTTCATCAGGACTGTAGTTTGATACACAACTGCATTCGTTTTTACACCTTTCTCACAAAAATGTACCTCTGTTAAGCCCCAATAAGAAACTCCCAACCATACCATGAGAGAGGATGGAAAATGACCTCGTTGGACACGCGGAATACGGTTGCTCACTTCTTCACTACTGTGTGCGTACACCTTATCATTTTGTTTGTTGTAGCTCTCTTCTACGGTAACATTTTTTTCATCCGAAAAAAGAATTTCCCGATATTTTTTTCCCGCGTACCGCTTCAACAAAGCGCGGCATCTCTTCAGTCTCAGGTCTATTAGACGAGCATTCAAACGATGTCCTGTTTTTCTTCGATATGCCCGAAGCCCTAAGTCTTCATTTAACACCCTTTTCACCGTGGTTCTGCTTAACCCCATCTGAAGGGCCAACAGTTTCTGCTTACGTTTGGGATTTCTTTGAATTCGCGCCTTCACAGCTTTTATCACTGCTGGAGTCCTAACAGACCGAGGGCGACCACTTCTTGACCTGTCATCTACACTAGAGTCTTCATTGTATCGTTTGATGTTGCGATAAACGAATCTTTTGGTTATATTCAAATTTTTCAGTATGTCAAAAATTTGAATTGGCACGTAACCGCAACGATGCAACGCAATAACTGCAACACGGTCTTCATATTTAAAAATGAGTAAAATTCTAAAAAGTATACATTTTTATTTTCATGAACAATTTGAAATTCGAATTCTATAAACTTTTTTGTGGCCAGCATTCTAAAAGAAAAGTTTTTACTGTGTGACAATACTTATGACCTGACTAGGTATCTATTACCATATAACGGTTTTTTTATAACATGCATATGAAACACTGATCTCTACTATGTACACAGAGATCAGTGATATGAAACAAGTTCTGACCCACCTGATGTTGAGTGGTAACCATAGCCTATAACAGAGAATTGCCTCGTAGGTCAAGCTCTAGAAATGTGCCCTACGATGCACTGCCCTGCGTCCATGAACTTATTTCCTTTAAAATAAGCACCCTACCTGTAGAAACTTCTTTAATCTGTGACCTACCAACCTAAAGCAAGGTTTAAACTATTGTGCGCGCCAAGAGCGAGACGACACACGCCGATACTCCTTCCTACCTTACTAGAAACGATTAACGGTCGACTATGGACGTCCGGAATAAAATAATCAAAGAAATAGAGGAATCATATCGGATGGTGAGTTTGGAATAAGTGAATACATTCACTTTGAGTAATAAAGCGTACCCATGTCTAAACGAAACGTTATATTTAGGTGTTCTAGTGTAAAATGTAGTACTTCAATCAAATATTTACATTTTGCACGTCAGGCCATTTTAATAACTAACTTTTGACAGTTCATCAAAATTCAACAACGTAACCTTGTAACGGCGGGCATAAAATAATGTATTGTTTCGTTTTGTTAGAACTGCACAATAGCTTAACTTTTTTCAATTACGATTACTTAGTAACGACCGATACGAGTACGAGTTCGGTACGAGTTGTACTGAACTGACAGACGTCAAATGGCCTGACTTTAGTTAGAACACCTAAATAATGTTTCGTTACATCATTATAAGCACCAGCAATTCGATGTATTCTACGAATCTAAAACTAATGTATGTCATAGGGGTACGGGGCGATGCAATACCATGTATGTAGGACGTAGCCCAGTGAAATTTATAGGCAGTGGTAGGTACCCCTTCGATAGGCATAATCCGTATTTATCGATCAATCGAAGCGAGATCTCCAAATCAACTTGTGGTAATCGGCCGTGTATGTGTGTTAGGTTGGGGAAAAAATTTCTTCGCATTTTTTAAGAAATATCAAACCATTTTTTGTTATAGTTTATTTACATTTAACTAATGTATTTGGTATCATTTTGTTCGATAAATTTTTGCCATCTTGTAGGTAGGGACATGATCCCATTGCTATAGAAATTTTGGGGCTTCTGATCAAAATACCGCGACGAGTAGTTTTGACAGTCCTCTCGTGATGTTAACCTGACACTGCCTAAAGAATTCTGAAGGGACCGAAACAGGTGGAAATCTGAAGATTCAGGCAAGGTCAGGACTATACGGCGGATGCATTAACATAACACCTCTCAGTCAAACGTTCTTAATTTTTGCTGAGTGGCTAAAGATGTGTGAGGTCTATATTGATGAAAAACCACACCCCTTCTGTTGATTAATTCCGGCCGCTTTCTCTCAACTTCTTGCGTTAATCTCATCAGTTGTTCGCAGTCGAGTTCAGAATCGATGGTCCTCCTTAGTGGTAATAGCTCATAATGAATAATGCCCTTCCAATCCCACCACACACACAGCATCACCTTGTTGCGAGTTAACCCGGGTTTCGCCACAGTCTGTGAAGCCTGACCAGCCTTTGACCACGACCTTGTCGTACGTGATCCACTTTTCATCACCAGTTATCAACCTTTTCAAAAATGGTTCGGTTTCATTACGTCGTAATAAAGAATCACAAATGAGTACACGGTTCATTAGGTTTCTTTCAGTGAGCTCGTGGGGTACCCAAATATCGAGCTTTTTTGTGTACCCAGTTTTTTTCAAATGCGCCAAAACTATTTTGTGGTCAATTCCCAGTTCTTCAGCTACGTCGTAACTACTGATATGCCGATCTTGCTCCACTTTTTCAAAAATGGCATCAATTTTATCCGTAATAGGGCTACCAGAGCGACGTGCATCTTTGACATCAAAATTTCCGGATTGAAAACGCTTAAACCAAAGTGCTACTCTCACAGACACTGCACTAGGTCCATAAACATAAAATTTTAAAATGTATCGAATTTCTTCATTAGATTCACTCATCTTTATAGTACGAAAAACAAATAAGAATCACACATTTTCCTAATTTGAATTTGGAATTATCTTATTTAATATTTAAACTTTGAATGATACCAAAACCAGCCAGATACAAATAGTATAGGCAAATAAATTTTATTACAAGTTCATACATACTATAATGCGAAAAGACTTTTTCCCTAACCTATTATGTTTGTTTGTCCGAGGATAACTTTCGAAGCCTTGATCCGATCATTGTGAATTTTGATAGATAGGTAGGTAGTGTTCGCACGATCCTGGTGTAACTATGATGATGTTGATGATGGTGGGAAAGAACTAAAAAGGTTAGGGGGTTGTTGAGATATTGGGGTTCAACAGAGGTAAAAATCAAATCAATGGGAGCATGTAATGAAAGGTCTTCAATATTATATTTCGACCCCGTTTTCATTTTTAGTTTAAACCTTGTAGTTTATAGCCATAATAAAAATTTGAAATTTGACGAAATTCACTGGGTACCAGTGACCCACAGTGCTAAAATTTGGTATGCGTGTAACTTTAGTGACACAAATATAGGGGAATGTGTGAAATTCTGATTAATTTCTACCCCTAAAAAGATAACCACATTACATAATTTCCCGTTACTTGTAATTTGAATGAAACTGTAGGTCAAGTTACTTGGATTTTTATTTCGTGGCACTAAAGTTTATTAGCCGGCTTGCACAACGATCCCTATGCGTATTTGATCGAGTTAAGCGATATCTCCAAATCAACTTGGGCACATCAGCGCTGTAAATAAGTATGTATTTTTGTTTGTCCGAGGATAACTTTCGAAGCGTTGATCCGATCATCGTGAAATTTGATACATTGGTAGGTAGTGATGGAACAATTTTGGTGTGACTCAATGAGCTAAAAATGTTGGGGGGTTTTTGAGATATTGGGGGTCAAGAGGGGTAAAAAAAATTTGACTATTAGGTCAAGTAAGACGTCAAATGAAAGGTCTTTATTAGTAGGTACATTTCAACCCTGTTTTTATTTATAGTTTATTCGTAGTTTTTGAGTTAATTAAAAACAAAACTGTCAAAATTCACAGGGTACACCAGTGACCCCACAATGCTGAAATTTGGTATTCGTGTAACTTTAGTGATACAAATATAGGCAAAAGTCTGAAATCCAGAATAACAGCATTTTGTACCCCAAAAACTTTGCAAATTACATGAGCTCCCGTTACCTGTAATTTGAATGAAACTGTAGGTCAAGTAAGGTAGAAGTTTATTTCGTGGCACTTTTTTGATAGTCAAAGATTACGAATACTTAATATTATTTTTGTTTTTATGGGAGACTCGCGAGATCTCAGTTCGGGACGAACCACTAGTTAGCGACTAAACATTTTTAAATTTGATGTACCTATTTGTATGATTTGACCACTCCTTATACAATATTTAGCCACTAAATACATTTATGCATCATAGCGCAAGTCTCCCTAAGCATAGGGTAAACATACCGGTCCATCGGCCACTTCACACGTTATTTTGAATAATAAATAGTTTTATAGACAGCTCCTTTCTAATTTCACGCCATTCGACCCGGACAAACTTCACGCTTCATAATCCAACGGCATAATCCAGTGGTCTCGAACCTACCGATTTTTTGCTATTTCTACCGATATGGGCTCTGTTCTACCGAAATATAACGATTTTTCTACGATGTCATAGTATACATGGAAATTCTCCTGATTTTTCTACCGATTTTACACTTTTAAGTTGACCACCCTTTTAATTTATGTTTAATGTTACGGGGAAGCCCTTAATAGTATGGACCTAGTGCAGAATGTAATTCATATATTTTGGGGAATACCCTTGTGTCCTACAATTCGATGTTATAAGGGGCTTCCCGCACGGGAATTTACCTGTCTAGTCTATATAGACTAGACAGCGATATGGCGAAATAGGCTGTCTACTGAATCAATCACTGGTCTATTACATTCAAAACGACTCTTTAATACAGCTAATTGTTATGATTTTGAAATTAATTCAAAGATGACCGCGGCTATGGCCAAACAATATTGGTATAATAAATAATTATACTTAAGTATGATTGTTAAAAATTAGTCTGAAAGTTTTTTTAAATAAATAAACAAATTTGATTGAATATTGTATTTTTTTGTCAAATACCGATTTTGAGTACATATATACCGAGACCACTGCCTCAGTCGCCATTTCAAAATTTGGTGTGTGGATGTGTGGCAAGTGTAGCGAAAAAAATAGTAGGTGGATTGATTTTCAAAGGTGAGTTTTTAAGTGTTACGATTGTTTTATTGGTTATTGATTTGGTTTGTATGTATTTAGCATGTTTAATTTCAATATTCAAGTACTTAACCCCACTAAACTTTTCATAATTTGTAATATTTATAGTGGTCGGACAATACGTTATCGTTTAGTTTCAAAATCTACTTTACGACCGGGTGGTCGCAAAACTGGTTAACTCACGTCATTTCTCTTTGCCTACATTGCAGAAACCTTAAATTCACCAACATAGATTCTATTATATTAGTTAACAGCTATAATTTTGTGAATTGATAACTAGATTCCGAGCGCGAGAAGGTCATATCTTTGAAACTATAAAGTATACTGACTTTATAGTTTCAAAGATATGACCTTCAAAAATACCGAAAATGTAGCGGGCGATAACAAGCCTATTTCCGGCCGTCTGAATAAAAGGCGGGCGGAAATTGGTAAAAATTACACCTGATTCCGGCCTTTCGGAAAAAGAACGGCAGATAAATTGTAAAAAATAATCTTTAATTGAATTAATTTTTAATTTGTTACTCAATTGTATTTTTAAGCTGCAGAATAAAGTAAAATATGCAATTTTTTTTAATTTATTAAATGTTTTACTTTCATACTATTATATAACACTGAATAACACTAATTTTCCTACAATGCTTCAGGTGGCCGATAACCAGTGCATTTGTGGACGATAACTGAGTAAAAAGGCCAGAGTAAACCAATATATTTGCTATTTATACGAATATATAATATTATTTATTTATAAAATTATGTGTCACTGCTAGGTCTATAAACGTTAGGTTTTAAGAAACTAGACTATTGTAGAAACAAATGTTTTTTATTAGTATTGACGGACCTACTATGATAGAAATCAACTCTGAAGTCAACGTCGCTTATACGGCCGATAACCGGTATGTTTACCCTATTTTTTGGGATACGTGAGATCTCAGTTCGGGGCGAACTACTAGTACTATTATAGGTATGTATTAAAAAACCTTCTTAAACCGGAAGTGCATTTTAATGTAACTACCTACTTAGATACCTACCTATTAACCTGAAAAATATGTCTGGACTAAACATTGAACTTTAGGTAATTAATAATAAGTATTTGAATTTCCAGACCGACCGATCTTGTGCGGCCTGCACCCAACAGCTCCCAGCAACTTTTAACAGGTCGTCTTTCCATCTAGTGGCGGGGCGTAAGTTCTTCGAACCTGTGCCGTCTATGCCGAGCTATGGGGGCGGCCTATCTAACAGTGGACGTTCTAATAACTAGCTGCAGCCCGCGGCTTCGCATTCGTGGTTTGCTAATTCAAAGTATCTTATGTTTAATCCAGGTTGTAATCTACGTATCTACATACCAAATTATATAGAAATCGGTTCAGCCGTTACGGCTTGATTGAGTAACAAACATACAAACTTTCGCATCTAGAATATTAGTGTGATGGTGATGATAATTTATTTGACTAAGGCTTTTTCATAAACTTTAAAGAAGTATGAGTGTAGATGACAAACGCCATACTCGTGTGAGATAGAATAAGACACATTGTTGTCAAAAATTTATATTAGCAGCATATTTTATACACCAGTGACTTTCTATACCAATCAATTATCCATCAAAAGTATCTATTTACACCTTTGGTTAATTAGATAACTACCAGGCTATTATAAAATAGATTGTTTCAACCTTCCTAGCAGTGGCGTAGCGGGGGTGTCAGCCGCAAAAAAAAATTTGCCGCCATCTTATTTGCTCAATAGACACGATGCCAGATTTGTTAGCCTTTAAATATTTACTCATTGTTGATCTTAAATAATTTTTGATCAATTTCAATTTGATAAACTATATATACAATATGAAATGGTTTAAATATTTACAAAATAATGGTGGCGATTCTGTTGTTTACACTGACTTACTAAAATTGTGTAAAATTAAAACGGTCTTATTTTGTTTACGCTAAAGATCAAATTAGAATGACATTTAAAGTGACATTTCTAAAATTAAGTATTTTTTTCTAAGTAACCGTGTTTTTGGGCTACTTTTAGTCAGCAGTCAAATTGGTGCTGATTAAAACTAGTCTGCAAACACGCCATTTTAGTAAAAAATACTTAATTTTAGAAATGTCACTTTAAATTTCATTCTAATTTCATCTTTAGCGTAAACAAAATAAGACCGTTCGTATTTTACACAATTTTAGTTAGTCAGCGTAAACAACAGAATCGCCACCATTATTATTATTTATTGTGAAATTTTGGCGCCCCCTACTACACTACGCCACTGCTTCCTAGGTCTCAGATAAATTACAATTTACATATTTTGTTAATAGTTTCAATACATTTTTTGAAGTAAAACTTCTTTACGCACGCTTGACTTGGGGAGTAAGCTGGTGAATGCGTGACGAGAGCGTTACGAAAAGTGTGATCGGCCGAGGCGAACCGAAGTTGAGAGGGAGATATAAGTTAGTGAAGATAGAAATATATATACATACATATAGATGGAGCTAAAGAAGGTTTACTTCAGTCGTGTGGTCTAAAGCACACTCGATTTTTTAAATTAGGTAGGTACCTACTTACTAGTTAATATTATACAGGATTCAACAAATTATGGCTTACAAATTATTAATGGGAGATATATCTCTACGTTACTATGTATATTTATGACATATATCTATATTGCTTAGGTATTTAAATAATACAATTATTTTAAAGAGTTTCAAAGTAAGATAAGATAGCATACAGAAATCAATACGGTATGTATTGATTTAATCTATAAATACAGTGTGTAGATCAAATTAATACGGTATGCATTGATTTGATCTATCGATACGGTATGTAGATCAAATCAATAAGGTATGTATTGATTTGATCTATCGATATGGTATGTATGTAGATCAAATCAATACGGTATGTATTGATGTGATCTATCGATACGGTATGTAGATCAAATCAATACGGTATGTATTGATGCGATCTATCGATACGGTATGTAGATCAAATCAATACGGTATGTATTGATTTGATCTATCGATACGGTATGTAGATGAAATCAATACGTTATGTACCTATTGATTTGATCTATCGATACAGTATGTAGTTCAAGAACAGTATTTGATCTATCGATACAGTATGTAGATCAAATCAATACGGTATGTATTGATTTGATCTATCGATATGGTATGTAGATCAAATCAATACGGTATGTATTGATTTGATCTATCTATATGGTATGTAGATCAAATCAATACGGTATGTATTGATTTGATCTATCGATACGGTATGTAGATCAAATTGACACGGTATGTACCTATTGATTTGATCTACGTACTTAGTAGGTACTTCAAGGAATATAAAATAATTTTATATTATTTGTCGTAGACAATACGCCACATAGCTCGCCACCTTCAAGGGCAGGGACAACTGGAGAGGTGACCGAAGCCAAGTTAAAGCATCTTATGTTTGTAGTAATTGTCGGTTTGAAGGGTATGGTTCACGGTGAAATTACAGGCACATGAGGCTTTACACCTGTACCTATGCCTCAAGTTGATGGACGCACTAGTGCATCGTAGGGCACATTGCTAAGGTGTGTGACCTTTGAGGCAATTCTCAGTTATAGGCGACGGTTACCACTTAACATCAGGTGGGTTAAGCTTGTTCCATCTTCATGTAGCATAAAAAAATCAAGACCTCTAAGCACCGGTGGGGACGTAGCGGTGGGGGTTTCGAGAATATATCGCTCAAATCACTATTTTCAAGGTCACCTTAATGTATCTAGCCGCTAGCAACAACAAAAGGACAAAGAATGAATCAGAGACACGATTAGTGTTGCCAGGTCTTAAAACCGAAAAGCCGGATAGACCAGCTAGTTTAGCCGGACATTTGGGCAAAAAAGCCGGACATCTTTAATTTTTTGTCTTACACGACAATGTGTATAAAGTAAATTAAGGGGTTTTATCATTTACCATACATTCTTCTTAAATTTTAATGAAACAACACTAAATGGTGCGGCGCGCCCGCGCCGGCCGCATTCGCCAATGACCATCGGGCGCGGAATTCAAAAAGCCCAATAAAAATTAAACAAGCCGGACACCGTCTGATTTGGCCGGACACGCAACTAAAATGCCTGTGTCCAGCTTTATCCGGACGCCTGGCAACCCTAGACACGATGAACATAATACTTATTGCACCAAAATCACAACACTCTGTATATCTCAATAGTTAGGTATCTATAACGCTACATCCTTATACTTAGTCAGATCATCCGACTCATTCCCCACAGAATTATGACTGTTCCTCAAACTATAAAACACTCTTTCTCTCGAACCAAATTGATACGGTTCATGTCTTAGCAAGTTAACACCATATGCCGCATCCTCTCTTTTAAACTCCGGGTAATATCTCGGATCGTATTCTCCGTACATTCTTGGATCGTACGGATACTGTCTGTAGTATGGATAAGCCATTTCGCTTTTGCAATCCAAACGGTCCTCGTAATCGTAGCCTTTAGCTGGGTATTCGTCAAATGCGCCAACTATAGAATGTCTACGTTTGTATGGGTTGTCGTAAGGGCCGGATCTTGGGCCAACCCATGTGCCGTACATTTGTGGTTGCTGGTAGGATTTGGGTTGTCCTCGTAGGCTAGCCGCGTACTGGCGGTCGGCTAAGTGTTGCCAGTAGGCGGGCGGTGGTTGTAGCATATGAGGGTAGTGGTTCATAGATTGGCGCGAGGCTAGGTGGCGGCGGAGATCGGGCATTGACCCGGCTTTTCCTGAAAAAAAGTTAAAATTATTTAGATTTTTCGCCTCTTTTAAGGCCGTTCACATACAGTTGGAATTCCGTTTCAGAATATCGAATCGTAATTTCGAGGGCAGCAAATCCATACATTAATAACCAGTGGTTCGCCCCGAACTGAGATCTCGCGAGTCTCCCAAAACAAAATAGAAAATATTCTTGGGGCGACTCGCGCACCGGTGCCTAAACGTATTTAGTGAGTAAATATGATTTAAGGAGTTGTCAAATCATACAAATACGTAAAATTTAAATATGTTTAGTCGCTAAATACGTTTAGGGATCGTTGTGCAAGCCAGCCTTAATATTTGACCAATAAAACAGTGCGACGAAATAAGTAACAAATATTTGACCTACAGTTTCATTCAAACTACAGGTAATGGGAGTTCATGTTAAATGGTTACATTATTTTGGGATACCAATTGCAGTTATTCTGGATTTCAGACTTTTGCATATATTTTTGTCAACAAAGCTACACGCATACCAAACTACAGCACTGTGGAGTCACTGGTGTACCCTCTGAATTTCGTCAAAGTTCAGTTTTTATTATGGCTACTAACTCAAAATCTGCAGACTTAACTAAAAACTAAAAACGTTCGGAAGAAGCATGACAGTGCTTAATAAGAAAAGTGGCAATAAAATGATTAATCATGAGGTATATTATTTACTGATTAAGGTCGTCATTGTCACACACGCTCGCATCCGTAATAAAGCGTGATTTCCGTAAATTTCATACAAAATAGAGGAAGTTACCATCAAATCAAGCGGTAATCGCCAAACCGCAAGTTTCCGCAAGAAATCATTTAAAAAGTCAGCAATGCGTAGACAATTCAATAATAATTGTACGTAAAACATCAGTAGCCTGGGAAGTGGGATTTGATTATGTCTTTTGATCTTAAATAAATAAGCAAAGGAACCGGGGGCAAGGTTGGTTCGTAGGTACGATGTCTTTTTACAAAATTGCTATACTGTCTCGTTCCAACGCGTCGTCGAAAGTGACGTTAAATTTAAACTCTTCGTAATATTGGCTTAGCATTGTCCCTTTAATGGTCACAAATATGGTAGGTATACCGCGAGGGTCGCATAGTAGCCTTATAAAACAATACCTACAAATAATTTTAAGCCTGTCCAAATAAATAACTGTACTGTACTAAACTGATTAAATTAGTATTTAATACATTAACATTAACGGAACTACAACCAGGGTCGATTTATGCCAGTTTTATCATTAGAAGCTGTTTATTAACCACTCTTGAGTCTCTGTTCATTCCTGAGCACTATTATAGACAGGCTAACAAACTAACAGCACTTCGAGATTCAAAACTATACTAGATATACCGCTGAAGGCCATTAATAAGTTTTTACACCACCTGCTCGACAATGTCAAATTATATCTCATGTAAACCTCACCGAAAGCAGGTGATTACATCCCTACGGCTGAGCCGGGAGTAAGGTTGTACTGAATTCCAATATGTCCTCGCGGGCATAATCTGATTTGAATTTGGAACCTCATCCGTATTAAAATTTTAACTAAAGAGACCCACACAATAAGAACTTATTCGTAAATCGAACTAACCTCTGCACAGAATGCACCAAGATTTGGTTTTTATTGTCTCGCAGAAAGTGTGAAAAGTAGAGTATTTTATCGTGGATAAAGCTGTCTGCATCTTGGGTGTGCTTATATCCCGCTCTGCACTCAGGATTCTAGTAACTCCCTCGCTCCGCGCGTAAGTTAACTCTAGAATCCTTCGTTACGTTCGGGATTCAATATAGCGCCCGTGACGCAACACACTGCTTTATCCCCTTGTTTAATAATCTACTATTATGCATACTGTTAGGACTTTGATGAGTGAAAGATCAGTATTTCTCCAGAGCTCGTTTATTATCCTCTGTTTAGGATTAATCGCAGAAATACAAAAATTGACAACAATGCGCCCACAAAATGGCGACCATACTAAGCAGTTTTCATGAACTTTGGTATAGATAGCAATTCTACCAACTTAACATACACCGGTCATTCCGATACGTTCATTCATCAGTTTTACCAACAATACAAATATTTTATTTAACTTCACACCTCCCCCTAAATAAAATATTTTAAAACTTACATTTTTTCTTATTTATTAAACCTTAAACAATCTATCCCTGAACTTCTTAAACAGAACCCCCCCTAAAGCTTTAGTTAATATATCCGCTATCTGTTCACTAGTATTAATATATTTCAACTCTATAATCTTTTTATCTAGTATTTCCTTAACTAAAGATAGTTTTATTGCCAAGTGCTTTACTCTAGAATTACCAGTGTTCATGTGAGCCATTTTGATAGTAGATTGATTATCCTCATATACTATTACATTTGTCTCAAACCCAAAAACAAATAATATATCCTTCAATCAACAAGCCTCTCTGGTTGCAGAACACAGAGCAATATATTCAGCCTCTGTGGATGACAACGCTACAGTTGGCTGTTTCTTTGAATACCACATGACTGTACACCCAAACACTTTAAAGATACATCCTGTTGTTGACTTACGGTCTATACAACCACCCCAATCACTATCAACATAGCTCACCACATCATTATTACAATCTCTATAGAAAGTTAAACATAAATCAAGAGTACCTCTTATATATCTCAAAATATTTAACAATAGTTTATACAAAAGCTTAGAAGCACAAGACTGATAGCGACTCAAAATGCCAACTACTGCACAAATATCAGGCCTAGTCCCCATTGCTGCATACATCAAACTCCCTATCAATCTTCTACACCTACTCTCAATCTCACTACTTTCAGGCTTTTCCCTTTTCAATATTTGAAAATTAAAATTTTTATCAATGGGTAACAATAATGTCTTACAATTTAACATGTTATATTCTGACAAAATCTTTTCTAAGTAATCTTTTTGTGAAATAGTTGTGATCCCGTTATTTAAATCTTGTTTAACATCAATTCCCAAAAATCTTCCCACAGGCCCCAATTCTTAAATTTTAAATGTATTACACAGCATGTTCCTCAATTTACATAACTCCTCCTTACTATTCCCAAAGTACAAAATATTGTCTACATATAACAATAAAAATGTTTTCTTTCCCCCCTCACATTTATAATATATAAAATAGTCTTTATCTGACTGCTTATAACCCAATGACAACATTACAACATTAAATGTTTCATTCCAATATTTGGGAGACCTTTTTAAACCGTAAATAGATTTATTTAACTTTACAAATTTACTCTCAGTCCCTTCTGGTAATGTTAGATACAATTCCTCATCAAGTTTTGAATTTAAAAAAGTCCCACATACATCCATTTGACTTATTTCAAGATTAAGTTTAGTAGCTACTGATACAAAGATTCGAAAAGTATTTAGTTTTGCCACAGGTGCATACAAGTCCTCAGTACAATCCTGTTCGAAACCTCTGGCCACTAATCTGGCTTTGTAATCATTTTCCTTCTTCTTTAAGACCCATTTAGAGCTAATTACTTTTTTCCTTCAGGTATGGTATCTATCTCTTCCCAGGTGTTATTTTCTTTCAGTTGATCCAGCTCTTTTCTAACAGCCTCTTTCCACTTTTCAGCATCGGGTGACAACATAGCCTCTCTATAGGTCTTAGGCTCAGCTAAGTACAAATAATAGTCGTGTAGGTGCTTTGGTTTTGTGATTTTTCTTTTCCCTTCTCCACGGTCTTCATCTTCCTCTCCTCTATCTGGTCTCACTTCTTACTCTCCCTCTGGTCTCATTTCGTCCTCTCTCTCTGGTATCATCTCCTCATCCTCTATTTGATCTTCTTCTGTAGTCGTATACCCTTCTTCACTGTCACACCCTTGGTTTTCTTCCTCCCTGTCACTTCCCTGGTCTTCTGTTGTAGATACGTCAAGTGACACCACCTCATCAATGTCCTCTTCCTGGTTTTCGAGTTTTTGAATACTGCCTTCTTTGTTTTCTATAAATACAATGTCTCTTCTTATGTGAACCTCATTTTTGTCCTCATAGTACACTCTATATCCTTTTGAATCCTCATAGCTGACAAACACAGCCTCCTCTGCCTTTCGATCCCACTTTAATCTCTTTTCTTTCGGTATGTGAACGTACACTCGGTCTCCGAACACTCCTTTTAAGTTTTTCAGGTCATATTTACGCGTAGTGAAAGTTTCATATGGTGTTCTCCATCTTGTCTACTCTTTGTCGTTCTATGCAGTACAAAAATAGTTGTATTGATGGCTTCTGCCCACAAATCCTTCTTCATTCCCTTGCTTTTGAGCATTGACCTTGCAGCTTCGACAATTGTGCGCATGTCCCTTTCTGCCTTCCCATTCTGTTGGGGCGTGTAAGGTACGGTGGTTTGGTGTTGAATACCTTTTTGTTGTAACAACTCTCGCACTTCTTTGTTAACAAATTCTAGCCCATTATCTGTACGTAGCACTTTCACTTTATGTTCTGTTTGTCGTTCTGCCCAGCTAATATACTGTAACAATTTTTCGAACACTTCAACCTGGAGCCTCCTATGGATGGGACCTCCATCGGGCCACACACATCAGCATGAAGCAGTTCTAGTGGTACACTGGTATGCTGTTCACTCCTAGCGAAAGATAACTTGTGCATTTTCCCTTCTAGACAAGAAACGCACTTGAAACTGTCCTCGTGTGTACTCGATATTGTTTTTATTTAGCACTCTTTTCACATAGTCAACGCTTTGATGACAAAGTCTTTCATGCCACTCAGACAATGTAGCAATTGCCGCAACACTTTTGTTAGCGTCTCTCAACACATCCATCACGTAAAAGTTCCCTTCACGATTGCCTATAGCACTCAATTCGTCGTTTTTATTGTAAAACAGATACTGATTGTCCGTCACTGAAAGTTTATAACCGCTCTTTGTCGCATTTCGCAGCGAAAACAAGTTCACGACTAAATCCGGCACATACAACACGTTATTTAATAGATAGATAGATAGATAGATAATTTCTTTATTGCACACCATTAAATACAAACATATAAAAGAAAATACAATTTTAAATCATAGGTACAATGGGCGGCCTTATCGCTAAAAGCGATCTCTTCCAGGCAACCTTTGGATGGACAGAATCTATATGAACAAATAAAGACGGCGGCATAAGATTTTTTTAGAATCAGTTTTTTTTTTTTTTTAAAAAAACAAGCATATATTACAATTTATAAAAAATATAGTTAATATAAAATAAAATGCTTAATTATATTAAATAATATTATCATAAAATTAATAAATATTAATATTAAGATACATAAAATACATATATATATATATATATATATATATATTTATATATATATATTGTCATACCTACATACATAAATTATAAAAATGTATAAATAAATAAATGGCCTAGTGAGCAATGGATGACAGAAAGTGTTGTCTGACCATGTTTTTAAAGATAGGGAGAGATTTTGCATGACGAATTGAGACAGGTAGGGCATTCCAGAGTCTGGTAGCCTGCAGAGTAAAAGAGGTACTATAAAATACTGAGGTATGGTGGGGAGTTTTTAATTGAAGGGTTTCAGAGGAACGTAAGGATCGAGAGTTGGCAAGGTGAAGAAAGTCAAAGCGTTCTTTGAGGTAGGACGGAGTAGAAGGGATGAAAAGGATGCTGTAAAGGAGGGAAAGGATATGCGCATTCCGGCGAAGGCGGATGGGTAACCACTTAAGTCTGTGGCGATACTCAGAAATGTGGTCGAACTTGCGCAAGCCAAATATGAATCAAATATAATAATTTAATGTTGTTGGCACATAACTGTCCCCGTCAAACACACTCAGTTCTATTTTACCGCATCCTGCAACCGGAATAGTGCGGCCATCCCCGAAGTAAACAAACTGATCTGTCACTGGCGTAAGTCTATTAACCACTCTCGTTCACCGGTCATATGTTCAGTGGCTCCACCATCGAGCAACCATTTGTTTTTGAACTGTTTTGCAAAAGAATTGTTTATTTCACTCAGAAATTCACTTCCGCCGGTGGACCCGGTCCCGGTCGTCATGGCCACCGATACCACTGACACTATGAACGCATTTGACTTTTTCGAATGTCCCGAATATCCGCCATATTTACCACCTTGTTTACCACTATTTTTATGCTTTGGGCACTCACTTTTCAAGTGTCCCACACTACCGAACTCTAACATTTACGATTGTCCACCGAACTTCTACAATCCTTAGAGAAATTTCCCGGTTTTCCGCACTTGTAACACTTTTTCAAAAAACCAGTTCTTTTAACATACAGCGCCATATTTTCACTATTTTCTTGACTTCTCAATTTTAGCCTCTCTATCTCTACAAGAGCAGTCGAACCACCAAGTCGTCATACTTTTGCTTATCCGAGTCCACGGACTCCCAGGCCGACACAAAGTGGCTATAGTTGTCGGGTAAAGACAGCAAAACCTTTGTCATTAGAAATTTCTCTGACACTTCTTCTCCGGCTTGTTTTAACTGGCAAGCCATTTCTTGTACCTTGGCTAAAAATACCGATAGTTCCCCTACCTCGTATTTGCACTGTAGAAAACGTTGCTGCAACATTAAGGTACTCGTAGCAGACTTCGCTTCAAAAACGCTATGAAGTTTTCTCCACATTTCATCTCACATGTTAATACATGAATCATTGCTGCCTCGCTCAGTCTAGACACAATGATACTCTGCGCCTTGGCATCTTTTCTGACCCACTCGGTCGTATCTCCTGTTTCTGGCTTCACGGCCGTTACGTCCACCACTGAATACAAATTACACCCCTTCAGTGTGACTGCCGCCTGTAACCTCCAAACACTCCAGTTTTTCTGACCCTCCAACTTGATCACTGAAGCTGACGCCATCATGCCGTTGTCCATCTTGCTCGTACTCCGTCAACCAGACCCAGCGAGCCTGATGCCGTGCGTGCCTCGATTGCACCCCGCACGACCCCTTCAGACGTCGCTCAACAACACAGCCACGTGTTGTTTGTTGACAAACACGCTGCACGCCGCCGCCGCTTGCACCCACACTGACGACCGGCACCCTGCAGTCGACAACACTCCTGCGATCTTCACCTAAAACAGAGTTATGAGCGCTGGGCCCATAACTTGTTAGGACTTTGATGAGTGAAAGATCAGTATTTCTCCAGAGCTCGTTTATTATCCTCTGTTTAGGATTAATCGCAGTAATACAAAAATTGACAACAATGCGCCCACAAAATGGCGACCATACTAAGCAGTTTTCATGAACTTTGGTATAGATAACAATTCTACCAACTTAACATACACCGGTCATTCCGATACGTTCATTCATCAGTTTTACCAACAATACAAATATTTTATTTAACTTCACACATACCATTGTCCCCTAAGAACCCGTCGTTAGTAAATGCACTGGGTGCATCAGGAACGTAGTGGCTAGCATCGAACTCACTGCCGCTGACTGCTGGCCCGTTGCCGTATCCAGCGTTTCTGGAATTATAAATTGATAGTCTTTGAAATGGAGATGGGGGGGGGGGGGGGGGGGGGGAGACATTTGCTCAACAATGGGACAATATGGGGTAGTAGAACTCTTTGAGGCATGAAATGAATTGATTTGTTTTACCCGGAAGCATGGTTGCTTAAAGGTATTAGATATAATTATGGCATGGCATGTGCAACTTGGCATGTGAACAAAAAATTAAATGATGTTATACATCACACTAATATTATAAATGCGAAAGTTTAGATGGAAAGCTGGATTTTGAAGAGGTAAGTAAGGCTTTTTGCAAACATTATTGAACACAATAATACAAGTAACTAAAATTCTTTTTTTTTTTTCAAAACACTGTTCAAAGTATTAAACAACTAGCTGACCAATCCGCAGCTTCGCACGCGTAGTTTTTCAATAACAACATTAACCTCCTTTTGCGCGGTTGGGTAAAAAGTAGCCTATGTTACCCGGGGATAGTGTAGCTTCCCAACGGTGAAAGATTTTTTTAAATCGATCCCGTAGTTTCGGCGCCTATTCAATGCAAACAAACAAACAATCAAATCTTTTTTCTTTAAAATATTAGTATAGATAGTGCAAATCACTGGGTGGAATGATTTCTTAATGTGCTTCTAAACGGGCAATTTTTATGGCAATATTGCCCAGCGACATCTATTGTTAACTCATTACGGTAGGTTCTCCTGTTTTCTATAGTAAGACAACTGACAGAGCAATATTGTCTTTGTGGCAAATTTTGGGCAATATAACTTTAGTAGTTTGACCATACCTGGCTTCTCTAAGAGCATATGCAGATTGCACTAACACCACTCCACACACGATGGCTGGTAGTCTTGCTACATAGCACGCTAATTCTGCTCCACCATACACTCCTTGTAGACCCTGGAGATTGAAATAAAAATACTACATATTATAATTGTTTCAGTCTTATAGTTTGATCAGAATCGAGAGAAGAAGTGATTTACTACTTTTTGGATAATGTCCTCGCATCTGAATTTTTAATTGACTGGTGGTTCACGCTGTGCCTTTTTAGAAAAATGTTGAAATTAGAAGCGTATTTTATTATATTCTCTTTTCTACTCATTTGCATTGTGTAAAACTTTCCTTTGTCAGGACTCGTACAATTTATTTAGACGTTATTAATTAACAGATCAGGTCAAAGGCTTCAAAATGTTTGGGTCTGAGGTTTAAATTATAGATGTTTCTTACCCAATGACTAATGGACATGTAGAAGACTAGAGCACACTCAGGAATCAGCACGAGTATGACTGTTATAAGCCATGCCATCAGATATCTGTTGTTTTTCTGTAATCAGAAAAAACCTTTTTAATTTTGGGCCAACTTCTGTAACGTTTAGATTGTATCTCGATACTCTGTAACTGCAACGCTTGACGTAAGGCGCAGGAGTAGCAACTTTAGTTGAAGAAACTGCCAACTTTTTGCAAGTGTACTATTATATAGATTGGGGAAAAAATCTTTTCGCATTATAGTATGTATGAACTTGTAATAAAATTTATTTGCCTATACTATTTGTATCTGGCTGGTTTTGGTATCATTCAAAGTATAAATATTAAATAAGATAATTCCAAATTCAAATTAGGAAAATGTGTGATTTTTATATGTTTTTCGTACTGTAAAGATGAGTGAATCTAATGAAGAAATTCGATACATTTTAAAATTTTATTTTTATGGACCTAGTGCAGTGTCTGTGAGAGTAGCACAAATTTGGTTTAAGCGTTTTCAATCCGGAAATTTTGATGTCAAATATGCACGTCGCTCTGGTCGCCCTATTACGGATAAAATTGTTAATAAAAAGTGGAGCAAGCTCGGCATATCAGTAGTTACGACGTAGCTGAAGAACTGGGAATTGACCACAAAATAGTTTTGGCGCATTTGAAAAAAACTGGGTACACAAAAAAGCTCGATATTTGGGTACCCCACGAGCTCACTGAAAGAAACCTAATGAACCGTGTACTCATTTGTGATTCTTTATTACGACGTAATGAAACCGAACCATTTTTGAAAAAGTTGATAACTGGTGATGAAAAGTGGATCACGTACGACAAGGTCGTGGTCAAAGGCTGGTCAGGCTTCACAGACTGTGGCGAAACCCGGGTTAACTCGCAACAAGGTGATGCTGTGTGTGTGGTGGGATTGGAAGGGCATTATTCATTATGAGCTATTACCACCAAGGAGGACCATCGATTCTGAACTCGACTGCGAACAACTGATGAGATTAACGCAAGAAGTTGAGAGAAAGCGGCCGGAATGAATCAACAGAAGGGGTGTGGTTTTTCATCATGATAGACCTCACACATCTTTAGTCACTCAGCAAAAATTAAGAGTTTGGCTGGGAGGTGTTAATGCATCCGCCGTATATATAGTCCTGACCTTGCACCTTCAGATTTCCACCTGTTTCGGTCTCTTCAGAATTCTTTAGGCAGTGTCAGGTTAACATCACGAGAGGACTGCCAAAACTACTTGTCGCGGTATTTTGATCAGAAGCCCCAAAATTTCTATAGCAATGGGATCATGTCCCTACCTACAAGATGGCAAAAAGTTTTCGAACAAAATGGTACCTACATACTTTAGTTAAATGCAAATAAACTATATTAAAAATGTTTTGAATTTTCTTAAAAAATGCGAAGAAACTTTTTCCCCAACCTAATATACTATCTCGCAACTACAGTTGCAGTACGCAGTTTCTCAAAGTTGTATAAAAATAACACACACAAATAAACAGCGGAGATCAAAGATGCTGTGCCAGCGCAGCACCTAACTAGGTGATATGTCTAAAGGGGCTCATAAACGAGTAACGTATTCACGGCAATGTGTAGCCCAGCCCTTAATGTAGCCGACAGCTATGGCCAAATCCAGGAATATTGCTGGACAATATTGCCATATTGCAACAATATTACTAATAAATTGGAACGTAAATAAATCGAAGGCTACTAACTACTAATAGCTAATATTTACGACCGACTGGCATCTCTTGCACTGTAATAGATATTATTATCAAAGAGAAGGTCTTCTTCTTCTTTCGTGTCAATGGCTGTTTGATTTCTTAATTTTATTAGCCCAGTAGAGAGCAACTTCCACACCCCTCTCTGTTACGTGGTACAAGTCTTCTCGTGTGCAGGTGGTTGGGCAGAAAGGACATGAGAGCAGGTGGGCCATTGTTTGTGAGGTGGCCCCGCAGTGGCAATTCTCACTCACTTTTAAATGACTCAATTTCAGGATGTGATAGTACTAACTGCTTAGCAATATATTTCTATGAAGATATACGTTTACTAGGTCAGTTGGTTGCAGGCCGCACAAGATCGGTCGCTCTGAAAGTCTGGGACTCCTATGTTCAGCAATGGATGTCCTGTGGCTGATATAATAATGATGATAGTACTTACTGAGATCAGTCCATGGACTAGCGTTACAGTAGCCGCGATAACAATAGTGTAGCACGCCATTAGCAGAGCGGACGCCACGGGCAGCCCGCTCTGAGACTCCACGACCCATACTATCTCGTAGATAAGAGCTATTGCGTATGCCACCTGAAAACAGAAACAAATCGTTGGTCACTACTGTCCGGTACAACATGCTCAACCTACTTGCGTACTGTCGAACTGCACGATTTGACATGGGCTGTATTAATATTAAATCATTTAATTGAGGCAACACTAAAATAGTTACAAGATAGTAAATAACTATAAACGGCCTATAAAGATATCTAAGCTTAAAATATATCATCATCATCATCATCTCAGCCTTCCCGCAACTCTCGCGATGTCGTCCGACCATCTGGCTGGTGGTCTGCCAACTGGTCAGCACCCTTCTTGCGGCCACCACTCGGTTGCTGCCTTCGTCTATCTTCCGTCTTTCCTCCTTGCCAAGTGTCCAGCCCATCTCCACTTCAGCTGGTTGATCCTTCTACCCACATCCACGACTTTAATTCTGCGTCGTATTTCGATGTTGGGTATGTGGTCCAAAAGCCTAAAATAGCTTTTGTAATAAAAACCTAAACACCCTTCCGCCAAAAATCTTCATTCATGAAGGTCGGCAGATATTAGGTCGGAACTCTCACCACGACGGAATCAAAATTAACCCAACCAGCCGATGTGACGTCACGGACAACCATATTGCATTGTGTGTAGGCAGGTCAGGCGCTATGGGACAACCGTAATCATTATTTTTGAAGTAAAACTTCTTTACGTACGCTTGACTTGGGGAGTAAGCTGGTGAATGCGTTACGAAAAGTGCGAACGGAAGTTGAGAGGGAGATATAAGTTAGTGAAGATAGAAAGAGAGATACGTTACGTATATTTTTAAACGTTAATGTCGAGTGCGAGTTGCGTCTGTCGAGAATGAACATAGACCGATCGACCTACAGACGTGTGGACAAATAAGTATATGAACAATTTCATAAATCAATATTTTTAAAAAGAAGTTTTACTTCGGTCGTCTGGTCTAAAGCACACTCGTTTTTTTACTGGTTAGTACGTCCGTTGGTCGGTCGGTTCACATCTGGGTGTTTGGGTCCAACCAAACTGAGCCGTCTGTTAATGCTTTAAAGATTGAACTAAAAACTTTTTTTTAATTGATGATAGTCAAGCGCTTGACCACTACTTCACCTGAATGGTGAGATGTGAGTGATGGTGAGATCAAAGATGGAATGAGCACGCTTGCCTAGAAATAACCTATTCACTCAGGACTTGAAGCCTACGAGATTAAACTGGTCGGGAAAAACATACGTCGGAAGAGAGTTTCCACTCCGTACCTTAAAATCAAAAAAATTTAAAATGTTTTATTAGTTTTATATCAATTTTTTAAAATTCTGGTTAAAGCCCTGGCTCTTGGCGCTGAACTAGCGTGAGCTGTATGCCAGGAGTTAGTTTCTTCCCCCATTGAATGACAAAAGAAAATACAAAGTGGTACAATAGTTACAATGACAGTCAATAGAGATACCTATAATAGTTATAATGCTAGATTCTCGTAAATAGTCAATATAATTTAGGTAGATGTTATACTAATCCTGATGTATAAGTGTTTATCTATTTATTTATTCTGAAACTACTTATACCACTACTTGTGTTGTTGTAAAACTAGTAGAAGGGTGATTTCCAAAAGATTTGTTCTATTTAAACACACGAGATATGTAATAAAAACTTTATGGAAATCATCCTTAATTTCTTTAAGTTTTTCTGTAAAAATTAAAACGGTGTAAGTATATTTTGTAGCTTCGTTGATGGTTTCACTATTTCTTTTTGTTTTTAAATTTTGTTTGATTTTTTAACACCAATAAAAAAATTGTATTTAACCCGGGGTTGAAAACAAGCAACCCTTTAGGCCATTTTAATGACACCTAAAAAAAGTTTTTGCGAATGTTTCTTCTGGTAAACAATTATCAGGTCTTGCCACAAAATAATGCTCCTTAAATAGTGCTTTAGCGACGACTATCAAAAATTATTATTACATCCAAACATTTTTATACACGAAACCCAGACCTTAGCGAAGTCAGCGCATTCTAAACTACAGGTAGCGACATCTAGTTCTGTTTTCAAAACTACAGATGTTACATCTAAGATTATTTTGTTGTAAGCTAAAATTGCTGTTGTTTATTATCGCTGTAATTATTATATTACAGATAATGTGGCATTGTTACAGTAGAACTAAATATTAATTTTAATTAATGTCAATTAAAATCCTAACTAGCATTTAGTTGTGTATTAGGATTGTGATTAGATTGTATTTATTAATATAATCTTAATTATTAGGATTGTATTATTATTGTGTATTATTATATATTGTATTATTATTGTGTATTATTTTATTACCTACATGTTTGTTTTCTTTACCTACATATTAAAAAGATCTTCTATAACTGTCACAAACTTTACATACTTACGAAATCTTTTTACCAATCTTAATTGAGCCCTGGTTAATTTTGATTCACCCTAGAGTTTTAGTAGTGCGTTAATATCAGAGGCCAGTTAAACTGGTCATATCGCAGCCTTGTTATCATGTGACGAAACTAGTTGTAGAAGTGAGAGCGTATGGTGTAATATGGACTTTAAAGGGCTTTTGGTAGTAGGGGTACCTACATAAACCTACTGATTTATTGACCGTTTCCAAGTTACTACTTCGAAAATAGTTTTCGAGAATCTGCATTAGCAGATTTGGAAATTCATTAATTGTTTAATAATTTTTTGAATGTGTTTCATTGTAGATATACTTTGGAATAATTCAGTAGGTACTTTGGAATAATTCATATTGAAAACATGTTTTTGGTTTGACGACATGCTAGTTTTCTCATGAAAATAAAATTATAAATAATTGCTGAATTTCGATTATCTACAAAAAAAAATGTTAAATTGTACTAACATTTATTTACTAAGACTTAATTTTTATAAAAGATGTTCAGTACTTTTATTTTTGGTAGATTCTATCCAAAAGCTGTAGGTACATCAAGGTTAATCACGCCATGATTTTGTTATCAATAATGTCTTAATATAGAACAACTTTTTGTTCAACTTTCTTTATTATTTATTCTTTATTGTACACAAGAAAATACATTATAAAGTACAGAAATAGAGGACATGTACAAAGGCGAGCTTAACCCTATGAAGAGTTTCTTCCAGCAAACCTTTGAGGCTAGAGAGAGAGAGATGATTTTAAAGGTAGGTGCGTGTACAAGAATCATAAATATGTACATATATCTTAAACAAATAAAACGAAATATACCAACAGAAAGAAATAAAATGAATGAATATAATAAATTAAATAAATAGACTAATATATACATAAATAAATATATACCTACAATAAAATAAAATTACAGAGAAAGATAGTGCTCTTTAACTTTCCGTTTGAAAATGCTAAACGACGGACTAGCGCGAACTTCATGGGGTAGGGCATTCCAAATTTTCATATACGGCAAAGGAGCCACCATAGCGGCTTGAAGTGCGTTGAGGTGTTTTGAGGAGCAGGGACTTAGAGGACCGGGATGTCACACTGCGAGGGACAAGGAGTTCAAAGCGTTCACGGAGGTAGGGAGGAGAGAGTGGGCAATATAATACTTTAAATAAGAGTAAAAGAACGTTAAGATCACGAAGAAGACGAATAGGGAGCCATTTAAGTTGGGATCTAAACATGGATACGTGATCGAACTTGCGCAGTCCGAATATAAAACGGATGCATAAGTTCTGTAGACGTTCCAGTTTATTGAGAAGTTCCTCCGTGGCATCAAGAAAGCAGACATCTGCATAGTCGAGAAGGGGCAGCAACAGGGCTTGGGCGAGAGTAATTTTTGTTTCAAAGGGCAGAAATTTCTGAAGACGTTTGAGGGATTGAAAAGAGAAATGCACCATTTTGCTTATTGCATTGATGTGGCTGGCCCATGATAGCTGATTGTCAAAAATGACACCAAGGTTCTTAGCCTTGCTCGAGTAAGGTATAGGCACTTGACCGAACTGGATTTGAGGAAGGGTAGACTGGTTGACAACACTCAGCATGTATGGACTTCCTAAAAGTAGAACCTGGGACTTAGAAGGGTTAACCAATAGACCAAAGGTTTTAGCCCGTGTGTTAATGCGGTCAAGATCAGCGTTCATCTGGTAAACTCCCTCTAATATGTCCTCGGCTTTAAAGTGTCGATCAATTTGTAAGTCGTCGGCATAAAGATGGCAATGAGAGGAAATAACAAGAGTAATAGAGTTGATAAAAATTGAGAAAAGTAGAGGGGAAAGGACGCCTCCTTGCGGAACACCAGCAGATATATCGCACCAGTCAGAGCAGGACTCGTTCAACCGCACACACTGCGAGCGTCCGGAAAGATAAGATTTGTCATTATGTAGTTCGTGCTACTCAAGAAATTAGCATAGATGACAAGCACTTGACAAGTTACCTTGACCACTACCTATAGTTGCGTAAAAGCCTTTAAAATATACGATCTACCTCTTGCCAGTAAATACATATCTTTGCTTTGTATACGAGTAGGTACTACGTCCATAGCTAGAGTGACAAAATGAATGCACAACGTGACAAAATGTTCTTCACAAATTAGAGACATCTCTTCATCTCTACGCAACATAATTTAATCAAATTTTGACATTTCAGTGGGAGTATTTTATCGTACTTTTTTGAAGACGAGATACCGAGATAAATGATTAGATTTGTATGAAAATTAAGAATATAGCATTAGTGTGTTTTATTGAAGCAAGCCAATGAACGGAGAACATTAATATTATAAAGCGACAAAATATACCTTGTCTTTCGAGGTTCAAATCGTAGCTGAAGTCAGTCTGGTTCGTAACTTTTGGGTTGATTTTAAATTATGCGTACGTACCTAGCTCGCTTCAAAACGATTCAACGGCTGAACTCGTTAAAGTAGAATTTAGACCAGATCGGAATATTTAAATCATTGTGTCACTTGTTACATATAGCTTATTGAATTTGAAAACGAGACCATTTGAGTTACGAGTTGGTCCCAAATGACAAAATTCAAAATTACAAAATCAATTATCCCACACCTCCTTACTATTATTATTATTTCGAAAGTAACTCTGAATGTATATTTGTTACGTTTTCGGTTTATGATTTCAATGAAATTTAGTGTATAGATAGATTATGACCGGGATTGAGACATAGGCTATTTTTACTCTCCTTCTGCGTGAACCCACGAGCGGGTCAGCTAGTATGGGATAAATAGTATTGAGTGGGTTGGTAAATGAACAAGTGCTCACGATAAGAAACAAAGAATGTTAACTAATTAATTGGCAATATAAGTAATTGCAAGCCTACAAAAGCGTGTGCTGTAAATGAAATAGATCTGCTTCCGAAGATGAAAGCCTGATTTTAATTAGTTAAACACGGAGGAGAAGAGATTAAGTACTGATTGATTATGGCGTCTTGTACCAAGTACCAAAGTAACCTACATGAACTTGACTTTGCTACGACTTTTCGATATTAGTGGTCGCAACATCTATACTTATTTATTATACATGGTGTCCTTTAAATCGCTGTTTTCCCAGAACAAACGTTGTTCAGGTCATGGTCTACAAAGGGTTTATAACCTCAAATTAAAAAAAAATGAAATCTGGCGCCTAGAGCGACCGCTCCTGTCGCTCTACCCCCGGGGCCGGCGCTGTACGCTTGTCTAAAAAGAACCTGTTCACTCTGGGTTTGAAGACTCCAAAACATACGCCTATATCATATTAAATCCTGTCCCAGGCACTAAAACAACTGCGTTCTTTATACAGCTAGTGATAATTTCTAACAGGCGCTATAAAAACAATATCAATCATCTTCCACAGAGGCCTCTTGTAAATGTAGGTACAAACTACCTATAAAAACTTCACCGTGATCATTTTTCTTTAATGTATGTTTTGGCAAGATAATGGCAGAAGCATTAAACCCTGATAAAGTAGTAGCCAGAGGATAAGTAAGGTTTGGAGACATCGTGCCTGAACGTCATTGGTTTTGAAATTACTACGACAGTGTGATGCATGATTTGCAAATATTTGTTCCGGGTTTGGATATTGTGGTATGGTAGGTAACCTACCATGGTAAAAGTCGTAACCAAAGATACAGGGAATCCAAGTGTTGGTTCAAAAATGTGGACGTTTGGGTAATATAAAAAAACGAGTGTGCTTTAGACCACACGACTAAAGTAAAAGTTCTTTTTCAAAATATTAATTTATAAAATTATGAATTACAAAATTGTCCACTCGTCTGTAGGTCGATCAGTCATATGTTAATTCTGGACAGACGCAACTCGCACTCGTACATGAACGTTTAAAAATATACGAAACGTAACTCTCTCTCTTTATATCTTCACTAACTTATATCTCCCTCTCAACTTCCATTCGCACTTTTCGTAACGCATTCACCAGCTTACTCCCCAAGTCAAGCGTGCGTAAAGAAGTTTTACTTCAAAAAAATTGGGTGTGGCTGTGTCATGGATACGGCCGTGTGTTGTTCTTGAATACGTGTAGGTAAAAGGTAATATTTTCTATACAAAATATAATATACGCTATTTATGTATGTTATAATTATGTTTGAACACTAAGAAGTCCTTCGGGTCGTACTAAATGGAAATCTCGAAACTCAGCAAAATGACCTCAAAATGGCGGCGCATTCCAGTCGACGCGCGCGCGATGCCTACAGTCCCCTAGCGTTACGAATTTTTTGATTATTTAGCTATCCAGTGGTGTAATTTAATTTTGGGTGGAGATGATAGATATGTAGCTGCAACACCAAACTGTATTCCCCGATTTTGTTATTATTCGTTTTTTGAATTGCCTCCCAATAGGCAAGCAATTTTAAAAACGTATTTACATTAAAAATTGGTACTAAATAACTTACCAAAGCATAAGCAGCGATGAACCCAGAAGCGGCAGTGACACTGCAGCAGAATATCTTGCTGACTGCCGGCCTCATTCGCAGCTTCGGCGTCTCCATATCACTCAGCTCATTGCTGGTAGACATCTTGCCTTCATTCATAGTTTCCTCTGTTTTATATTGTTACATCACTGGGTGAACAAAACAATCTCCTATATCTCTTCAACCATTTTAACAAAGCTTATAATTTTATTGAGTTGAATTTTGTTTCAAATGATTTTAGTGTATCTTTCATAGTTTTTTATAGACACTGAATGAAAGATGTTCGAAAACTATTATCTCCGATCGAAATAATTCGTACGCATCATCTCAAATTCTTTGAGAGGATGGTTTTCTTATTTTTGCTCATGTCCGAGATACTGAAAAAAATATGAACAGATTTTAGATATAAATCGAAGTTGTAAATAAAAAACTCAGGAAACTTTTTCATATTCTAAAAATATTGTAGGTGACCAGTCTGGCGCATCTTATTCACTTGTTATCTTATATATTATCTTTCTTTATATTATCTTTGCAGGAAGTAATGAAAAATCACATTTATATGCAAAAGCATTATCAATAAACAACAATGAATCGAAAACTGTTAGGTACTCATTTCCTACTCGCAACAAGAAATTGTGCTTAAGATTGCTTAATAGGATGGGAATATTCTTCATACGGGCAGGTTTGTTGTATAGAGCATAATTGCTATTCCTTTGATAGTTACTTGTTTGGGTGAATAAACGCGGAAACGCAACTGACAAAGGATTAACAATTACGTTGCGTTTACTAATACATGCATAGGTCTCATAAACCAGCTTGATCAATAAAGAAAATTTAATTAACTAATCTGTCGAAAATACTTTTTAAAATGTATAATCATTAGACAAGCATATTGACCAGTTCTTTCGTGTGGTATAACTATCTGTTTATCCGTCGTCTGTTTTTCCTAAAGAATACAATCCGGCCGGAATAAGGTAAGAGTGAATAGGTTTCTTCTAGATCTTCGTGCTTCATCTTAGACCACATTATCGCTTACCATCAGGTGAGATTGTGGTCTAACGAAGCAGCGGCGTAGCGTGGGTGTCGGCCGCCTGGGGCGTAAGACAATTTTGACGCCCTCTTATTTAGGTATTTCAATTTAATTTATACTATACACTACATATATTAATTCTAGAGAACTTTTCGGCAAGAAAAGTCATCATTATTTTGCATTATACAGGTTATATTTTATATATCAGTTTATCTAAGTTTTACAATCACGTTTATTAATACAAAAATTATTTTACTTCAATAAGTAATTAAAAATTCCTTGCTCTTTTCAATCGGTCCAAATTTGTAGTTGTGATAAAAATATGAAAATGGTTCAAATATTTTTATTATTTATTGTGAAATTTTACAGCCCCCTAAAAGGTGCCGCCCGGGGCGGGCCGCCCCTGCCGCCCCCAATACGCTACGCCACCGTAACGAAGATCTATCCAGTTTATAAAAAAACGGTCAAATACCTACTACAAATTAAAACATAATAAAAGAGGGCATAGTTTGGTGTGACAAAAACAATGGATAGGTCCAAGGAACGCTAATTTTCTTTTTAACAACAAACTGACTAAAAGACTAAATACTATTTTATTTTCCTCGCATTCGTGATGAAAAGTTATGTTATACTCGTGTGTAAGCGATCAAATGCACACTCTAAAATATCTCGGGTACAATTGATCACTTACGCCCCTTGTTGATCGAGCAAAGCGAGATCTGTAAATCAACTTTGGCAAATCGGCTTTGTATCTATGTATGTATGTTTGTCCAAGGATAACTTTCGAACCGTTTATCTGATCATCGTGAAATTTGGTATTAGGTAGGTAGTGATGGCACAGTTTTGATGAGATTAAATGAGCTAAAAATGTGGGAGGGTTGTTGAGATATTAGGGTTCAAGAGGGGTAAAAAAAACAAAATGGGACTATCCGGTCAAGTTGCATTTCTAATAAAAGGTCTTTGTAAGTACATTTTCACCCCGTTTTTATTTTTAGTTTACACCTTGTAGTTTTTAAGTTATTAGCCATAATAAAAAATGAACTTTGACAAAATTCACAGGGTACACCAGTGACCCCACAGTGCTGAACTTTGGTATGACTGTGGCTTAAGTGACACAAATATTGGGAAAAGTCTAAAATCCAGAATAACTGCAATTACTACCCCAAAAAAAGTAAGCAATTAACATGAACTCCCGTTACCTGTAATGTTAACTGTAGGTCTGTAGGTCAAGTTGTTGGGTAAAATATTTTGTGGCACTATTTTGATAGTCAAAGAGTACAAATAATATTTTTTTGTTTTTAAGGGAGACTTGCGAGATCTCAGTTCGGGGCGAACTATTCAGTTGTTGTAGGCTTAATATCGGTCGGCGAGAGTATAGGTTATGGGCAAGGAAATTTTAAAGGTCGGTAACATGCGAGTGTGCTCTGCGTGTGAGTTTAGTGTTAGGGGTTTCGTCTTCAAATACCTCACGAGTTTCCCGATGAGAATGTCAATTTTATCTACGGGTACGGTAGCTTACAATGAAAATTCTAACTGATTCATTCATATCTAAGGCTGAATGAACTGTTTTCATTAGAAGGTACGCTTGAGTATCGTTTCTTGCTTGAGAAGTTCTAGCATACAATCGTAAGTGCCCACAATGTATATTTCGCCTATATTTACAATCATTCTACTGTTAGTATGTTGATAGACAGCATTGATCTCATGTGAACCGCGACCTTTCCAACACAATACTGGGAACAACTAGTAAATAGGTGTTAACTACCTTGGCTAGTTTTGTATGTAAATATCGAGCAATGACCTCAACTGTTCTACCACAGATTATGTTACTCGTAATGTGCTGTGTTTTGAACTTAAAAACAGTTGAGTTATGTAGGTCAGTGCCGTATGGTATGGTAACAGAATAATAATTAAATTGTTAACTCAATTTTCAAGATTGCTTCGAGAACCTATTTCAAGGTTTAGTGTGCTATCAAGGGGTCGATTGTTTGTGGATCGGGGTCACGTATGAGGGAATTTGTGATAGGCACTTACTCCAGATTTGTAAACTATTTTAAATTCAATGGTTTTGATGTTATTGTTTGTTACTAACAGGGGTAAGTGGGTAATACGTACTCAAACATTTGATTAAGCGATTGAGGTATGAGAAAATTGTTGTGAAATTTGACAGAATAAAGATTGCTGTGGGAGCCGTTGTGCAACAAGCACAAGATGGATTTCTCAAGAAATCTGTTGCCTGTGCTTAGCAGTGTACATCTTATGGTTTATATGATAATGGCGATGGTTTAAAGTGGGGTGACTAAGAAAAACCCGTAACAAACGATAGTTGCTTTAACAGTGCCGGTGGATCCATAAGGCGGATTAGGCAACTGCCTAGGGGCCCGTCACCGACTAGGGATCCACGGGGCCTAGTCGATGCAGGCCACGCACCATGAAAAAAAACCTTTCATTCGTGACATTCCCATTATTTATATCCGGTAATGTTGCCACAGAAAACAATATTTACTTACTGTAAAAAGCGTTACAATCAACTTTTCCGAATGTATTAGTAGCATTGCAAATATATAGAAGTCTAATGATATCAAACGCCACAGGTTACCGAAATTTTTCTAAATAAAAATTAATTAAAAAACTGCCTTTGTTCACCAATATCACAGGACCGTTTAAATTCATTGTCGATAATGGCGATTGAAAATGATGTGTTGGAAAAGGTCAATTTCCAAGATGTTTTAAACGATTTGTATCTAAAAAAGTTAGAAGAGTTGCTATTTAAACTTATTGTACCTTCAAAATATTTTCTTTCCTCTGGTTCTGGTTACTTATCTTTATCAGACATCTAAAACGTAACATCTGAAGGTGTATTTAAACTAACTAGAAGACATCTTGCTCAAGGATGTTTGATTTGATTGTAATTATTTTTGAATTCACGTATTAGCTTATTCGTTTATTAGCTTAGCTACCTACTTAGTTATAGTCATCATGTAGGAGTAATTACGATACCTGTGGGTAGTACTTAAGCCTTTGTTTCTCCTTGCATATAAGATTAGTCTTGTATTGTCTGACCTTGGCCCACTATCGTCTAATAGTCGTAGGTTTATCTTCCATCCTATGTGTTTAATTATCACCTAGTGTTGGTAGTTTACTGTTATGAATATGCTTTCTTTGTTTATCAAACCTAACAAGGTTTACCTAACAACTGCTTTCAAAATTACGTAACATTATGTTTACCAAAATCAAGCTTTGAATTTTAAACTGCTGCAGAATGTCTGCTAGTCTGCAAACTCGTTTATTTCTAAAAAAACAAGCTAAGATTGTAAATTAATAAAAAAATTTTTTTGAAATTAAGCACATTATAACAAACATCTTGTAATTTGAGGGTCCTAGGTTCCAGAACCAAAAATAACTTAGCGTAAGACCTTCTTTTTCATTAGTAGTATTTGTAACTTTTAGCATTCTATCTTTACTTAAACTGGGTAAAAGGGATTTATATAGATTCTATTAACTAGTATTCATGTCTTTGCCTAAATTGAATCTTGTCTAAGCATGCGTAAGAAGCAGGTATTGTCCTCTCTAAGGTAGTGAACCTATTAAGAGTTGAATCATCTACAATACAAACAAGACAATGCAAGGACAAAGAGTGGTGATTTGTCGCGGTTGTCAATGACATTGGGAGGTTCTGAAGATCTATATGAATCTACAATTTGACTGAGCTACTAAGAAATCTTAAGAAGCTGGATTAAATCGTCGTCCGTCCATACTACCTAATATTATAAATTCGAAAGTAGCTCTGTCTCTCCGTTTGTCTGTATCTCTGTTTGTTACGTTATCACGACTAATGCCGGGTTCCTATATCCGTCGGTAACCAGCTACGATTCGTTTCTCCTTGAAACCGTGTCAAAAGTTTAACACTAGTTTGACACTTTTTCATGGAGACACGAGTGGTAGTCGGTTATCGACGGATATAGGAACCGGCCTTAAACGGCTAGACCGATATTGATGAAAAGCTTGTATGTATATAAATAGACGAAATTGAGGTAGGTCTTAAAAGCGTTAACGCGGTGATTCAGCTGAGAACCACAAGTAATAGCAAGATTTGACTAACTACTTGAAAATACCTAGCACAGTCTTCGTAAAATAAACTCGTAAGCTAAAAACCTAGATCAATGCAGTCCAAATGGCCTTACGCAGGTAAATCAACCTCGAGAAAAAGAACGAGAGAGAAACTTCGAGATTCACAGAATTATATCGAAGAAAATTGATTCACGAAACTCAAATGACCATAGGCATGAGAAAATTATCGTAGCTATAAAGTAGAGCACTCAGACAGATGATACTTTCCATAAATTTGTCTAAGATATAAATGGATGGATGAGAGCGTTTATGGAGTTTTCATTGTGAAATGTGTTTGAATGGAAAGGATACCGCTGCATTCGTTGCAACACATCGAAACATAGGATAATAATAAACAAGTAACTTTTAACAAAAATATAACCAACTTCAGATAACAGTAAAAACCAAACTAGGTACTCTACCAATTTAGATGAAATTTCAATGGGATTAATCTAAAAGTATATTCTTTCAAATAAAAAACTATTTTTTTCAAATCGGTTGATATATAACGGAGTTCTGAGCTAACAAACAAAACATAAAAATTAAACACATTTAAGACTTATGTATATGATTTATCATGGATGCCGTTGTCAGAACTGGACCAAATGTAAATGAGACCACACGGGAAGCACAAGCTTTCAAATAAAAAAATAACTATCAAAATCGGTTCACCCAGTTGAAAGTTCTGAGGTAACAAACATAAAGAATACAGTCAAATTGAGAACCTCCTCCTTTTTTGAAGAAGGTTAAAAATATAACCGACTTCAGATAACAAAAAAAACAAACTACAGAACCGATTTCGAAAAATTTCTATGGGACCAATCTGAAAGTATATCCTTTCAAATAATAAAAGAATTATCCAAATCGATTGATAAATGACGGAGTTATGAGGTAACAAACATAAAAACGTCAAATTGAGAGTCCAGTTCAGATAAAACCTCTTTATAAGATCAGCCTAGCTAGCATAGGCCGCCCTAGAAAATAGAGTTAAATGTCATAGCCTAGAATAGAAACGTAGAAACATTTGTACGGGCGTGTTTCTACTCTCCACGATAAAATTAATTTTACTTTGTTCTTCTATAGAGACGTGGAGAACGTTTTTAAGGTAGTCATGCTACTAAGGCAGTAAGTTTATAATTTTCTATATTAGTATGATTCAATATAACCCTGTCTCTCTATCTAGTAGTTCAGCTCGTAAACCATTAACAATGTAAATGCAATTTCCACGTTTTCCCTGCCTATTCAATTTAAACTTACTTTTACGACTTACGAGTGGAGCCTACTAGGCGCCAACCTATACTTTGTAACCAACTCACGTATATTTTAACTAGTGCGCAAATCGATTTGTTTCGCTTTCCTTAGTAAAAGCGTACTAGTATTATTTATTCTGTGGAAAGTCCTTATCGAGCATTGAACTCGTTCTAGTGAAAACAGTCATTTACTACTGAAGGATTTATTTTATGACTAGAGTTTGGATTTTATCAGTAAACTCTTCTATTAGGCCTACTCATAGCTCAAGAGATTTTAATATCAATCTAGCTCGAATCACCAGTTATTTTTTTTTTGGTCTCTCAACACAAAGACCAGTAGATTTATAGTGACCACTTCAGGTGAATCATCATATGTTTCATCAGTATCTTTATAAGCAGATTATATAGTGTTATCTCTGTTATTCGTAAAGTGGGCGTACAATGACGTTGGGATTCGAGTTATGGAGCTCAAATGGTCTTGGGCGGGACACTTGGCTAGACGTGGTGATGACAGATGGAGCAGGACAGTGACTGAACGGTGGCCGAGGAGCGAATATAGAAAGGTGGACGACATCGTAAAGGTCGTGGGCCGTCAGTGGGTGAGACTAGCGAAGGATCGTGGTGGAGGGCACAAACTTGGGGAGACCTATACCCGACAATGCATGACCCCAGGCTGTGGATGACGAGGCATATTTTAAGAACATAGACTTAAAAAAATGCTTAGACAAAAAAAAGAGAACTAGGTACTCTATCGGACGGAATTGAAAATCAATATACTACACCCAACGCGACGACCCTGGCGAAGTGGGCAAATAGCCGGATTCTTTTTCGTGGTCAATCTTTTTACAAGCTAGGTAATACGAGTATGTATGTTTGCCCGGGTGAAATCTTGCAACTGAATTTTGAACCCGTTCCCCTCAACCGATTGAGCTGCAATTTGGAATACATATATAACTTCGGTGACAAATGTGACAATACGGTACCGTGGCAGTGGTCTCATGATGGAGACGGATGCTGGACAACGGAACTTCTGAATGGATTATAGTAGGCTACTAGTTTTTGGGCTCATCTGAATCTGATTGCGGTTCCTATTATGAAATGTACTAAAAGTAATTTTTTAACAAAGAACTTATAAGCCTAACTGATTTGTCAAACAGAAATAATTTACCTTGTGGTCAAACTAGACGGCTGAGACACAGTAGGTTACGGGTTTAGTTCCCGCAACGGAACGATTATTTCGGGTCTGGAAGTTTCTCTATCTATACTTCACACTAATATTAGAAATGCGAAAATTTGGATGTTCATTTATATATTTATTTGTTTGTTAGGTACTCAATTACGTCGTAACGGCTAGACAGAATTCGATGAAATTTAGTATGTATGTAGATTATAACCTGGATTAACACATAGGCCACTTTTAATTCCATAAATCAGGTCTCATGGGATAAAAATAGGGTATCAAGTCATGTTGCAACAGCGGGTTTAGCTTTATTTCTAGGTTACCTACACATTTAGTAGTGTAACACGTACGAATTCAGGGGGAAACAGCTAGTATACAATAAAGAAGAAATTTTTTTACGTAATGATCACCGGAAACATGGTTCCGATTTAAAAAAATATTTTACTTATAGAAAAGCTACACTGTCCCCGGGACCTTCTATATTTTACTTATAGAAAAGCTACACTGTCCCCGGGACCTTCTATATTTTACTTATAGAAAAGCTACACTGTCCCCGGGACCTTCTATATTTTACTTATAGAAAAGCTACACTGTCCCCGGGACCTTCTATATTTTACTTATAGAAAAGCTACACTGTCCCCGGGACCTTCTATATTTTACTTATAGAAAAGCTACACTGTCCCCGGGACCTTCTATATTTTATTTGGTTAACAATCCGTGTGTAGCCCGGGTGGATAAGTTAGCATATTACAACTATGTATTTGTGTACCTACTTTATTAGTTATCTGGTTCCGATAATAACAAGCTTTACATAGTTTGAGGCTAGATAGCTTTTTGTGAATTGTCCAGAATAAAAAAAACAGTTCACTAGGTTATGAATATTTCGCCGTAACTATTTCGCCAACCAACAAGGTAATTACCAACTAATCTGAAAAAATACCCGACATTACAAACGCGGAAGGCTATGTTATAAGTTGCAAGTTCTTGCACCATAGCGTGAGTGCGATGCCAGCATTGTTGTACATTGTTTGCTGGGTTGAATGAACATGGGAGGTATTGTGACCTCTTAGGCTCAAGCAAAGAGGCTAAATAGCATGCCAACGTGACAAAAAGAGGTAGGTAAAAGCCCTCTACTCATTAGATACCTCTCATCCAAATGTTTGCAGTCTTGACTATTAAATTTTTATACACTTTTAATTTATTTATTGTACATATATTACATCAATAATTCCTTCGTATGGACGCATAGTGGACGAATAGCCGGCTGAGACGTAGAAGGTAGCGGGTTCTATTCCCACCGCGGAACAAATGTTTGCATGATCTACAGATATTTGTTCCGGGTCTGGTAGTTTCTCTATATTATAAGTATGTATTTACAAAAAAAAGTATATAACTATTCTATCAGTTATCTGGTTCCTATATTACAAGCTTCGCCTAGTTTGGGGCTAAATAGCGCTGTGTGAAATGTTCAGCAATATTATTAATATGATCTATAATTTGTAAGTTAAAAATAAAAATCTAAAATGATTTTAGTATCATCATCATCTCAGCCCACATCCACCCACAGCTGGATATAGGCCTCCTCGTTATCACTCCACTCTCTCCGGTCCTGTGTTAGTATTATTGGTAATAATAAATTATGAATTATTTAATGTCCAAATGATAATTAAATAGTTATTTGTTATACAAGAGTTCAAAGTTGCTTTTTAACCGCGTGCTCAATTTTGATGACCGAGCAAGCGAGGGAATCAATAGAGCACGAGGTGAAAAATCTTTGCTTTTCAACCCACCTCAGCGAGGAAATGACTGAATGCAAAAAAAGTAATACACAAAGAAGGTTTCGAGTCTGAGTTTTTAACAATTTAAAAAAGGTTGTATGATAAATTCGGCACCATGGAGGTAGAAGTAAATAGGCTTAATGATGTTTGAATTCACAAACTTAGTGCACACGATGTTCTAAATTCAATTTACCTTATCCTCTAGCGGATAAAAACGGCTTTTCAACTCAGATATCGAAGAGCAACAATACTCTTTCCCGAGATGGGGAGGGGGGATGAAAAGAAAATTAATCATTTAGGGTCAAAAACTGATAAAATTAAAAAGTCAATACACTATTGCGCTACATACAAGTCAGTATTAGATACTACTAATTCTACACAAACGTGTTTGTTTTCTACACATTTTCAGGTTTCTTTTAGGCCCACGCAAAAGTACTTCAAAACATTAGAATAGAATAATTCTTTATTGTACACCAGGAATACTTAAAAACTAATTTATGTTAAATATAGTATAATGATCGGCCTTATCGCTGAATGCGATTTCTTCCAGGCAACATTTGGATGGAAACATTATTTTAGATTTGCGCGATTCGTTTCAATAATAAAGAGATATCAAATTATAAGTAGTCTTGTTACTTGAATTAAATAAACTAGTGGTTCGCCCCGAACTAATATCTCGCGAGTCTCCCATAAAAACAAAAAAAAATTATTTGTAATCTTTGACTATCAAAATAGTGCCACGAAATAAATAACCAATTCGCTAAACCTACAGTTTCATTCAAATTACAGGTAACGGGAGTTTATGTAATTGGTTACTGTTTTTTGGGGTAGAAATTGGAGCTCTAGATTTTAGATTTTTCCCGATATTTGGGTCACTAAAGCTACACGCATACCAAATTTCAGCACTGTGGTGTCACTAGTGTACCCTGTGAATTTTGTCAAAGTTCAGTTTTTATTATGGCTAATAACTTCAACTTGTTAAAACAACAAGGTTTAAACTAAAAATAAAAACAGGGTCAAAATGTACTCACAAATACCTTTTATTAGACGTGCCACTTAACCGAACTATATACCAAATTTAAATTTAGTATTTAGTGATGATCGGATAAACGTTTCGAAAGTTATCCTCGGACAAACAAACATACATACATACATACATACAACGCCGATTAACACAAGTTTATTTATAGATCTCGCTTCGCTCGATCAATTAAATTAATAAGGTTGGCACCCTGTTTTATAATTATCATTCTTGGGTAGTTGTGGTTGTCCAATTACTTATTGCTTTCGATTTGGATAAAACGAGCCATAGAAGTTGAAAACCGTACATGTGGGCATACTAGGTAATCGTAAATTTAAAAGTTCAATGCCTCCACATGACAACCGCACTGCCGCACGCTTCATATAACAAAGGTTAATTTATTATCTTTCGTTCTTTATTTTCGCGACTCCAAACTGTGAAAGGCAGTTAGCCTTTGAACGTCCTCTTCGCACCGTCATCTGTGACCTCAATTACCAACCCACATATCCCATATTTAGGGTTCAGTTTGTCGTAAAAGAACAGTGAACAGTTAGGACCACTTCCGCTGGGGCATATGATGATACGAGAACGTGATGGGACTTGAAGAGTACTGTCTGTTCGTGATCTGAATAGGTTGTGATAATTTTGTGTTGACGGATTTTGAAGGGAAATGTGGAATATTAATGTATGCATCACTTCTAAGAATCCATATATTTTCATCCAATGATTGTCTGGAAGAGATCGCTTTTAGCGATAAGACCGCTACTTGTATTTCCGCGTGTCTTCTTATTTGTTTTTATCTTATTTTTCTAATTTGAGTGTGATGTACCATAAAGCGTTCTATCTATATTTTGTATCGTTATTTATATGTACCTACTACTAGCTGACCCTCCAGCGGCTTCGCTCGCGTGGTCAGCCTCTGTCCCAATCCCGATCATACTCTATCTGTATGTATACCAAATTTTATTGAAATCAGTCCAGCAAGTGATGACCTATGGCATTGAAACGTGGTCCTTTACTCATGGCCTCATGACCAAGCTCAAGGTCGCTCAACGAGCTATGGAGAGGGCTATGCTCGGGGTTTCTTTGCGTGACAAAATCCGCAATGAGGAAATCCGCAGAAGAACTAAAGTTGCCGACATAGCTCTCAAAATTAGCAAGTGGCAATGGGCAGGCCACATCGCTCGTAGAACCGATAACCGTTGGGGAAGAAAGGTTCTCGAGTGGAGACCACGGACTGGAAGACGCAGCGTAGGCCGGCCCCCCACAAGGTGGACCGACGATCTAGTAAGAATCGCGGGGAGCCGTTGGGCGCAAACGGCTACCAACCGCTCGTTGTGGCGATCTAAGGGGGAGGCCTATGTTCAGCAGTGGACGTCTGCCGGCTGTTGATGATGATGAGTCCAGCAAGTCGTTTAGTCGTGAAAACGTAGTAAAGACAGAGATTCAGAGATGGATTCGTGTTTAAATAAATTGATAATAAAGTTTATCGCTAGTACCTACGTTTGAAAGAAAGTTGAAGATGTTTTGTGTCTCCAAAACTCCGTAACAACATAACGGACTTGAATAATATTTAGTATTATCGTAGGTACCTACGATAAGGCACCATCCAATGAATTTTCCACGGGCCTCTGATGGTATAGTTACGCCACTGCCCACATAACTTGAGTTTGTATTATTTTATTACCTAGTTCTGGATCTAAAAATACCTATACCTAGACTTTTTAACCACAATCGATACGTATACACGATACGATAGGGTCGTTGTTATTAATTTTAAGATACATTAATGAAGTGACTTTTAATTTAGGTGTACATACAATAATATTATACCTCAACTAATAAAGGAATCATTCGTGAACCTTCATTCATCAGGGTGAGAGCGATCCGCTCCGAACAACGTCTCGCCTCGCACTGCAGACGTTGTTCGGAGCGGAACGCACTCACCCTGAGTTCACGGATTGAACCGAAACATTGTCGGTCGAAACACCGATAAAACGGTACGTTATAAATCACGAACGTTTTCTAAGTAAGGAATTATTCATTAAAATATTTATGAAAATCTCTACAAATTTGCAATAAAATGGCAGATCTAAAATCATAACAACTCCATGTCTAGCTCAAGAATACAATATATCCTATTGCTCTGTCAGGAGCTAAATATATTAGTTATGTTACATGTTTTTACTTTTAACTGTACAACCATCTCTTAACTAAATCATTGGCACAAAGACAATTGCCTTGAGCTGACAAAGGTATTTCTTGAATCTAGTGCACCTACTCTTAGCCTACAAAACTATACAAAGGAACGACATTTGCACTGAACTTAGGTAGAGTCAGCTACATATTATAAACCGTTTGTAACTTTAAAAGGGAAAAACAGGAAAATAGTTAAAGTACTTAATGAGTGGAAAAAACATACGGTCTCTGGGGGGAATTTTATGAAAGCGCATAACCTAGAAGTACGTACAAATGTAAGTGTTGTTTTTAAAAAAAATTAAGTTTAGCCAATTATTTTTTCTTTTAATTAGGTCGAGGCGGCGAGGTGCTTTTAAAATATATTTTTTTAAGTAAATAACAGGAAAATTGTGTTTATGACACGATCGATTTCATCCATGTAATAAGGGAGAGTATAACTTTAGTGAAAGCTGAAATGACACCAAATACACTTCTATAAACATTAAGCCCACCTTTTGTTTCATTAACTGCAATAACTATTTAGATTAGGTACAGTGACAAGTTTAATTTATTATAATGGTAATTAGTGATTTATTAGGGTTTACAAATTTCTATTAGTTAATCAACTTTTTTCACTAACTGCACTAAGTAGGTACTTTGCAGGATTTGTGCTAGAAAGTCATATACCCTCACACACACGTTTTCAAAAGCAATAAAAAGGTTTTAAAACCGCAACTGGGTCATAAAACCCACATTTTTAAGGCAGTTTCGTTTTCATGTAAAACTTCTGTCAGTTCGTTATCGTTAGTTTTTGGACTATCGTAATTGGTTAAATGGAGTTATTTATTAAAAAGAGATACTAGATAGAGCTTGCGAGAGATACTAGATTTAAAATGTATGTTTATTGTAGCTTCCAATCGGATTGAATGGAGTTGATTTATATTAATGTGTCTTTAAAAACAGAAAGAATATACTACTATTTACAATAAAATACAGAATAAACAGTTGAATCATCTATAGACCGTTGCAAACGATCTACTCTACGAAAAGCTCAACTGCCCCAGATCACTACCAGGCGGAAGTTTCCCCAAGACACTGACTGCATTGCCCCGCTGAATTGCAATGCTTATGCGTTGACCCAGATAAGCGCTAGCTCTCGGAATTAAGAGTAAAGGTTCGCGCTCTCTCGTTCTTTCTCTCGTTGATTTATTAAAAAGAAATACTAAATAGAGTTTGCGAAAGATACTGGATTTAAAATGTATGTCTATTGTAGCTTCCAATAGGATTGACTTATTAAATGGAGTTGATTTATTAAAAAGATATACATACCTACTAGATAGAGTTTGCTAGAGAAAATATTTCTAAGTCTTTCGCTAGGTTCGGTAGAAATTAAAGGTGCGTTTGTCTGTCCGGAGTTGATGCTTAGCTTCATCATGTCGTCCAAGTCGATTTTTGCCTTAGTTGGCAACTAGCATTTAGCCTTTTAATAGAAGGAAACAGCTTCAATATGCGCAAATACATATTTAAGTGTTACATACAATACTTATAATTTAAAGTAAGAGGTAAATAGAAAATAAATTAGCGAAATATGGCTCATATATATTCACCTTATTTTTACTGTGTGTTTGTAGAGATAAGGGTTTTATAGAAGGGGTCTTGTCCCGCGGCACCATAGACAGCAGACAGTTCTACCATATTATATGCGAAAGTTTGTTAATGTATAAAGATAGACCAGAAAAATAGGTTTTTTGTGACATGCGACCTATGCCGCAGGCGGAAGCTAGTTTTGTATAAATTAACTTTGTCCAAAAAGATAAACGGAACTTAAAGAATCCAGTTACCACCTTGCAAACCTGTTTATTTATTTTGAATACCGAAGTCAAAGAAAATATTGAACCAATAGTTATAAATATTTGCAAACTTGACTGCAAAGTGGAAATCCTTGAACTTTAATCCGTTGTAATAAGAGTTGTTTTACGGTTTCATTTGTCACGCCCACGGAATATTTCTGTGAGTCAGAGGTATACTATTTGCAATTCTTATTAGCTTCTTGTAAGATTTGTGATAGGCCAGGATTCAGAGTTCTATTCAGATTTGGATATGAATAACGGTTATGTTTGTACGTACTACTCAAATAAAATGTAGGTTTTTTATACCACTAAGTTAGCAAACAAGCATACGGCCCACCTGATGGTAAGCGGTTACCGTAGCCTATGGACGTATGTAACACCAAAGGTATTTACTCGCGCGTTGCAGACCCTTTCAAATTTTCATAACGCCCTTAGGTAGACTTTTATTGTGGCAAAAAACTGTTCTAACCTTATTTTAGGACTCGATATCTAGTAGGTACTTTATAAATCCCTGATGCAAAAAGAGAGTTGATGCACATTCTCAGTTTGTTTGTCTATCCGTAGCAGATAGCTCCTAAATGGATGTTCAGATTTCAATGCGGTTTTTTGGTAGAAAACTGATATTTGCAAACTAAACTCAAAATGTCTATAATCAACGAAATCTTTGATAATTTTAATCAATTAACACCGGCTCTTCGTGACGAGAAACCCGCGTCCGGGAAACTTCGTGACGTTTACTCGTCCAAAATACATAGTGTCATAAGACCAAATTCTTTGTTCAGTTATCTCTCATCAAAGTTGTTCAGCGTGCTATGAACATCATTAACGAGGAAATTATTAAACAAATCAAAGTCACTAGCGTAGGATAAGGGATCAGCAAGATGAGTATCAGTAGGCAGGGCAAATAGCTCGAAGAACTGACGGCCAATGGGACAGAAAGGTTCACGAATTCACGCACTGGAAAGCGCATAGTAGGACGGCCACTAGATGGAAAGAGGACCTGATAAGGGTGCTGGGAGTCGTTGGGTGCAGGCCGCACAAGATCGGTCGCTCTGGAAATCTATGGGGAGGCCTATGATCAGCAGAGGACCTCCTATGGCTGATTTAATATAATGAGGTGCGACCATTTTTGTCTGCCAAGGCTTTAAAAGTTACGATACTCAATTACTTGTTAGGTACATAAATTAAGTTTTTGTACTATCAGATTCTACGTATCATTTACAATAACAGAAAAGTAACTACACAAGGTCTGTCCGTAGTGATTATAAAAACGCAGAGTCATGATTAAAATAATAATCTTCAGAATGAATCATCCAGTCACTGAGTTACACAGTAAAATGAAACCACAGGTGTTTTGTATGCTTTTATAAGAAATGGAAGAAATACAATTGAAGAAAAAAAATGTTGGAAGAGTTAGTTAAAGACAGTGCGTTGGTGGGCCTAACAATGAACGCCGACAAGACTAAACTGCTGACAAATAGTGAAAAAGTGGAGATAATTGTCAACCACAAAAAGATAGAATACCAAGACGAATATGTAGGGTCGAGTGTTCAACAATGAAACACTAAAAATTCAGAGTCTCATATCATTCTCATTTTTGTAGATATGGATTCCGTTTTTTATAGGAAGAAAGTCTACATATTTAGGTATAATGTGGCATCTATAGTTTAAGCAATAAATAGATACATAACCAAAAACAAGGATTTAAAAAAAAAAATGGGAATTGTTTCGTTGTGTCCACCCAGGTGTACACAATGAAACAGGCTTTGTCCTACAATGAAACACTGTTATTACTATTGACTTCTTGTATTTAGTGTGGTTATTGGAGATAGTAAATGAAAAAAAAATGTTAAATTTCAATCAAACAAGCTTTTTTTTAAAGTATTGCACAAGTCAGACTTCACAAGTTACGTTTAGGTTTATCTTAGGTTTATAATTATTAAGTTACTTATATATTATTTGAGTCTCACATTTTTAAATCACAAGAATATTACTATATTAACACTTAACTAACAATTTTTTTTGGTAGGCAGGCAATTTAAGCAATAGTGATTCATAATCAACTGTTACCCTTAATAGGCAATCAACTCTTAGTTACAATTATTTAAAAACATACATAAAGATAAATGAGTATCAAAACAACAACCAATAATCAACAATTAGCCATTATTATCCAATGGGAAAGAAAATTCAACGCAACCTTATATTTGTAGTATCAAAACAACAACCAATAATAAACAATTAACCATTATTACCCAATGGGAAAGAACATTTAACGCAACCTTATATTTGGTGACACGCGGATTGGGAAAACATAGAATGAGTTTCGACTTTTCGTCCCATTTATTTGCGGTGGAGGAAGAATCATTTTTATCTCGTCTATATGAATTTCTGACAAATCGGGTTCTAATGGCATGTAGAATTTCATCATGTCTTTCACTTTCAATCTCATAAACGAAACCTCGTATCTATTAGCACTTATTACGTCAATTATCTTTGCGACATAATATACCTTCAGTGTCTTATTGTCCAATAAAACCAGCACGTAATCGTTATCTTGCGGTCTACGCTCTAGTTTCTTGAAATTTTCTGTTATCAAAGGCAGCCCATCCTCGTCAAATTCTTCGTCATCGTCTAGTCCACTCAAATCAGTTTCACTAAGGTATTCTACTTCCTCATCTTCGTCGGTACTAGTTTCAGGATTTGGTTCAATTTTAGTATTTTTATTAGGTTTCTTTTTTCCTTTTGTATCAGATAAAACTGCTCGCTTCATCACTTTTGCCGTTGATTTTCTTGATTGTGACTTTTTCTTTTCTTCAGCTAACTGGTTCTTCTCCGGCGTGTCTGTTGCAACCATGCTTTTGCCGCGCTTTCTTGCTTTGTAGTTTCCAGTCCGTGGACGAGCCTTCAAAGCAGGCATAAATTCTTCTGGAGTTTTATATTTAGCTCTGGAGCTCACAGAAACTTCTTCATTAGGCAGTGTCATCTTCTTGTTAAGTGTGCTAGGACCCGGTTCTTGATCCTCATTTGCGAAAACTTCTTTAACAGGCGGCGTAGTTACTCTGGTTGGTAAACTAGGATCCGGTGCTCTACTTGCAGATTCTGTGTCTTGAGCAGAAACATCTTCAATCATAGTCGGATCTTCCAATACAGATGGACTATCAGCGCGGGTCACATTTGATGAGGGACTAGCAATATTCTCTCTGTTTTGCAGATCATCAGTAGCTAAAGATGGCCCTGCTGGTTGATCTCTGTCAGTAACTGATGATGGCATGAAGTCAATTTCAGTAAAAATGTCTGCATCATATGGGAAAATCCCGCATTTTTTGAAAGCCGATGCTATATTCATAGGTGTCATTGACTTTAAATATGCCGTGCCCACGCACTCTGCGACATTATAGATGGTCATTGGTTTTCCAGGGTTCTTCATCAACCACGAATCCACAGCGCTATTATAATAAACTTTGAAGGGGCCATTTAAGCCCACATCAAGTGGCTGCATCTTTGCTGTTGTATGAGGGTGCAACGTTAGAACAGTCACCCCAGATTCTTTGGCTAAATCTAAAGCTTCAATGCTGAGGTGAGATTCGTGGTTATCGAATATTAAAAGTGCTGGGTTTTCACGGCTTGCAGAGGTGTGTTTAATAAAATGTTGCATAACCTGAACAAATAGCTCCGCATTCATCCATCCAGTTGGAGTAGCGAGTCCGAGGCATCCTGGAGGAGCACCATGCAACATAATATCCTTGTAGTTTTTCCTTGGAAAAACGAGAACTGGAGGTAATGCTTGGCCTGCCGCACATACAATGGCACATGTGGTCACCAAAGTACCCCTTTCCCCGCTTGTTATTTTGCCGATATTTTGTTTTCCTTTTGGTGCCAACACTTTCTGCGGTTTTTGAACCGTTGTTGTGGCAGTCTCGTCGAGGTTATACACTCTTGTACCATCGCCAAAAGACGGATGACGATTCATAACATTTTTTAGGTTCTCAAAAAAAGTTTTTACTGTCTCTTTATTAAATGCAGTGGCACGGGCCAAACTACAGGCTTCGGGCTTCTTCATTGATAAATCTGGATGCCTCGACTTAAAAGATCGAAGCCACTCTTTCCCTGCCATTTCTTCCTTCTTCCACGTATCAGGACATTTGATGCTATTGATTATAGCCATTTGATAAGCGACGCGACGAACATCTTTACTGGATAGTCCATAAAATTTAAATGCGCAGTCTTTTATATATGGTTTTAGGTCTGCTTCTTGGTCGTCTGTAAACGTTTTATTGACCTCGTAGTTAGGCGTTAATTTTTGATCTTCCAATGATATATCACTATCGTTTTTATGTTTTTTGACGTACCGGAACAGTGTAGGATAAGTCACATCGCATTGTTTGGCGGCTTTTCGTAAGCTTATTCCTTCTCTATGGAGCCTTATAGCTTTGAGCATATTTTTAGATGAATGGTTGCCCTTTTTTCTTTCAGCTTTTTTTTTACGCGCCATCCTAAAAATATATACAAAAAATATTAAAAGTCAATCAATTAAAAAAAATAACCTAAAACAGTCAATATACCTAATTACATTTAATATAGCCTATGTCACTCTCGTGATCCGTGATCCATACTTAATGAATAAATAACATCGATTTAGCACGATATTTTAGACAACGAAACAAAGTGGTACACAATGAAACAGCGTTTCATTGTGTCCACAGTTGAACTGTGTCATTGTTGGACACCTGGGGTATTTTATAATAACCTCAAATAATAACCTATAAAAATCTAACAACCTAAGAAGTTATCTAGTTCACGTGAATCTAAAATATATGTGCAAAGTAACGTAATACAGAAAAAAATTGAATTCACTATAGTATTTAACTGAGAAATCAAATAAAAATGAAAAAAAAACTTACTTTTTCCTCTAAAAATTTAAAATAGCTCCACAGACACGTTGTTCCGCAACCGAAGTGCACGCAAACTGAGGTGTTGCGGGGGGTGTAGGAGGCGGACTGGGCTAGGCATAGAGCACCATCTGGCAACGTCGCATTTCCGAAATATGACGCTGTTTCATTGTGTACGACTGTTTCAATGTTAGACACTCGACCCTATATCTCGGACAAATTATCTCCACGGAGAACATACAGGAAAAAGAAGTAAACCGAAGGGTAACCAACTCTTGGAAACGATACTGGTCCCTGAAAGAAATAATGAAACACAAAGACTTCGGTATCAAGCTGAAACGGAAACTTTACGAGTCCTGTATTCTGTATATACGGATGTCAAACTTGGGCCCTCACGAACACACAATTGTAATAGTTACTTATTGGGGCTTAACAGAGGTACATTTTTGTGTGAAAGGTGTAAAAACGAATGCAGTTGTGTATCAAAATACAGTCCTGACGAACCTTGTGGAACCTGTTTCTCATACCATGTTCAATAACAGGCACTGGGTATTCCAACAAGATTAGGCGCCAGCTCAAAGAGCGAAAAGCACACAAGACTGGCTGGCGGCGCGTGAAATCGACTTCATCCGGCACGAAGACTGGCCCTCCTCCAGTCCAGATTTGAATCCGTTAGATTACAAGATATGGCAACACTTGGAGGAAAAGGCGTGCTCAAAGCCTCATCCCAATTTGGAGTCACTCAAGACATCCTTGATTAAGGCAGCCGCCGATATTGACATGGACCTCGTTCGTGCTGCGATACACGACTGGCCGCGCAGATTGAAGGCCTGTATTCAAAATCACGGAGGTCATAATTTGAATAAACTTTAGTGTCATAAGAATCTACGTTTTGTTGAGTTCATTTTGGTATATAAATGGTTACATAATGAATAAACTTGTTTCAATTATTTTATATTAAACATGTGACAGAATTTATGACCTGACTAGGTATAGAAGATAGGTAATAATTTATAATAATGCTTGAAATGAATCACGAAATTTTTTAGGTTTTATTTCGGTCTGCCAACACACGATGGAGAGAAGCATGTTGGGCGTCAGGAGGAAAGACCGAAAGCGGAACGCAGACATACGGAGCGAGACCAAGGTGACTGACGTGTTAACTAAAGTAAAATCACTAAAATGGAGATGGGCAGGACCCACACAAAGAGGTGTTGACAAGTGGAGAAAGAGAGTTACAGTTTGGTACCCAAAAATGGGAATAGAAGTAGAGGAAGACAATACAAACGTAGGAAAGACGACATTGAAAATACGGCAGGCAAACTATGGACATGAACAACAAATTGTAGAGAAAAGAAAGGAATTGGAGGAGGCCTATGCCAAAGGGCACACAGATGATAACAATTAGCAATTACCAATGTACCTAAGTTTCAGAAATTGTAAAATCTGAATAAACGGCTTATTTGTTTATTTATTTTTGTTTTGTTAGAAATACATTAATACATTAATTTTGGTCTAAATTTTTCATTCGTCGTGTCACGGAGTGTAGTAAAGAGTAGTAGAATTCCTTGTAAAAAGTCTCGCCCGAGGAAGTATTATCACCATGTCAGCCGCCAAGCAGCATTGCTGTGTTTCGGATTGAAGGGTATGGTTGCTGGTGAAATTACAGGCACATAAGGTTTTACACCTGTATGCCTCAAGTTGATAGATGCAGGGCAGTGCATCGTAGCGCACGTTTCTAAGATGCGTGTCCTTCAAGGCAAATCTTTGTTATAGGCGATGGTTACCATTTAACATCAGGTGGATCATGTGCTTGTTCCATTTCCAGTCGTATAAAAAAATCCATGGCACCGCTGTGCTGTCCGCCTTCCAGTAGACGACTGCCTAACTTGCAGCTCAGTTCCTCACAAACTCAGAAGAAGACCCAGGACCACTCTTCAAGCTATGGAGTGGACAATGCCCGGCGCTTCTCACAGGTTTTATTAGCATTATTATATATACGGGATTTATCACGTACCGTTTTATCGGTGTTTCAACCTGTAAATCACGTATCCATACTAATATTATGCGAAAGTAACTCTGTTTGTTGGTTACCTTTTCGCGACTAAGCGGCTGAACGGATCGTAATGGTTGGCAAGGAGATATCCTGCGGAAGGACATAGGCTACTTTTTACCCGACTGCGCAAAAGGAGGATAATGTTTTTATTGATAAACCACGCTTGCCACATATGCCAATGTACGTCACCCCCGTAGAATTGTCAATCGGCCATCATTAGCTGCATCTATGTATGAGAAAATGAATTTTCTTCATAATTTCTTTTTGCGTCAATTTTTTCGATATTTTAATAGTTATTCTGCTAGTCGGAGTAGATACAAATCCAACAAATAAAAGATTGTCAAAATCGGTCCAGCCGTTCTTGAGTTATAAATGGTGTAACTAACCCGACTTTGTTTTATATATACCTAGTCAGGTCATAAGTATTGTCACACAGTAAAAACTTTTCTTTTAGAATGCTGGCCACAAAAAAGTTTATATAATTCGAATTTCGAATTGTTCATGAAAATAAAAATGTATACTTTTTAGAATTTTACTCATTTTTAAATATGGAGTGGACGCTTAAAGAAGACCGTGTTGCAGTTATTGCGTTGCATCGTTGCGGTTACGCGCCAATTCAAATTTTTGACATACCGAAAAATTTGAATATAACCAAAAGATTCTTTTATCGCACCATCAAACGATACAATGAAGACTTTAGTGTAGATGACAGTGTACAAGAAGTGGTCGCCCTCGGTCTGTTACGACTCCAGCAGTGATAAAAGCTGTGAAGGCGCGAATCCCAAACGTAAGCAGAAACTGTTGGCCCTTCAGATGGGGTTAAGCAGAACCACGGTGAAAAGGGTGTTAAATGAAGACTTAGGGCTTCGGGCATTTCGAAGAAAACAGGACATCGTTTGATGGCTCGTCTAATGGACCTGAGACTGAAGAGATGCCGCGCTTTGTTGAAGCGGTACGCGGGAAAAAAATATCGGGAAATTCTTTTTTCGGATGAAAAAATTTTTACCGTAGAAGAGAGCTACAACAAACAAAATGATAAGGTGTACGCACACAGTTGTATAGAAGCGAGCAACCGCGTGTCCAACGAGGTCATTTTCCATCCTCGCCCATGGTATGGTTGGGAGTTACTTATTGGGGTTTAACAGAGGTACATTTTTGTGTGAAAGGTGTAAAAACGAATGCAGTTGTGTATCAAAATACAGTCCTGACGAACCTTGTGGAACCTGTTTCTCATACCATGTTCAATAACAGGCACTGGGTATTCCAACAAGATTAGGCGCCAGCTCAAAGAGCGAAAAGCACACAAGACTGGCTGGCGGCGCGTGAAATCGACTTCATCCGGCACGAAGACTGGCCCTCCTCCAGTCCAGATTTGAATCCGTTAGATTACAAGATATGGCAACACTTGGAGGAAAAGGCGTGCTCAAAGCCTCATCCCAATTTGGAGTCACTCAAGACATCCTTGATTAAGGCAGCCGCCGATATTGACATGGACCTCGTTCGTGCTGCGATACACGACTGGCCGCGCAGATTGAAGGCCTGTATTCAAAATCACGGAGGTCATTTTGAATAAACTTTAGTGTCATAAGAATCTACGTTTTGTTGAGTTCATTTTGGTATATAAATGGTTACATAATGAATAAACTTGTTTCAATTATTTTATATTAAACATGTGACAGAATTTATGACCTGACTAGGTATAGAAGATAGGTAATAATTTATAATAATGCTTGAAATGAATCACGAAAGTTTTCTAGGTTTTATTATAATGCTCGTCGCAAAAAAATGAGAGATTAAGTTTCAAACTTTTGTTGGTTTGTCTGCCAGTGGCATCTAATTTACAGCATTTTTAGGGTTCCGTAGTCAAACTAGAATTTCTTATAGTTTCGCGATGGCCGTCTGTCTGTATGTCCGACCAGTTACAGCCGTTTTACTTATATACTATTAGTGCTGTGAACCTGAGATTTGGCACGATGATACGTTTAAGTGACGCCTAGTTAGTTATGAACAAAAGTGAAAAAACTTGTTTTTCAGGTTACCTTCCCTATGTGGAAGTTGAGGTGATATTTTTTTACTTGCACACCTAACCGTGTAAGTTGTCTTAGAATAGGTTTTCTAAAAACACTAAGATTTACTCATCATCATCATCCACAGCCCGACTTCACCCACTGCTGGGTATAGGCCTCCCCAATTTTGTGCCATCCGCCACAATTCTGCGTTAGTCTCACCCATTGACGGCCCGCGACTCTTAACGATGTCGCCCACCCATCTCGCTGCCGAACGTCCTACCCTTCTACAGCCATTTCTCGGCCACCATTCAGTTGCTACCCTGCTCCACCTGTCATCACCACGTCTTGCCAAGTGTCCCGCCCAAGACCATTTGAGCTCCATAACTCGATTCCCAATGTCCTGAAACTTCGTTCTTCTACGGATCTCGACGTTTGGAACTCGATCTAAGAGTTTGATGCAGAGCATGATACGCTCCATGGCTCTCTGTGTAACTCTTAACCTGTACACAGCCCCGTAAGTCAAGTCAAGATTTCCTCAACCATATTTATTTCACATTTTTCACTTTGCATACTTCGTAGATATGAGGGTGGAGCAACGGTATTTTTTTCGTCATTTTTCATCATAACTCCACAACTGTACAAAATAAAAAATGCTTTAGGAATGTGTAAAACAATCTCTTTGATATGAAACCCCATTACATTCTACACCTATTAACCCCCACCATTTGGGCTCTTTAGGCCATCAAAATAAAAATATTATCACATTATTTTTTCACTTGCATTAATTTTACAGCATTAAGGTCAGTATTATTTATGACAATAATAAGACAAGTTATTGCTGAGATAATCATTTGTGACAAACAGACGGACGGACGGACAAAGTCGCACCATAAGTGTTCCGTTTTTATCATTTTGGTTTGGAACCCCAACAATTATGATAAGGAGAGTTCAGAAACTTTTTTAAATACAATCGTTCGACTACTGTAGGTCGTCACTTGTTAGTTGACGGTGTAGGCGAAGACGAAACACGTTTACCTACAACTTATTCACTTGGATTACGCAAAGTTAAGATACAGAATCACAATAATTCAGTCAGAAGAAAGGTACTCCGGTAATTGTTGAACCAATTAATAAATACAATATTGCGGAAGCTGCCAAACTAATAATTTTAACTTGTTGGAAAATTGCACGTTTCCATAAAAACAATCTTGCGGTACATACCGTTGCGTAAGATAGACAGCATTCATACAGCAAGCGGGTCACAAGCTTAACAAGTGCGAATTTGTACTCCAATTGTAGCACAAATTATTGTAATGTAGATAATGTTGACAGATTTCAATCCTCAAAAGTTCCATAACTAGAAAAGTTTTGTTCGAAAAATCTCCTTTTCTCATTTGATGATAATCTGTTAAAATAATTGCTTTTAATACGGTGTTTTCAAGGCTATTTTTGCAGACACACTTTAGAAAGTCCGGTAAGAGATTAGAACTCAACGTTCATTTTTAAAAAATCTTATATTACAAAGATTTGCTTCGAAAGATAGATTCAACGAGGGAAAAATAATGTTTATCTGGATAAGAAGAGTGTTTAAATAACAAAATTATTAAGCGTTTATCCCATTTGTCACCACAATAGTGGCGTCACAACTGGCGACAAATGGGAATGACCAGTTTGTATTGGTAAACGTTTGCCAAACAAGACTCCGGCACCCTGCTTTCCGCATAAATGCGGGCGTAGCGTGCCCGATGATCGACCATCGGCTTCCGTCCGTGCCCGTAACATTTACTCGTAAACTCGTAACTTATATCATTAACGGAAGCGGGTAGATACATTGCTTACATTTTACCTAGGTTTGCACACGCGCCGGTTTTACGCCATCCTTACACGACGTCAGGTAAAGGCTTAGCATGACAGTATACGTATCTCTTTAGAGCAGCCACTTAATCGCATAGATCTCTGACAGTTGGTTTAAATTGAAAGCTGTCATAAAAATTAAATTGAAAGCTACTGCGGAATCTTGCTTCACGATTGATCTCAGTTCGAGAATACGGACTCTAGTGTTGATAACTAACACCTATGGCCCTACGTCTACATAGCGCGAAGAACTGACGGCCGATGGGGCGGAAAAGTTCTCGAGTGGAAACCACGCACTGGAAATCGCAGCATAGGACGGCCCCCACTAGTTGGATAGACGACCTGATAATGGTTGTTGGGAGCCGTTGGGTGCAGACCGCACAAGATCGGTCGCTCTGGAAATCTATGGGGGAGGCCTATGTTTTTATGGGATTTATTGCAAAAGATGTCAGAAAAACTATTAAATGTATGTCGCGCGGTAAATCTCCAGGCCATGACGGACTCAGCATTGAGCATCTAAAGTACGCGGGTATGCACTTGCCAGGAGTGCTCGCGATGTTTTACACGCTATGTATGGGGCACTCATACCTGCCTGCTGATATGATGAGGACTGTAGTGGTGCCAATTGTGAAAAATAAAACAGGCGATGTGTGCGATAAGTCGAACTACAGACCTATTTCGCTGGCCACCATTATAGCCAAGGTTTTTGACGGTTTGCTTAATAGTCAATTGGACGATTACATAAAGTTGCATGACAATCAATTTGGTTTTAGAACTAGTCTCTCCACAGAAACGGCTATTTTGACTCTTAAGCAAACTGTCAAATACTATACAACACGTCGGACATCCATCTATGCCTGTTACCTCGACCTCTCAAAGGCATTTGACCTGGTTTCTTACGATATTCTCTGGCAGAAGTTAAAAGATATCAATCTGCCACCAGAGGTTAATAATATCTTTAAATATTGGTATCAAAACCAGGTGAATGTAGTGAGATGGTCGAGTACTTTTTCCGAGCCTTACAGGCTGGAGTGCGGGGTGAGGCAAGGGGGGTTGACCTCGCCGAAGCTCTTCAACCTATACATAATAATAATCCTCCTAGCCGATTTCGGCTACAGAGACTTGACTTTGTGATTATTGGCCTAGGTGTTTAGCCTGTATGTGGCTGATGTACCCTATTTTTGCGCTAAAAGTCCGGTTACAATGAACACAAGTTAAGGCGCCATTAATGTAGTTGTAATTGATATTAGCCGGCGGTCGACTTTTAAGCTGATCTCGTTTTAAGTCTAGTTCTTGCCTCCTTTCTTCTTCAAACTCGTACACTTTGTCCTGAACATGACGCCTCCATTCAGGTCGTTTTTCAGCGAGAGCCTCCCAGCGCGACGGATCGATACAACACCTCTTCATGTGCCTCTTCTGTACGTCTTTGAAACGTAGGAACTGACCTCCGCGTTTCCGCTTACCATGTTCTAGTTCACAGAAGAAAATGCGTTTCGCCCTTCGCTCATCAGACATCCGAGACAGGTGCCCGCACCAACGCAGCTGACGCCGCATCAAATATGCCTCTATGCCACAGACATTAGCCCGTCGTAGAACATCGGTATTACGGACCCGATCCGACCACTTGATGTTAAGAATGTCGCGGAGGCATTTCAGATGGAATCTGTCTAACGTGCGTATGTGTCTGCGATACAGGCACCATGTCTCTGACGAGTACAAGATGTTAGGAAGTACAATAGCCATATACACCTTAATCTTGGTACTCAATTTGATGTTATGGGAGCGAAATACCTGGACTCGTAGTTTACCAAAAGCAGCCATAGCGGAGCCAAGTCTGCTGTTGATCTCCGAGTCAAGGTCGCATTTTGTTGTTATGCTGCTTCCCAGATATCTGAATGTATCGACCTGTTTTATGGGCTTTCCATCGATTTGCAGATTCAGTGGAGCTTGGTTAACAGTGTCCATGGCCATCACCTCTGTCTTTGTAATATTAATTTTGAGGCCAAATCTACAGCACGCAGCGTCAAGCCGAGTCATCAAGTCCTGGAGTCCCTCAGAAGATTCCGCAACGAAACATAGGTCATCAGCATACATCAATTCGGTAATGAGGTCATACGATACCTTTGTGTGCGCTTTTAACCTAGCCAGGTTAAAGATACTGCCATCTGTGCGAAAACGTATGCGGATCCCTTCGGTGCTGGCTTGTAAAGTCTCCCTCACGACAACGGAAAAGTACAGAGCAAAAAGAGTGGGTGCTAATACACAGCCTTGTTTTACACCACAAGTGACAGGGAATTGCTCTGTCTGCTCACCATTGACGGTTACGCAACAAGTCATGTTGTCGTGAAGAAGTCTTATCAAGCGTATAAATTTGTCGGTGCAACCAAGTTTCGAAAGCACAATCCACAAAGCTTCGCGAGGTACACTGTCAAAAGCTTTCTCCAGATCAACAAAACAGAGAAACAGAGGTTGACACTGTTCCCTGCTTTTCTCTTGCAGTTGTCTAAGAGAGAATATGGCCTCGCATGTGCCGCGATTGGGTCTAAACCCAAATTGCGTTTCAGGCAATATACTTTCAGAGAGCTCCATAAGACGATTTAAGAGTACTCTGGCAAAAGTTTTTCCTGGAGTAGACAGAAGTGATATACCCCTATAAGAGTTGCAAACAGATCGATCACCTTTATTTTTATACAAAGAGCAAATTAGTGATACGCCAAAACTAGGAGGAACGAACTCCATTTCCCACATGCGCTGGAAAAATTGCCAAATCTTGTAGTGCAACTCATCTCCGCCATATTTTAATAGTTCTCCTGGTATGTTATCGATGCCGACAGCCTTATTGTTTTTCTGCGCTTTGATGGCGATGATAACTTCCTCAAGAGAAGGAGGCTGATCCAGATCTACGGCTTGTGGTAAGGCAGGAAGTGATGCTAAATAGTTTATGTCAGCAGAACGATCCACATTGAGTAAGCTGTTATAGTGTTCTGCCCAGCGAGTAAGAACTTCTCCTTTGCTTACCAGGAGGGTACCTGAAAGTGATTTCAGTGGTACGTTTACTCGATGTGGACTTCCTACTAACTTTTTAATCTCGTTAAAGAAATCGCCGAGTCTATTCGAATCAGCAAGCCACTGAATATAGCGAACCTTGTTCAGCCACCACTCATCTTTTGCGTTTCGAGTTAGTCTCCTTATTTGGCTCGTACTCTCCTTTATTTTTTCAGAAGCAGTTGTCTGATTTCCCTTTCGAAGGAGCTGGCGGTGTTTTTCTAGGGCGACTGTCAATGTATTATCATTTTCGTCAAACCAGTCTTCACAGACACGAGGTTTTTGGCCTAAGATCTCAGTAGCCGCATTGATGGTATTTGTAGTTAACAGTTTCCAGCCCTCGTCTAACTGTTCATCTTCGGGGTGTATGCCTGCTGTAAAGGTATTGACAGCTTCCCTGTAATTTGCCAATATTTCAGCAGACTCTAGCTTTTTCAGATGAAGACAGTTAGGCTTAGCCCTGCGAGGTCTACGGCAAGGGCTAAGACGCAAAAATAGTTTTGTAACAACAAGTCGGTGATCCGACCAACAGTTTGCGCCCCTCATTACTCTCGTTACTTTGACATCCGCTATATCCCGTTGACGGACTATAGCATAATCAATAAGATGCCAATGCTTGGACCTTGGGTGCATCCAGGTAGTTTTGTATTTATTTGGGAGTCTAAACATGGTATTGGTAATACCCAGATGAAATTGGGAACAGAGGCTTAGTAACAGTTGCCCATTACTGTTCATGTTACCAATGCCATGTCGCCCTATCACCCGAGGCCAAGCTTCAAAATCACGTCCGACGCGAGCATTAAAGTCGCCAAGAAGCAAAACTTTCTCACAGCGCCGGATTTTAGTCAGCACTTCTGACACTTCCTCATAAAATTTGTCCTTGACGTCATCACTTTTGTCGAGTGTTGGCGAATATACGCTGATAACATTTAAGTATTTATTGTTTCGAAGATGGAAACGTAAGGACATGACACGATCAGAGATAGCAACTGGATGTTCTTCCAACTTAGAGGCTAAAGTAGTTTTAATAGCAAAGCCTACTCCTGACCGTCTAGGCTCAGAAGCTGGTGTGCCTTTCCAGAAGAAAGTGTACCCACCACCACGTTCAACAAGCTCACCTTCGTCAGCTAGATGTGTTTCGCTGAGAGCGGCTATGTCGACGTCATAGCGTTTGAGCTCGCGAGCCACAATGGCGGTTTTACGTTCTGGGCAGAGGTTGTTGGGTCGGTCTAAAAGAGTACGTACATTCCACGCACCAAAAGTCATATTCATCTGCATGTTTTTAGATTTATTCTTATTGCGAGGAATGAGCGTTTGTTTGGGGCACCTTTTCTAGCCCCCTCCCCGGCTGAGCGAGGAAAGCAGTGCCTCTCTAAATAAAGCTGCTTTGTCTCAAAGAGTGCTGCCGAACCACACTGTCACCCCGATGCAGTGCTAGAGCGACCACTCTCCTCTCCTTAGGCCACCCGTGTCCAGGTATTAGACCAAGCCCAGGACTTTTTTAAACTCGGAATGACAAAGCCAAGTCAGATGCGCAGGATATATTAAGTTGCATAAGTGTGCGCGCCGTACACAGATGCACCCTCTCCTCCTTACTCCCCTTGACCCAGTGGAACGGAGAACCGCTACGACTGGAAGGGAACAGGACGCAGTATCTGGCAACGATAAAAACTCCTATCGCTACCTTCAGGCCTTCTACAGTTGCCTGGTTGCCTCGCCACTTGAGGTGGATTGCGTTGACGCCGAAGCAACGAGCACTAGCACGGGGAGTGACCGTGCCGACTCGAGGGCCGAAACACGCCGTTGCTACAACAAAGTGTTTCGGCACTCGAGCCCCCCTCTACCAGCCTAGGTTCCTAAGGTGTGGCCGCTGCATGCTATAGCGGCGACCACTAACGACGATCGAATGCGTGCCGCGCGATCTGAGGAGCCTTTTATAGGCGATGTTGCCTCGACCACTAACGACGATCGAATCTTCGTATATTCAACGGGCAGCGTAACGACGCCCCAGAGACGTCCGCACTGTACGACGGCTCGAACACGACCTATACATCAATGCGCTGATAGGTGAGCTCAGCAGTACCCGTGTCGGATGCCAAATCGAGGGAGTTTGCCTCAACAACATCAGCTATGCGGATGACATGGTACTGCTGAGTGCATCGGCCTGTGGCCTAACTAAACTGTTGGGTATCTGTGAAGCGTATGTACATAGACATGGCTTTAAATATAATATAAAAAAAATTGAATGTATGGTCTTTCAGGCCAAAGGTAAGCGTCTGTCCTTCATCCCACCAATAAAGTTGCATGGAACTCCACTAAATAGGGTGGAACAATTTAAATATCTCGGACACGTGGTAACCTCGGACCTGAAAGATGATACAGATATGGAGAGAGAGCGTAGGGCGTTGTCTGTCAGAGCGAACATGATAGCCCGCAGGTTCGCTCGTTGCTCAAGTGAAGTAAAACTCACTCTTTTCCGAGCGTACTGTACGAACTTCTACACGAGCAGCCTGTGGGTAAATCACACGCTTAAACAGTACAGCGCCCTACGTATTCAATACAATAATGCGTTTAGGGTGCTGATGGGGCTGCCTAGATTCTGCAGCGCTTCGGGGATGTTTGCCGCTGCGCGAGTTGACTGTTTCTATACAGTCATGCGGAAGCGGTGTACATCTTTGTTGCGCAGGGTTCGGGCTAGCTCAAGTGGCATCCTATGCGTGTTTGTAAGCATTGTAGCCATAGCAGAAGGTCGGCGTCGTGGCAGGGAGTACTGTATATTTTATCGTATTACGGAGGACTACATATGTCAAGTTATCAATATAATCAGCTATCTTCAAAGATCTGGTAGAGGAAACTTCCATAACCTGAAAAGTTTTGTTTGAAGACTTTTTTCTCATTTTTTGATAGGTAATCTGTTAAATAATTGCCTTAAAATCTTGTTAGGGTTAAGCTCACCTTTGTACCTGTCTTTTTTGTCTGTATTCTAATCTATTTGTATAAAATAAAGAAAAAAAAACCAGTGTATCAGCCGAGATGATGATGCCTTTGTGTAGCGAGCTTTACATCATATTCAACATAAAGTGGAAACAAGAGGAAATGTAAGCTTTTGTTGTGAAGTTAATTGATTATACCTAGAGCATTTTTTTTAATCAGTATTAGGTGGTAGTCGTATTTAGTATATTTCTCTGTTGTGGAAGTTACCTATATTTTAAGTTCTATCATCACTTAGTAGATCTTTTCTCCCTATTAATATTCCCAAAAATTATGATAAAACTAGCTTCCGCCCGCAGCTTCACACGCGTGGTCTGTCAATAAAATGTAGGCTATGTTTTAATCCAGGTCACAATCTTTTTATTTATTAAATTTCATCGAAATCGGTTCAACTATTACGACGTGATTGTGTAACATCTAAACTTTCGCATTTATAATATGAGGTGATAAAATCCAGTTGTTTAAAAAATATTGACTACTCAGCACTTTTAAACAACTGTTTACACGAATTAAAGCTATTTTCCATAAAAAGCATTTCGGCTAGAGCGCGTTGAAGTCTTTTCTATGAAAACTTTAAGCTTGTGGGACAAATGCTACGAACAATATACTTGTAAACTTGTAAATTTCCTTCAATCCGATAATTCATTGTAAGTAATTTAATTGTGTGATAATGTACGTAGTTACTCGCTATAATGGACATAATGTGAGTACTTAGTAGCGTAATATAAAGTAGGACACCTATCTAGGACATAAATTTACATAAATAACACTTGTATGTAATGTACATATTTAAAGTGTTTAACTGGGTCGTTAATTTGTTCAATGAAAATGTATCTACAAGTGCTAACCAGACTGGCCACAAATTTCGCAACAGATTCGGCGCGATTTATTTACCAAGTTACCTCATCTGCAGCATGATAAAATCAGTAACATACAAACCTTGACTTAAAACTTTGAAACACCAAAGAGTTTCCAATCCACCTTTGTTTAAAAAACAAAAACACTGAACTATTTTGTCACTGTTATAAATAAACACTTGAACAGCTGTTTCGAAATTCAAATTAACAAGAACGCGCGCGCCTGCGCAGACTATCAGCGCGACACTGGCTCGCTATTGGCGGTTATTATAGCGCGGGAATGCATGTGTCAAAGTGACGTTTACCAAACAGGTTCTAAGCAAATATGGTAATGGCGTAACATTATAATGATTTATCACCTGTTGCAATCGGCCGGTCTGAATTGTCTTTGATCTAAATCGAGCGTCCAACGTACATTTAAATTTTGCAATGAGCAAGTATCATTACTTGCCAACTTTGCTCTTGATTGAATTTGTCAGCATCGAGGTCATCAAGTCCATCCTACAGCTACATCAGAGCACTTAGCAGGTAGATATTAGTTAGTACTGAGTTATCCCTACATTATAACTGAAAATAAACCTAAGACCGTTTTCTAGCCTGTCTATGCCGATTTATAATTCCTACCTATTAAAAATAGAAAAAAATATGACGTATAGTTTAAATCTATCTATACTAATATTATAAAGAGGAAATATTTGTTTGTTTGTATTGAATAGGCTCCGAAACTACTGGACCGATTTAAGAAATTCTTTCACTGTTGGGAAGCTACACTATCCCCGGGTGACATAGGCTACTTTTTACCCAACTGCGCAGAAGGAAGGTAATGTTTTTATTGAAAAACTACCCGCGCGAAGCTGCGGATTGGTCAGCTAGTCTATACTTCTAATATTATAAAGAGGAAAGATTTGTATTTTTGTGTGTATGTTTGTAATGAATAAACTCGAAAACTACTGGTCCGATTTCAAAAATTCTTTCACCATTGGAAAGCTACATTCACCCTGAGTAACATAGGCTACTTTTTACCCAATTGCGCAAATGAGGGTAATGTTTTTATTGAAAAACCACGCGTGCAAAGATGCGGATTGGTCAGCTAGTACTTAAACTTTATAACGCGGAAAGATTTGTATTTTTGTATGTTTGTAAGGAATAAACTCAAAAACTGCTGCACCGATTTCAAAAACTCTTTCACCATTAGAATGCTACCTTTTCACTGAGTAAAGAAAGCTATATTTAATACTAGAAAAAATTAGGGATCCCTACTAAAACTTCAATAATGTAACACAAGGTGTAAAAAATTCGTCATAAAAATGTTTATAAAATAAATGTCCACCCGTGCGAAGACGGGACGGGCCGTTAGTAGGTACCTACTAATATACTATAACCTACAAATTAATGTCGGATAATCCCTACTTAATTAGGTACCTACCTACCCCAGGTTTACAAGTTTATTCTGTCTTTCTATTTTACAGCATGTGTAATGTACTCAATCCCCGAGAGCAGTACTTCTGGCATTTGTGACGACACCATCATCATTTGGGGTCAGCAGAATACCAGCGTTAAGTAGGTACTCTTTTAACCTACCTACTTAGCACATGCTGAGCTGGCGCCAATTTGGCGCGACTATTTTTAATTTGGTAGTTGAAATTTGCGAGGGATGTTCCTGTTATCTAAGCATTTACATTATTTGAATTTCTTGACTTCAGGCATTTTTGTCTTATTTTATGTACAAATTAACGTAATTAACCAAAAGTCAAGGTATCCCACCATCTGTTACTTTGTTTCTTGTGTATGTCATGTTGTGTCAAATAAATAAATATTGCTCGACATTTCACATAGCGCTACCTAGCCCTTAACTAAGCAGAGCTTGTATAATGGGAACCTGATAACTGATAGAATACTTATATACTATTTTTTTTGTAAATACATTCTTATAATATATAGAAAAACATCCAGACCCGGAACAGATATCTGTGGATCATGCAAACATTTGTTCCGCGGCGGGAATCGAACCCGCTACCTCCTGCGTCTCAGTCGGCTATTCACAAACTGCGCCACGGAGGTCTTCATAAAAAAAATTATTTCATTTCACCTAATAATTTTTTTCATAACCTAAGTCCGACAATACCTTTGCCGGGTAAGTAGTCACCGATCGATCGTCTCGTCCTGACCTGGTCATGAACCGAATGCCCCAAGTGACTCACCTCTTGAAAGTCACCTCCATAACCACCTGAATACAAATTACTATCGATACGAACCTACCTACTTCTAAACAGTTGTTCACACATTCATACACGCACCGTCCTCATAACTTTTCCCTAGTCTCATCACATAATACTTCGTTCGTTGAGTTACTGGGGTTTATTTTATTTTAATTTATTTATTTATCAACAAAATCCACAGCTCTTAAAAATAAAAGTTTACAACGCTTATGTGTCTATCCTACTACCAAAAACGGATTTACAATTTAAAGATCTAAAATTAAATAACGACGACAATCACCAAAAAGAAACATACATCCATCTATTTATATTAGAATCTATCAATCCATGCGTTTATCCATCTTTAAATGTATTTATCTATCCATCTAAATATTATAGTTATGTTGCGTTTTTTTAATGCATCTACACGTAGAAGTTGTATGAGTATTCTGTCAATTTATCTATCCACATCTAAATACACAAACATACACATTTGTAACATTAATATCTATCTGTTTTTTCCTTGTGACTTCTGAACATGACTATTATGAATATGAAGTAGGTATTCTGTATTAGGATGGTATATACAGGATGGTCCAAACAGTCAAATCAAAAAAAAATTCCTCACATTCGGAGGGTATCTTAAAATATCCTATGTATATTTCCCGATTTTTATAGTTTTCGAGTAATGATTATTTAAATGTTTTATTTTGTAAATTTTTAGCCGAACAGATTTTTTTGTATTTTGTTCATAATGATTTTTTTTTACAAAATATCAAGCTTCTTTATTTTAATGCAAATTAGGTACAACATTATGTATAGGTGCTGGGTAAGCCTCATCATACTTCATCTTAACTCATGTCCCAGTCATTCCTGTAAAAGCCTCGGCCTTTTCGTTCTGTACTTGTTTCTTTGATCATTTCTTTTCAGGGTCTCTAGACCAGGGCTTCCTAAACTTTTAAGATATCGGAACACCCACCAAATACCTTTTATTTTATGGAACCCCATATCAAATGATTACAAAGTCATTTAAATAAAAACAAAAACTTTTATTAGTAATATTTTAAAAATAAAACACTCTTTACATTCTTTACTTTAATTTTTAATGTGAAGTTTGAAATTGTTTCACTGTTTTATCAATAATTGATCTATAGTTCGGTTTCATGTCAGACAGTTGTATACGCAATGCGCATGTCTGGGGTAGGATCCAATCTCGACCAGAATTAGATTTTTGTATATGGGTAATCTGAAAAACCTACGATACGATTTGTACCTAACTGTGGTATTATTTAACAGCCAACGATAAAAATAATTTCGCGGAACCTAGGGGAGGCTACACGGAACCCACTTTAGGAATCGTTGTCTTATGGCGGGTTCCTACGAGTATATCCGTCGGTAACCAGCTACGACTCGTTTCTCCTTGAAAACTTGTCAAAAGTTTGACACTATTTTGACACTTTTTCAAGGAGGTGTAGTCGGTTACCGACGGATATAGGAACCCGCCATTAGATGATACTTTCAAGTCTACTCAATCAGAGCCTAAAAGTAGGTAATTATATCTCATGAGAAAACCACCCGCCTAAACACAGCCTACTTTCAAGGTGCCATCTAAATAATGTTCGAAGATAAACGTATTTCCTTCAACCTACAGTACTGATGAGTAATTCCTTTTCCCACGATACAAACAATAGATCTTCTATCTCGCGTCTATACTGTGATTTGAAAGAGATGGGACATGGAGGTGACAAATGAAGCCTTGAGGTTAAAAGGAATACATCAGTGTCTTAAGTTGTGTCTTATGACCTCAGAGTAAGAGAAAAGTGGATAACGCACGTATACACACTTAGTATAGGTATGAACCTGTGTTCAGCTTATCAAGAATGAACCAAAAAAATCATGGAATAACAAGAGAAAGACGATTGCTACGGTAGGCAGCACCAGTACCTTAAAAAATCCTAGCAAAAGATCGACCCTAGCGATCACCAGTGGTACAAAAAGGAGTGAAATTTAAATAACTAGTGGTTCGCCCCGAACTGAGATCTCGCGAGACTCTTTAATCTTTGACTATTAAAATAGTGCCCCGAAATATAACCAATTTACTTAACCTACAGTTTCATTCAAATTACAGGTAACGGGAGTTCATGTAAATTGGTTAAGCTTTTTTTGGGTAGAAATTGCAGTTATTCTGGATTTCCGACTTTTACCTATATTTGTATCATCCGCTACGAGGTGACCACATCCTCCACCACTCCACGAGTAGGTTCTCGACTTCCTCTTGGAGGCGTCCCGCGGTGGGTGCTACGGCGTTTGGACCGGGATGTAGCAATAGAGGAGGCTCTGGTAGAGTCCTGGACTATGCCCGATCCTATTGAGGAGGTGGATGATGCGGCGGAGCGGCTATGGAACGCTTTGACCCGCGTCTGCGATGCTGCCAAGCCAAGGGCCAAACCATTCCCACCTCGGCGGGAAGTGGCGCCCGGAGTTGGGCGAGTTACGCAGAGCCTGCGTTGCCGCGCGCCGTGTCTACACGCGGTACAGAAGGAGAAGGGTCCGTATTCAGAGCCAGGAGGACTCTATATAAATGCTTAAGCTACACGCATACAAAATTTCAGCACTGCGGGGTCACTGGTGTACCCTGTGAATTTTGTCAAAGTTCAGTTTTTATTATGGGTAATAACAAAAAACTACAAGGTTTAAACTAAAAATAAAAATGGGTTCAAAATGTACTCATAAAGACCTTTTAAAAGATGTGCCACTTGACCATATAGTCCCATATTGGTTTTTTTACCCCTCTTGAACCCTAATATTTCAACACCCCCCCCCCCTTTTTAGTTCATTGAGTCACAATAAAAAATTGTGCCATCACTATATACCAAATTTCATGATAATCGGATAAACGCTTCGAAAGTTATCCTCAGACAAACAAACATACATACATACAACGCCCAAGTAAATTTGGAGATCTCGCTTCGATCGATCAATAATTAACCATTTATTTCAGGCAAATTCACGTACAATTAATATATACCGGATGTCCCGGAACGTTTCTAAGATGCGTGACCTAGGAGGCATTACTTTTTTATAGGCGATGGTTACTTAACATCAGGTGGGCCATGCTTGTTCCATCTCCACGTCCGTCGGTTGTATAAAAAAACTAGTATTTTATTTTACAGGAAAAATTTCTTGAGTTCTTTGAATTTCTTTGCGCCTTCTCTAGACCTTACCTTATACAAACGTAATGCTTGAATTAGGACATTTGGCCTAAAATAGCTGTTAAACGGAATTTTAGCCGAAATCAGCAGATTTTTACAAAGTGATTCTTCAAAGTGTCGAGAATCCCCCCCTCGGGATAACATACATTTATTATGACCGCCAATGAGTGGAACGCCATGCCGGAGACTGTGTTTCCTGATAACTACAACCTAAGGGTAGTCAAGTCGCGAGTGAACAGGTTTCTTCTAGGCAAGCATGAACCATGGTAGACTGCATCATCGCTTACCATCAGGCGAGATCGTGGTCGAAGGCAAGCTCATAACGTAAAAAAAGTAGCACTCCGCCATGCCGACAGAAGTGAAAACTTGAACAATTACGAGATACTTATACAGAGGTATCGGTAACGGTAACAGTGTCGTGAGTTCAATGGTTTATTCCCATCTCAAAAAATGCCCAACGCGCCTACATAAGTCTTCACTTCATATACAGAGGTGTCGGTAACGTTAATTTCCCATCTCAAAAAATGCCCAACACGCCTAACGAAGTTTACACTTCAAAAAAAACATACCTGTTCTGGACATTTGGGACATTCTGTAGTGAATTAACATTTAAATGTAAACCATAAAGGAATACTGATAAAAGACTTTCGAACAAAACGAAAAAACCCATCCATAATGATCACACAAATTAATGTCGTATTTTTTATAATTGCCATCATACATTATTACATTGTAGAAACCATAAAGTGAAACTACAACCAAACAACCAAAAATAAACCATAAAGTGTAGAATATCTGTCTTCCGTCAAACTTACTATTAAAAGAAAGTTTAAATTGAAAGCTGAGTTCTAATAACTGTGGAAACTGCTGGAATGCTGAAACTAGAATACGCTCACGTCTCGCTTGCTATTACTCTTGAAATGTTAACCTACAATCTATTGTACTTAAGCTGCGAACATTCAAGTTAAGTTAACCTAAGTTTATGTTGCTTTAGGACATTTTAAGGACTATTGTGAAACGGCGGATGTTCAAATTACCAATGAGTTTGTTTACTTTGCATATGTTACGTGTTTTTTCAAGCGTCGACCACATCACACTATCATACTAATATTTTAAATGCGAAAGTTTGGATGTTTGTTTGTTACTTAATCACGCCGCAACGTCTGAACCGATTTCGATGAAATTTGGTATATACGTAGATTATAACCTGGATCACCACATAGGCTACCATTTATCCCATAAATCAGTTTCCATGGAATAAAAATGGAATGTCAAAGTTTATATATGTAGTTTGCACCCTAGAAAAACGCGGGCGAAGCCGCTGGCAACAACTAATCTGGAATAATTTTTGTGGAATAAGGAAATTCAGTTTTTTCGCACAAAAAATTAAGTGTGTCGGATTAAACTATAATCGACACGTCTAACATCATCATCACAGATAGGACATCCATTACTGAACATTATCTTAGCTAAGCGGTGGACCTTGGAATTATGAAGGTGTATATTCTAATCAATTCTACTGTTATAAAAAGTATTTTTTTAACTTTCGCTATCACTGTATAGAATTACAGCTAACTGCTTTAGATTCAATTGAGAGAAGAGCCAAGAAGCTCATTTGCAATGAAGAGTTAGCAGATGCAAGGCTCCACAGCCTCGAGCATCGTCAAAAAGTTGCAGCCTCTCGGTTTTCTATCGGATACATTTCGGAGTGTGCTGCGGAGCTTTTCAACCTGATCCCACCATCCCCATTCTATCATCGAACAACCAGACGCTCCGCGGTGCGCCACCGCTACATGGTAGACGTACCTCCCATGCGCACAAAGCGGACACCTAATAACTACAACCCCTAGGTTGTAGTTATTAGGAAACACATGGGATGGTGGGATCTTCAAGTTGCAAGTGAATAGGTTTCTTCTAGGCAAGCGTGTATCATCGCTTACCATCAGGCGAGATCTTGGACAAACGCTGGCCTATAGTTTCTAATAAAAAAAAATGTATAAATATTAACTAATATTTATCGCGTATTTACCTTTTTATTTACGATCCCAACGTTTCAACTGATTTGCAACAGACGTGGTCGCACACAGACTGGAGTACTTGCAGGAACTACCCTCACTTGGTCTTCAGAATTGGAAATATCCACGTTCATATTGCGATCACGGTTGTTGCAACACACAATAGTCGGGATACTAAATAAATAGTTAAACACGTGATAAATACCCGTTTAATATTAACTAGTGGTTCGCCCCGAACTGAGATCTCGCGAGACTCCCATAAAAACAAAAAAAATATTATTCGTAATCTTTAACTATCAAAATAGTGACACGAAATGCGTAACTAACTTACTTGACCTACAGTTTCATTCAAATTACAGGTAACGGGAGTTCATGATATTGGCTATACTTTTTTGGGGTTGAAATTGCAGTTATTCTGGATTTCAGACTTTTGTCTATATTTGTGTCACTAAAGCTACACGCATACCAAATTTCAAAATTCAGTCATTTAAAGTTCAGTTTTTATTATGGCTAATAAATTAAAAACCTACAAGGTTTAAACAAAAAATAAAAACGGGGTCAAAATGTACTTACAAAGACCTTTTATTAGACGTGCCACTTGACTAGACCATTTTGGTGTTTTTTTACCCCTCATGAACCCCAATATCTCAAAAACCCCCCTTACAGTTTTTAGCTCATTTAGTCACACCAAAATTGTGCCATCCCTACCTACCTACCTATGTGTCAAATTTTACGATGATGGGATAAACGCTTCGAAAGTTATCCTCGGCAAAAGAAACATACATACATACAACGCCGATTTCCCCAAGTTGATTTAGAGATCTCGCTTCGTTTGATCTATTAGATAAATAAGTACAATATTTACTACACATAAGAACATATTTAATCGTAAAATACACGTACATAATAAGAAAAATACATAAACATTGTGAAAACGAATACCTAACTACATTTATTTTGTTAAAATGTATTGCTGTTAGAATAAATTAAACATTTTGATACATATTCGACAATATTGGCTCGATTTTTCACGTTTTAAGACTATGATATTCATCGGATAATATACAATACGAGCACAGATGATTCAACTTGACGCATACAGGTGTGAAGCCTCGTGTGCCTGTAATTTCAACAGCAACCATACTCTTCAAGCCGAAACACAGCAATGCTGCTTGGCGGTTGAAATAGGAAAATTCATGACCACAAAAAAACAGAAAATCATCCGTGGACGTGTTTTGGTTCTTATCACGTTGATATTAATATGATTAGTATTTAGGATGTTTATAATTATGTACCAATAGTTTAAACTTTAAATTTTAAAAATATTTAATGAAAAGATTATAATATATTATCTAGGGATTTATCAATATTTTGGATTATGAATGTGTAAAAATATCAAATATGCATCAATACATTTAAATGGAATATATTAGTATAGTTAATTAGGTACTGATATCTGAATCTGTATATATTTTATAACTACTTTTATAATAAAAGCGGTTGAAGGCAAAGGGTTGTACGAGTTTTTTTTATAAGATTACATCTTTACAACTAATAACATTAGGCACACTGTCCATCAAAACATCGCAGGTAAGCGGTACTTTGAATTTGATAAGAGTACGCTTGCCAGTTCGATTGGCTAGCTCACAGTTTAATAGAGAGTGGCCCGAAGTAAATATTGCAAAAGCTAATGCAATTACAAATGATTAATCGATGGAATTATCCAAAACGTTAATATTAAAATTTTAAACATGAATACCGACACAACATCAAAATTTAACACATTAAAACAATCAGATCTAAACAAATAAGTTCTCAAAAATATTATTGATATAGTCCACTTACGAGTACAGACAAAAAGGTTTTTAAATGAATAAATGTGGACCTTTCACACCGTTGTTAGTATCACTCTTTGTTCCTCGTCATTCCGACATTCCCTTTATTATCAATATCACTATTTAGATGATTAAGTACGAGTTTGATCTAATTCTAGGCGATTTGGTTTGGCAAAGTTTATCATAAGACCCGCAAAAAAGCGTAAAGAAAAAGCGGGTAGATTTTTCCGCTTTTTCTTTTACGGTTCATTGCAAAATAAAAAAGCGGAAAAAATCTACTCGCTTTTTATCTCCACTCCACTATGACGCATGACGTCAGCTATATATTTTCAGCTAAATACGGATGAATACATTGAAAACAATACACATTTGAGATGTTAAATATCGACTGAGTTTTTAAATATTGAGCTGGGTTCGATCGTACAGATATCATTTACTTTGAAAATGTGTAAGCAATAAGTAATCAAGTTTTTGTTTTGGATACTTTTACAGTAGGTTTTCTTTAAATTGGTTTTTCGTTCCAAGTATTTGAGGTAGATAGTCAACGGGTTTTGTATAAACAATAGTATAAATAGTTGAAATAAAAAGAAAACGCATGTTTCGAAAACAAAGATTGCTTTATTTTAACCACAGATCTATATTGAATAGATACAGCAAGTATGTCAATTTGTATGAGAACAGTGCGTGCCGAATTTTTGTACCTACTAAGACGTCCTGAGAGCAACTTAGTGTTGCTGTTGGAACGGCGGCTTTCAATACAGATCTGTGATTTTAACACATTTTCCTTGTTTTTGGATAAATTGCCAAACCAAATTATTAAGTTATTTCACAGCCTTTATTGAGTCTTGATATCAAATATGTTCACCTCTGTCCTACTAGAATGTTCATAAGGTACAGTCAGCTGCAAAAGTTATTGATCATCTTCTTTATTATTTAACGCCATATTAAAGATGAAACTATCACAGTATTTGGCATGGAATGCGTCTGAGTGCAAATGCAGCTCTGAGTGAAAATGTATAAGCTTTAGTCTTATTTTTTTATCAGTTCTTTTTGATATCTGTGGATTTAGTAGGACAGAGTCATAACGCTTTGATAATATCGACTTAGAGGCAGGTACAAGGTGTTAATTCTTAAAATAGATGTCTTTATCACAATCACTACATTGATGTCTAGTAGCTTAACAATTTTCTATGCTGTTTATAGCCTCTTACATCATCAGTCTCAGGGAATGCGCGTTGGTAAGTCTCTTCGTTGCCTTAAAAATATATTCACTCCCTCCAACATTATAAAAACTCTCATAAAAAATATTTAAGGAAATTATTCACAAATGTCTGATAATATCCTGCCTATCTACTAATAAGACTTACTTCTAATACTAAACAAGCAACAATAACTATATTAGAACTATATTCGCTATAGTTTTATAATATGTTTAATTTAAAATACATAGATTGATTAAATATTTTATATTGTATCAATAGGTGTCAAAGGCATGTAGATTTGTATTTCTCTTTTCAAATCACATCATTTTTGTGCGTGACTTTTGAGATTTTTATACATCATTATCATAGTCTTCAATTTATAAAAATATGGTTTTAACACTCAGTTAATGAAACTGATGATTATAACATGTAAATAAATGTTTCAACGAAATTAACAGTTATAAATGATGAATATTTTATCTAACGTAACAAAATTCAGTCTCATTAACTGGGTATTATTCTATACATTTGTAGATAGTAAGCGCGTAACAATTTAAATTCAACTACCCTTTCAAGCAAGCTAAACCTGATTACTACTTTTATAGTATGCTAATTGCTTTTATATTTAATGACTTGACAAATATTTTTAAGTAACAAGATTATAGTTCAGTCAGGTCCAGTTACATACTTCAGGTTTTTTTTTATAGTTGTAGTACGGACAGGTCTAGTGCGCGCACTTGTTTGTTCCGTTATGCAATAAATAAAGATGCATCTTCTTGATACAAAACGATCTAGCACGTATTTTCTTTTATTCCGTTTGGTAATAGAAGAAGTTGCTAGCCGTTTGCACGCTCCGGTTTTGCGGAAACCTTCCTTTATTACATTTTGAAAAGCTGCTCAGTCTATTCTTTGAAATGCAATTGAATGGGGACGGACAACTGTGTTTACAAGTAATTTGGCTTTTTACGTTTTTCGTTCGTCATAACGTTTTCGATACATTTTTAATGTAAAATACAGCGTGTACTGTCGTATTTCGAGTCGGTATTTTAAAGTTTATATTATTTTTTTCGTCGATCCGTTAAGTTTAATATAAAATAACATTTGTTTCATAAAACATCGGTATAATATTTTCTATTCTCTGTTCCGCTTAGATGCAGCCATTTTTTTAATAGAAAATTAACGGATTATGAAAAATGTAAACGCACCGAGTACAATAATCGAGATTCAATACATTTCGATTCACATTATAAATATTTTTCTCAATTCAGCCGTGTGTTAAAGCTATCAAATGGCTTGCATTTCTGAGCCTTCTCATTAATACCATCGTTTGTTAATGTGGCACTTAGGATTCACTGTATTTGATACAGAGTCGCGAGTTCTCTTACATCTATGGTTTGATATATTATGCTGTGTGAAGCAATCAAACAGGGATTTTTAAGCCAGCCCTATTGTTATATTTCAGCTTATATTCGAAAAGTAACTTTTTGGGAGCTGCTGGCTTAATAATAAGGCTTTATTTTCATAGTTGCGGCTTCTAGACCACTGTCTAATTCCTTCACACAGCTATGCATTTGTAATACGTTGTTTACATTTTGTGCAATGTTATGTGATGTTCCCGTTTCGTGAATTTATATTTACAGTTTCACGGGCTGACTAGATGGATATACGTGTCTAAACACAAATCGTCACACCAAAAGGTACTTGCCCCAAATCTATTAAACTAACTAAATGAAACCATAATAATGAAACTTATATTGTGTTAGATAGGTACATGGCTACATTGATGGCGTCAGGAGAAGCCATTTTTAATTCAACCATTGTGCGGGTGTTCGGGCACAAAGGACACATTAGCAGGTGTTTCATCGACTGTGCAGAATCACCAGAGTCGCATTGCGTTTGGCTGGAATCCCTAAACCCCTATTTGCACATATTGACTCTGCATCGACCAACCTGTGTGCGAAGCTTATTTAAGGACTTCCACACTAGCCACGGCAGCCCTGTGACCTGGTGGAAGCTGTTCTTGAGGGGGAATGAATTCAGCCACCAGTCGCTGGTGGCCTGCGTGGAACGCTGAAAACTCTTACGACTTCTATAAACTCTTATGGTTCTATAGTGCCCTTTAGAAGAAGGACGTTTTAGCGGTTTCATATTTAGCTTAGTTCAGTTTGACGACAGGATTGGGGCGATTGACCCGTCGAAACTGTGTGACTTATGTATGCACCTCTTAAATTTTCAAAAGCAAAGCTTGTATAGGATGTTTTGCTTTTAGTTCAATATGCATAGATATTATAAGTTTCAATGGTCAATGATGCAAAATAAACCACTGTTATTTTGCGATGTTAAAATAGTGAGCATAAGTTTTTGGTTTTTGGTGTGCGATTTAGTAAAGATGTTACTATATAACTTTTGAAACTATCATGGTTATGAATGAAGATGTTACTATATTTTGAGCAGGTAGGTATTAAATGTGAATGTAAATTTACCAAATTTTTATTTATTACAATAAATTAGGCATTAAGATATTTTAAAATTAGATTTTGTACGAATTGTCTGTCTTTTATTTGGTCTTTTGACGGTTTTATGTATTATTTAAAAATGTCGAATGAGTTTTGATGACATTATCTTTTTAATTCTTAATATCATTTATTTTAAAGTATTAGCAAACTAAAGACGGACAATTCAAAAACAAACACTCTTATTAAAGAGAGTGCTTCTGTCATAATTATCTAAACATTTATGTTTTATTATTATTTTTTATTTATCTCATTATTGTAGGCTATTTTATTAACGTGATAAACATCTTATAAATCGATGAACGCCGGCTGCAAGCACGAAAAAGTGTCACGTTCCGTCTGAGCCGAGCGTGCAAGCGAGAGCGCGGAACAAGCGATAGAGGCATGATCGGCCTAAGCGTTCGGCTTGTGACGCATCTATCTCTCTTCCACTCATTATCACGTAAAATTATCGTCCGTAAACCGACTTTACAGACAACCAATTTTTTTTGTTGTTACGTTGTTTTGCCTATGTAAGTAAATATTTCCCTTCAGCTGGTCTACACAGAACTGCGCTAGAGTTGTCATGCTGTGTACACATGTTTTGGGATACAATCTAGGTCTAAGAGTCGATAACTATATTTTGTATGTGATTGGTTGCATTCCGTTTTGTGTGCCATAATAATAAAATAAATAAAAACAATACATTTTACAGAAACATAAAGTTACATTCATTTTTGTCTCGATATTTAATATAGTAACATCTTTGTCTCCTTGATGGTACTAACATTGCACTATTACAAGTACATAATAATTCGCGATTATTGAGAGATGTTGCCAGTAAACATATCATTCGGCCTTTCTCAGTGTTTTCCTATCAAACATTTACTATTACTAATGACATTTAAAGGATTGAAAACCGGTTTACACTGAGCTAGTTGCTAGATCCAATGCACTTGACGTAGTAAAGCTAGTTTGTTTTCTTTGGTAGATGTGCTTGCATCTTATTTTTTATCCAAGGACTAGAAAATATGACAATTCGAAGACGTATGATATGTTGCAACGTTTGCTAATACATTGCTTTGTGTTCTTACTGGAGCTAGTAACTAGCTCAATCTATAACTATCTTCATTCTCGCTTACATTTTTTTAACAGGCAAGGTGGGGTTTTCAGTTGTTAAACAACACGCAAACAATGATTTTACGGGTTATCTTTACAAATTCCAACGAATAGTAAATAAGATATTAAATACTTATAGGAAAAGTCCAGCAATTTACAGCGGGTGATAACATTGAATATACTATTACAAAGTGCAATAAACGCTTAAATATTAAAAATGACGTCTTGGAAGTGTCTTTAATAATTTGTTAAGGAACTTTAGTATAAATTTTGAGAATCCCTTTTCAATATTTAACATTTTTCAACGACTTGTTATATTTTAAAACCACATGTTATGTAACCGTTTAAGGACATACCTAGGCCATTATAAAGTTTTAAATATTTTACCAAACTAAAAACCATATTTAAATACCCCAAACCAATTATAAAAAAAAATAAGTAAATAAATATAATATTAATTAATTATATTATAATTTGCCATAATATTAATTTATGTTAAAAACTTCAAAGGCAAAATTTTATAACAAATGGATTGTCACATAATATAATTTTAAAACTTTTAAAAACGAAGCAAAAACACGTTAAAATACTTTTTGTTGAATGTTATTTTTATGTCAACTTTGTAAACGAGAAAATACGAGAAAAACTTTTTAACTAACTACTAGAAATATCATAAGACAACGTGTAGGGTGCAAAAATGCTCCCAAATGTCAAAAAGGTATTTTTAAAGATTTAAAATAAATATAAACGCGTAAATTATATTTTATGTAAAATACTCTCTCGAGTCTTTATAGGAATTATTTAATTAATTTGGAATTTTGACATCACTTATTTCCTAAAAGAAAAAAAAGTACACTACTAGAACTTGTTCTAGTACTGAATTAGTAACTTGTTACTAACATCGTGTAAACGCACCATGATATTGAAATCAGATCAGTTCCAATTTTAAGCTGACAAAGACTCAAAATCGCATCGTCTTCATTTATCTTCCTCGCTCTAACAATTTGTGAAAAAGAGCACACCTGTATATCTTTTGATGTTGATTAATTCTAATGGATGTTCATCTATAAATCTCGCAACATTTTTTAGTTTATTATATATTAGTACATATCTGAGGCATAACATTCACAATAAAAGTATCAATACTATATATTTTAATACTATAAAATATTGTATATGAATAATCTGATAGGTTTTGTGTTTGTGTAAAGCAGTGTCACAGTCGTTATAAAATTAATGTATTATTAAATTTAATTGTAGAGCTATCCTATTTTTTTCAGCCATATTTAACAACGACTGAATTTTACACAGACAGCGACATAAAAGATAAAACTTTGCGATTAAAAAAATCATATTTTTCAAAAGAGCCGTAAAATGTTTGACACTGTAAATATAGAGAGCGTTATGTCCCAATAAAACTGTTAGTTTCAGATTCATGGGGGTTTAAAGATATACATCGTTTCGACAAAATAGTTAAACAACTGTTTAACGTGTGTTTAAAAAATTTCGTATAGGGTTTTTTAAACACGCGCTAAACACTGTTTATTTTTTTTGTAGTAAAACCCAGATTGTTTAATTATATCGCTGGCTGTATAATGTTTTTAGTTCTAATCTTTTGTTCATGTAAAGGTGGCGATTGACCGAGTGTAATGAATGTGTAAAGGTTGTATTATCGCTGTATTAACATTCAATATTAATTAAATAAAAATCACTAGAATTATTTTGATACAGGTCAATCGCCACCAGAATATCATTAATATATAACAAACTGTGTAGACTATATGTGTTTACTATTATAAATAACATAAACTTAAACAATTCTTACATCACATAATATAAATATCGTAACCTGTAAATCAACGCACACAACCTGTTTTGTTATGTACGACATCAATTTAAAACACACATCCGGAATCGTATTAACTGATCTTAGAGGTGGGTTTATTACACGTACCTTCAATATTTATCCAGCAATCGATACATTTCCAATAAACAACTTTTAACGTAAATCGGCGGCGCCTTTGTAACGCGGCCTGTTATCAGGTACCTTCTGGCATGATGAATGAGTATGATTTGTTTACCTATTTTATTTAGGCTATTTCATTGATATTTTAAGACTTAATATTCGGACTTAATATTTAACATTTTCTATGGCAATGAATAAAAAAAACTTATTTTACAACAATACTAGCCATTAAGCTCTACCCGTGTTTTCATTTAATGTCGTACATAACGAAACAGGTTGTATATCCCGATACTATAAATAAATATTCCGTGTATAGGCTGATGCGAGATAGTCATATAGAACTTACGTGATGCCCAGGGGGTGAAGGATTTCGTCGACGATGTATTCAGCGCGCTCGGTGTCTGAAGAACGTGCTTTGAGACCGGCTGGGAGATCAGCCCAGTCCCGGCTTTTAAACCCGCGCTCGTGGGTACCGTCCGAACTGTAACGTATTATCTGAAAAAAAAATATAGATTATTGTAGTTGTATGCCCGCGACTTCGTTTTAAATTTTTTTTCTTCTTTTTTTTTTTTTTTGCCATTCTAAACCATCCAGAGACCCATTCAAATGCACACACGAAATTAATCAAAATCAGTCTAGCCGTTTTTTGAGATTAGTGAGACTAACAAACAGCAATTAATCTATACTAATATTATAAAGAGGAAAGATTTGTTTGTTTGTATTGAATAGGCTACGATCGGATATTATTTCTCTTCATTTGTTATTAAAGGTACTCTGTGCACCGCTGTCCATTACTGCTTCGCTCATTACTTTCCATCCAAAGGTTGCCTGGAAGAAATCGCTTTCAGCGATAATGCGAAATCATAATAGATTAGATTATATTAGATAGATCAGAGATTTAGGGCCTTATACGAATGATTTATGTTAGACGCTAGTGAGACGATAGGTAATTCGCCAAAGACAGCAGTGTTCATAGCGCCAACCACAATCTTTTAGAAAACCATCATGTTTCAGGAGCGATTACTTTCAAGCTTGTAGCAACATTACTTCTATTTGAACCACAAAACTTTTATACATTACTGTTATAATCCTAATAATGTTGTATATTTAGTGCTTTCTAGTTATTACACCACGTTCAGTATAAAATATTGCAAAAAAACACGATTTACTGTTTTATTTAGGGTAATTTTACGCTTTATTTGAGCTCTAATGTGAAACGTTTTGAGTGAACGATTTATAGTGACGTCACCAAAACTGATTCGCCTTTACAATAATAAAGTAAGCCTACTGATTGAGGGTCATGGTACGAAATGTCAGTGTAATATTATTTTAATATTGCTATAAGAGATTGATGTCTGAAACGTATATTTATATACCGTGTGTTTTTTAACTGGGCCAGTACGGCTACGGCAGCACCCATAACCAGAGGAGATACAGGTGCAGTTTCTTTTAAAACATCAGCTTGTTTTCGAAGAAAAACATTTTGGCATTAAATTTTTTTTGAGTAGCGCCTTAAAATGAATCAAGTTGGTAAATTTTTTGATGCCGATCGATGCAGTCCTATGTAAGGATTATTTTATTGTATCGGATGAAAAAAATTTGAGCAGCGGAAGTTAATCAAATTTGATAAAATGTATTCTCATTCAACAGGACAAACAAAATTCCTTCTACAAACATTTTATTAGATTCTAATTGCACTTTAAAGAAGTATTAATACTGTAGCGATTAAGAAGTATAGGAACTCCATGCTCTCATGAGCAATTCAAAAACATTTCGTATTTCAGAACAATTTTGAATTTCGAACATGGTTCTTGCACCTGTCGGACTTTTATATCAGTCATTGCATCATCTTATTTGTCCTATCATGGCATTGTCAAATACGCAAAAAGTAGACTTCATTGAAGCGTACTTCCTCAACCGACTAAGCCCAACTAATGCGTTGAAATGGTATCAGGAACTCTACCCAGACCGCGATTGAGGCTATGCCTTGCGTCCATCAACTTGACGCATACATGACTGAAACTGAAACCCTTCAAACTGAAACACAGCAATGCTGTTTGGCGGCCGAAGTAGATATGGTGGTAGTACTTCCCCGGGCGAGCCCTATCACAAGGAACTCTACTACTTTTTAGGTTGTATACTCACGGTGGTGGAGTGGTCGGGAGGGGGGTCCTGCGCCAGCACGCGCAGCAGGCTGGCGGCGGCGGGCGCGGCGTGCGGGGTCTCGGCGCTGCGTCCGCGCGAGTCGTAGATAGACGACACGTCGATCTCCAGGTGAGGACGGAGCCGGATGATGCCGAGCAGATCGTATTCACACATCCAATAACCTGGAACAGAACTAACTTTTATCAAGGCTCGTAGCATTCACTTCATACGCATCAGACGTGTAACGTCTACCGAAGGACATAGGCCTCGCACGTTGTGGCAAACCAGCACTCATACCCACATGCTGGTAAAGTGTTACCGTAGCCTATAGACCTCCTTCCCCCTTCCACCACCGGACAAGCAGACGTACCGAGAAGTACCACCCATACCTGGTCAGCATACCACCTTGCCGTACCAAACGATTTGCTTCAACTTTTCTTGTTAGCACAAGTAAGGAGTGGAACTCACTTCCGGCGTATGTTTTTTCAAACCAGTATAATCTCGGAGTCTTCAAGTCCAGTGTGAATAGGTTCTTTCTAGGCAAGCGTGCTCCATCTTCGATCACACCTTGACTTACCATCAGGTGAGGCAGTGGTCAAGCGCTTGGCTATCATCAATAAAAAAACAACCTTGTAATACCAAAGGCATCACTCGCGCGTTGCCGAGATTTACAGATGATCTTATGTGGCCTGCATCCAATTATTTCCAGCAACCTTTAGGATGCGTTTCCACCAAAGCTATGCGAGGAAGACGAGGAAAAAATCTCCCAATAAGATAGTTGGGTTATAAAGGCATCCAATTAGTGATTTTTTTCTCACTAACCGCTTAGCTACCTCTCACATCGCCGGTGGATACACAGTCCATCTCCATATCAACTTGGCCAAATCGGCGTTGTATGTATGTATATATGTAAGTATGTATGTATGCATGTTTGTTTGTCTAAAGATAACTTTCGAAGCGTTGATTCGATCATCGTGAAATTTGGTTTATAGGTAGGTAGTAGTGATGGCACAATCCTGATGTGACTAAATGAGCTAAAAACCTGGGGGGTTCTTGAGATACTGGGGTTCAAGAGGGGTAAAAAAAGTCAAACTGCGACTATCCGGTCAAATGGCACGTTTAATGAAAGTTCTTCATCAGTACGTTTCGACCTCGTTTTTATTTACAGTTTAAACTGTGTAGTTTTTAAGTTATTAGCCATAATAAAAATTAAACTTTGGACGAAATTCACAGTGCTGAAATTTGGTATAAGTGTAGCTTTAGTTAAACAAATATAGGGATAGGTCTGAAATCCAGAAAACGTTATCTGGATTTCAGACTTATCCCTATATTCGTTATATTGAATTTCGTAAATTCTGTGTATTTTGGGGGTTGCACTACCCCCAAAAAAGTACCTATAACCAAATAATATGAACTCCCATTACCTGTAATTTGAATGAGACTGTAGGTCAAGTAAGTTGGACGTATATTTCATGGCACTATTTTGATAGTCAAAGATTACAAATATTATTATTTTTTCTTTGTTTTTTATGGGATATTCACGAGAAATCAGTTCGGGGTGAACCACTAGTTTAAAACGTTATTCTATTCAATTAAACGAGATTTCTAGTCAATTCGAAATAGTTTTATAATAACATTTTGGATTCAACATCGATAGCTTTACGACGTTTTAAAATAGCCCTGCAGGTCTTTACATCTAGTTGGTCTATCTGCCCAACAGTCATCTATGTACCTAGAGAACTCTACTGAGAACATATATTAGACCGTACCGTGTATGGTAAGCTTCCGTAGATTCTTGCACTGCCACGCGAGGTATATGAACGGATTCACGTGGTTGTACGGAGCGGCGACACCCTGAAATACCATTCAAAATTATCTATACGACTTCATTGAACAAATAATAATAATAAATTATAAAGGAGTAAAAAAAAATAATAAAAATAATAATTTATGGACATTTCACACAGCACTATCTAACCCCAAACTAAGCAGAGCTTGTACTATGGGAACCAGATAACTGATAGAATACTTATATAAATTTTTTTTGTAAATACATACTTATAATATCTAGAAAAACATCCAGACCGGAACAAATATTAATAGATCATTCAAACATTTGTTCCGCGGCGAGAATTGAACCAACCACCTCCTGCGTCTCAGCCGGCTATACGTCCACTGCGCCAAGGAGGTCGTCACAGTTACAGGATTAATAAAGATAAGTTTTTTGTTGAAAAATTACTTTTTCAAAACAAGCTTTTATAAAATTCATAATCGGAACCGCAAGCAGATTCAAATGAGCCCAAACACTAGGTAGCCTACTATAATCCATTCAGAAGTTTGGTTGTCTAGCATCCATCTCCATCATGAGACCACCTCCATGGTACCATATTATTGTATTGTCACATTTGTCACCGAAGTAACTTATGTATTCCAAATTTTAACTCAATCGGTTTAGGGGAACGGGTTTAAAATGGAGTTGCAAGATTCCACCCAGACAAACATAGGTACATGCATTGCAAGTTAATATAAAGCTTTTAAAATAAATACGCTTAAGCATAGTAATTCAGCGAGGCAACGCAGCTAGTGTCTTGGGGACACTTCCGCCTGGTAGTGAATCTGGAGCAGTTGCGCTATCTATAGATCGTTTGCAACGGTCTTTAGATGATTCAACTGTTTCTTGTGTATCTTTTGCTTTGACTTTGAATAAGTTCGTATTGGTCTGTTTTCTGGACCACAATAATTTCTGAGTCGCCAAGTTCAGAGTGATCCATGTTTTTGAAGTGAAAACTTCTTTAGGCGCGTCAGGCATTTTTGAGACGGGAAAAAACCATTGAACTTGCGTCACTGTTACCGTTACCGACACCTCTGTGTATAAGTATATGCAGTGTAGTCTGCTTTAATTCAAGTTTTTACTTCTCTCGGCACTCCCGGAGTGCCACTTATTTATTGATGACTAGCTACCGCCCGCAGAATCGCGTGGTTTGTTAATAAAAACATTACCATTCTTCTATGCAGTCGGGTAAAGAGTAGTCTATGTCCCAATCCGTCATAATCTATCTCCATACCAAAAATGTATCAAGCAGACCGATTATGCGGTAATAAATCACACTAATATTATAAATACGAAAGTTTTGATGTCTGTTTATTTATTTATTTATTTGTTATATTTAGTAGTTGTATTTATTAGGTTCGTATGAGTAGGTGGCCAACTAGTGCGTTGTTGTGGGGCTAGCTTGTAGTGTGTTTAATTTTAGTACTTGTTGACTCTCTCCGGCTTCACAGCAAATAGGTAGGCGTTATTATTAATATATTTATTTTATTATGTTTTTTATTTTTCTTATGCATAGTATATTTATATTGTATTTAGTTGTACACTGCTTAGTTAGTGGGCGGATATCCGTGGTCTACTCAAAGAGGCTTTAACGGAAGACCAGCGCTGGGTAGCCAGTGCAACCCAGCACATGCTGAGTTAAAGCCTTTTTGTGACACATGCAGTGAGTACGATGAGACACACACACTGCAATATTTTGCATTTTTATTTAATTTTAATCTTTTATGTATTGTTTCTTTGTTCTTTTTGTTATGTCTCCTGTGTGTGTTTGTTTTGTTGTACTATTGGTGTTGTTCACAAATAAATGTTTATGATTTGATTTGTTACTCAATCACGTCGTAACGGCTGAACCGATTTCGATGAAATTTAGTATATACGTAGATTATAACGTGGATTCACACACAGGCTACTCTTTATCCCATAAATCAGGTTCCATGGGATAAAAATGGGGTGTCAAGTTGCAACAGCGATTTTAGCTTTATTTCTAGGTTACCACATTTAGTAGTGCAACGCGTACGAAGTCGCGGGCAACAGCTAGTAGGTAATAAATAGTTCTTACCTCGTCAAGTTGCGGTCTAGCTGTTTTTAAGGATTTCCTCTCGTTCAAAGGGCGGTCGGTCCAACTGAACTCCGTCAGTGTTTTGTGGTACTTTTGGGTAATATGGTGTACTAGTCTCATGAAAAACTGAAAAAAATAAAATGGTTTCTAAGAAACATTCGTGATTCGCTCTAAATATCTATATACAGGTTGGTTTTTTGAGAAGGACGGTGATGGCCAAGTCCGAAACCACGAGAGTTAGAGAAAAGTCGTGGAAGGAGTCATGCCCTCGATTTATAAGAAAACCATAACTGCATATTTATTTTTTTCCCAAATCTTTTACTTTTTACGGAAATGGAGCCAAATGATTTTTCAAAAAAAAATATAGCCTGTATTATTGAACCAATGTATTCTGTTGCTGATAAGGATCAATCTTTGCAAATAAATGTTATGCTCTCAACTGTTTCGCAACGATCTTTGTACAGTTCGTTCTTAACGTCACCCCATAGGAAATAATCAAGTGGTGTAAGATCGTGTGATCTTGCCGGCCATCTCACCGGACCATGAGTGCCAATCCATCTATCCCCAAAATGTTCATTCAGCATATCTCTAACCACACGGCTGTTATGAGCTGGGGCCCCGTCTTGCTCCTTGACCTTGAGGGCATGACTCCTTTCACTACTTTGCCCTAACTCTCGTGGTTTCGGACTTGGCCATCACCGCCCTTCTCAAAAAACCAGCCTATATAAATACGTAAAGGGAAAACTTTGTAGCCCTCTTTAAGGTTATCGCGCGCACAGAGTGTGAGATTTGTAATAGTTAAAGTTTATATGGAGAAAGAGAGGCGTATACTAAAAATATGTTAAAAAAATGAAGTACGGTTGTGTTTCCACCACTGTGCACTGGCCACGTGTAAAGTCATTATAAATGCGGGAGTTTCATCACGTACTGTTTCAGCAGTACGGAGCGAACCGTACTCACTGAATCACGAATTGACCCGAAAATTTGTCGATCGTAGCACCGACACGAGATAACTCCCGTGTTTAACAACATCATCGTCATCGTCAGCCCTTTTCATCCCACTACAGTGCATAGGCCTCTTTTCGTTGTCGCCATTCGCCTCTGTCCTGCGCTTTTCTAACCCACATTCAACCTGCGATTTTAATGCCATTTTGCTGGCGGACGACCTGCGTTCCTGGTCCCATCTCAGGGCCACCATTCAGTCAGCACCCTGCTCCACCTGTCATCACCGCACCTGGCCACGTGTCCTACCCAAATCCATTTGAGTCCCAATTTACGCTTGCTAACGCCTTGAACTTTAGTCCGCTTGCGAATTTCGGTATTGGAGACTCGTATTTATTATTATTTGGAGCCTGTACTGTCCCACTGCCGCACAGTGAATCGTCTAGAACATGGTAGCTGGACAAAATTATTTTATGGGTTCACATGATCGCTACAGCCATAATAACATATACTGAATCATTTTTTTTGCGTTATGTGGTAAAATAAAAAAACTTAGTACGAAATAAAAATTTATTGAAAATAGAAGTCTAGAAGAATACATATTAACGAAATAATTTAAATTATATATCTACACAATTTAAAAAACTTAACTTAAATTACTTAACATAACATAACATATCATCACGCCTTATTCCCCGAAGGGGTGGCAGAGGTGTATTACTACACCCACTTTAAATTACTTAACTATAATAATATCTACTATTATAATAAATTACAAATAGAAATCGTCAGATGATTCATCATCGCTGTCACAGTTAGACGAATCAGGTACCACATAATCGTTCTCCTCACATAAAGTAACTTCACGTGGTACTTGATGTGTAGTAGGTATGGAAGGCGGAACTATCAAGCTTAGCACTTCTGCGGGCAATTTTTCAGGTCTTTTCTTAGGAATTTCCCTAAGCGAGTTGATTACAGGATCAGATGTTATCAGCAGCATATATAATAAATCTGTATTCGTGGCAATACGTGACTGTTTTCTGCTATGATGCTCTCGGAATCTACGACAGTCTTTGTTACGGGCTTCTTGAGCCTCCTCCGATAGCTGTCCGATTGGAACAATACAGCTTTGGATGACTTCTGTACTGTGTAATAAGATTTTATGCACAGTAACAGGCATATTATACCACGGATACAGACTAAGGTAAAGAGATCGAGTCTCAGAGCAAACTTTTTCAAATTCTATGCAATTAATATCATACCCAGAAGATAATGTTCGAAGTAATATACACATTTTTTTAATTAAATTAACATCCAATCCTGTAATCTCACCGCTTAGTTCCGGATTCATAAAAAACCTACGTGCAGTGTTACCATCATTTGTGTTACCATAACCCGGTTTTGGTTTGTCTACAATAAGCCCCATCTGAGTTTTAAAATCTAACTTAATTTTCTCTGAACGTAACTTTACACTAATTTTATCGTCAGCGCCCCTAGCTTGCCACTTTTTTATATCCAAACGATAACTAATATGTAGTAAACACTCAAAACAACGTATCCATGCATGTAAAGTAGACAAACCAAAACCGTAATGTTCTTTATTAACGACTACGTCTTTTAAATCACCATTCATCATTGTCGGGGTAGCACCACATATATAACATTTTTGAGGGGAGCGTGTGTCAGTCAAAGCGTTACATACTTTTCCGTCTGTCATAGTCAGTAAGAGGTCATGTTTTATAGTAATTTCATATTCTTCAACATTACAAATAGTTGGAAGAAGCTGAGATATTTCTTCCAAGACTTTGTTGGTTTCGGCTTTGGTGAATTCATTAGTTTCCTTTGAAAAAATAAATTTGATTGGTCGGCAATAGAGAGTTGACGAAGGCCGTGGATTTTGCCATATAATATGTTGGCCGTCACATAATTTCAAAGGAACTAATGAAAACATGAACAGGAATTCATCAGTAGCATTAGCATCTTCGAACCTTTGCTTATAGGTACTGTGGCCTGAACTGCCGTCACAGCCCCATTTGCTAATTAATGTAAGGGATGAATTAGAAGACACAACATTTCTTATAACATCACTTTGCGCTTCAATTAAACGATCAGCAGTTTTGTTTAAAATGCCTTGTAGATTAATTTCAGCGCGCGTTTCCGTCACAGAAATATACTCATCTAAAGGATAACACATTTTTTTAGACTTAACTACACTATGATAAGATGGAAATATCTGATGTCCCGCCTTCAATGACACCTTACGCGTCTGTTTGTAACTATGGCTGGTACACTTAGCATCAACATAATGAGCTAAAGCTTCATCACTGCTCAATTGACGACCACCACACGCAACATTGGTTGTTTTAGCTTTTGGAGAGTTGTCAGATATTTTATGAATTGAACTAGCTACATTTCTTCGACCAGATACTCGATTGGCTACTTCAGCGGCTATGGTTAACTCACTAGCACTTCGCGATTGCACTAAATCTTCAACCCTCCGTTTTTTGGTTTTGAATGACGATTCGTCAAATTCTTTTCTGGGTCTGCCTGTAGTCCGACTTGGTCCAGATGACGAAGACGCAGACGGGCGATGTACTTGAACTTCAAATTGTATTTCATTACCCTCTAACCAATCCTTATTGTTATTCAAAAACCTATTGAGGGTATTTTTCGATGCGGACCACTTTTCAGCAAATTTTGAAGAAATACTTGAAATTTTCGTACAAATATTCTTCTTTGAATCAAGAGTGACATCTGAACAGTTGATTTTGTTCAATACAAACTCTGTCAGCTTTGAATTACGGTCCTCTTTCTTGTGTTTACGCCATTCTTCAAAGAAATCGATTTTTGAAATCGAAATCACAACTTCTGAAAAAAATAATTAAAAAAAATTGGGTGAGTTGGGGTGGCAAAACTATATATCATTTTAAAGTTAAATATTGTGGCTATTACATACGTAAATAACGGCCTGGATATATTTGGATAAAAAAAGTTACACTCGATGAAAGTTACTAAATAGAAAAATTTACACGATATAAATGTCCATTTCTATAAAGCCTATAAACATCAACGTCAACAAGTTAAATGATCCCAATTTATGAAGAAATTTAAAGTACATACCTTCAAGTAGAAAATCCATAACACTCACAATAATATAAATAGCACAAGTGGTCATAAGATGTTGTCGTAAGCACTGCAAACTATCAACTGATTTATTTGCATAAATGCATTTTCCTTATTACCTCACTTTCCAGTACTATGGCGGTGTGCTACAAAGGGTAAGGCACGTGTTATACCTGGAATTCTGAGTTTTGAGGTGTGGTTAATGAGACAGGATTATGATTTAATCGATTCTAGGAATCGACTTTTGTCCAGCTGGCTAGTTCTAGGTAATTCACTGTGTGCCGGGCTAAACTCCCTTCCTTCCTTCCGCTCCACTCTATCATGTACAGTCTTCTATATACGAGTCGAGTTCGTCTTTCCATCGGCATAGCGGTCTGCCACGTGGTCGTTTTCTGTCTTTTGAGATCCACTCGGTGGTGGATTTTGCCTATAACACCTCCGACATGCGGCAGAGATGGCCCGCCCAGTCCCACTTAAACGTATTATAATATATTCTTATAATCTATGATACTGTTTTATTCGATATCACAGATTTATAGTGTCTAGTGGGTTAATATTACTCACAATTTTGCAGAACATAACTTTGAGCGAAGTTAACGGCAGCCCTGCAGAAAACACGGTGTTGATCACGTATTGTATGTAACTTGGCGACAGAGCGATCTAGAAATACAAATTATTAACTTACTTATTAACTTACTGTAACGCAGGCTTAAGTTATAAAGGTAGGTGTTCGAACGCGTCCTTTAGCGCTGGGATTCCCGCGCTTCTCCGCCAAACTGACAGATGGCACGAGAGTCCACCCAAGCTCGTTTATCGGACGCGACGTACGCGCCGACGTTTTATTGTTGTTAACCTACTTCAAAAAAGGAGGAGGTTCTCAATTCGACTGTATTTATGTTTGTTACCTCAGAACTTTCGACTGGGTGAACCGATTTTGATGATTCCTATTTTATTTGATTCTGGTGCTCTCCGTGTGGTCCCATTTCCATTTGGTCCAGTTCTGACAATGGCATTCATGAGAAAAACATATAAGTTATAAATTTATTTTATTTTTATGTTATGCTAATTTGTTAGCTCAGAACTCCGTTAAATATCAACCGATTTGGAAAATTCGTTTTTTATTAGAAATGATATACTTTTAGATTGATCCCATGGAAATTTCATCGAAATTGATAGAGTAGTTTGATTTTTACTGTTATCTGAAGTAGGTTTTTTTTATATAACTTTTATGGCAAACGAGCATGCAGTCCACCAGATGTTAAGTGGCTACTGCAGCCCATAGATATCCACATAGAATTCAACACAAAGTATTATGTTGTCTTGATCTCTATGTGGATACGTTGTCATACTATAGGACTTAGCTGTTATGCCTATGTGCATAACAGGTTATATATTTGTTAAAAAGTTACTTGTAATTGTTTTGACTCATTGTTTGCCGTTCTTTTATGTGTAATCCTGAATAGTCTTTCTATCTGTTCTAGATCGATCGTGTTTTAAACTTTATACCATCTCAAAATCCATGAGAAAACAGTTTCTTTAGATATTTATCGCAACGCTTGAGAACTACTTCGTCATCAAGTTAACCTACAACATAAAATTGAATAGGCGACACTTTACTGTAAATAGAAGAACGGTCGTTTATCATTTTTTAATTAGTCATTTATTTACCTATCACATCAATCTCCAACAGATTGCATAGACGCTTAGGCTTGACAAATAATAAAAAAATATCTCTTTCTTTAATAGTTAACACCTAATTATTCGCCACATCACACCTAATTATTCGCCACATCACACCTAATTATTGGTAACTATAGATAGATAGATAACGGTTTATTGTTAAATTAAAAAAACAATATAAATAAAACAAAAAAAAACAAGACACGCGTAAATACAAGGCACAAGGAAATACCAGTCTTATCGCTAAAAGCGATCTCTTCCAGACTGCCTAACTATAGTATTTTTCAACGTCGGGATAACAAATAAAAAAGGTACATACGCGATAAATACCCGTTTTAATCAATAATTAACCTAACTATATTCCGCTCGTTATTATTTGATTCGTCGGTGCATAGGTAGGTAAGATCGAAGTAACAATAGGAATATGCAAGTGACTAGCGCAAGCCTCTGTGGCAAGAATTTGTTTAAATTTGTAGGATTCGCTGACGTGACGTGTGTGGGCCTATAATGCTTACATTTTTGACAGTCCTTTATAAGAAGCTGTCAAAAAATCTACGTTTAAGTTCACTTCTAGAATACGGGATCATATTTATTTTCAATAATGTCTTATATTCATGATATGATATTATCTGAACTGTATTTATATGAACTGTTGATATAATAATATGTATCTAGATTATTTAAATAGCTGGTTCTCACAGTGTTGATTAAATTAAATATATATATAAAATAAAGTCATGTTAGTTACACCATTTATAACTCTAGAATGGCGGAACCGAATTTGATGATCTTTGATTTGTCTTCGCCCCGAATAGCAGATTAAAAAACCCGGAAAAATTTACGAATTCATTTTCTCATACATACGTGCAGCTTATGATGGCCGATTGACAATTCTACCGGCGACGTATATTGGTAACCCGCGTCATATGCATGTCAAGGCGGTACAAAGTTCGCCGGGTCAACTGGTTAAAAATAAATTATAATAAATTTCCAAAAAATACTTACAATATTAACAGCAACTTCCAGCCTACTGTCGAATAAAGGGGTGACCTCCTCCCAATCGATTACGGGTATTTTCCTAAATCTCTCCGATATAATATTCAGCGACAAAACCTTCAGGTTGTCCATCTTGGATAGAGTGATAAGTGTCTCTATTGATATAAGATCGTATTCGAATACTATGTGCTGAAAATATAAAGGGTTTTAACAGTTTAAGTTCAGAATCATTAAAATAGGAGTTAGAAATAAAGACAAAGACGCAACAAAAAAATTAGACTACTTTTTAAAATAACAACTGATGTCTGCACACTTAGCCCAGCTTGAACAACGATCCCCAAACGTATTTAGCGACTAAAAACGTATTTGTATGAGTTGACAACTCTCAATTATATTTTTCCAGTAATTACGTTTAGGCATCATTGCGCAAGTCGCCCTTAATTAACTAGAGTTTCGTGCTGTGTTTTTTTTGAAATATTTCAAAATAACGATGTTGTAAAGCGTGAAGAGTATTTTTTTAATATTTATAGTTAAGCGCTTGACCTCTCCCTCGCCTGGTAACTGAGGGTGTAGTCGAAGGAGCACGCTTGCTTAGAAAAAACCAGTCCACTCTGGACTTGAATATTATAATCAATCAATCAATTCATTTATTTCAGATGTCAAAAATCCATATTTGTTAGTAAACTTAATTATACATGTCAAATGGTTAGTACAATTGTGACATAACAACAATTAAATAACAATATATGTGGTATGTGAGCATCTAGTGTAGGTACTGCGCATGTACCATACAACAATGGTTTAGATGCTCACAGTCGAACCTGTTTGCGAAAGTATTCAGTATACCGTTGGAGCTGGCCCGAATTCTGCGCCCCAGGGATGTGCACCGCTTGCGCATGGTGCTGTAGAAGCAGTCCACTCGCGCCTCGGCGAACATCCCCGACGCGCTGCAGAACCGGGGCAGCCCAACCATATGATGATCAGGACGTATTTTATTGCGTTCTCGTTTCTACTTATTTGCATTGTCTATAAAGCATTCCGCGATAGTTCCTCTACACAAAAATATTTTATGTTATTCTTTGTCTAGAATAGTGAACAGCGTTTTTCCTTTTCATCGAATTTTCTCAATGCTTTGTTATAGGCGACGGTTACCACTTAACATCAGGTGGGTCATTGTTCCATCTCCAAGTAGTATTTAAATTAATAAAACCAGCCAAGCGCGAGTCGGACTCGCGCACGAAGGGTTCCGTACCCTTATCAATAAAATTTAGCAAATAAAATAACGTTTGGTGTATGGGAGCCCCCCTTAAATATTTGTTTTATTTTAATTTAATTATTCATTTTTAAAGTGAATCTATAACTAAATATTCTGTGAATATTTCAAGCGTCTACCAGTTGCCGTTATCAATATCGAGCAAAAATAAGCAAAAAAATCAGGTTTGTTGTATGGGAGCTCCCCTTAAATATTTGTTTTATTCTATTTTTAGTATTTGTTGTTATAGCGGCAATAGAAATACATCATCTGTGAAAATTTCAACTGTCTAACTATCACGGTTCATGAGATACAACCTGGTGACAGACGGACAGACAGACAGCGTAGTCTTGATTATAGCGCTGTGTGAAATGTCCATGTTTATTTATTTTATCGTCGGAAAAAACTCGGTGTATATAACAACATGTTTTTTAGGGTCCCGTTTTACCCTATGGGTACGGAACCCTATAAAACATGTTGTTATATACACCGAGTTTTTTCCGAGGATAAAATAAATAAACATGGACATTTCACACAGCGCTATAATTTTTTTTACTGTGCTGTAAGATGTAGTGCTAGTTCACAAGTTTAGTGGTTACAGACAGCCTCAAGCTAGGCTGAATGAATAAACTTGTGTTTTGGGCCCAAACTAAGCAAAGCTTGTACTATGGAAATCAGATAACTGATAGAATATCTAAGAAGGATAATTCGAAAGTATTAGTGACGCTGTTAAACTTGCACGTACCTTGATATTGGAAAATAGCATCGTAGTGAGATTGTGCCTCGTTATGATCGTGTTCTCGTCAACAGTCGGCGGGAAATAGTCCAGGGCGTGGAAGGACAGTGATTTCGAATAGTAGGTCATTTGACGGGTCTGTAAATAAACTTAGCGCTTAGTGATAGTATTCATAAGACGTCCGCTGGTTAACATAGGCCGACATAGATTTACAAAGCGATCGATATTATGCGACCTGCACCCAGCAGCTCATTGCAACACATACAACCTTTTTTTATGTACGACATTCATTTAAAACACACATCCGAAATCGTATTAACTGATTATGGAGGTGGGTTTTATACCGTTAGCTTGAATATTTGTCCAGTAATCGTAATTCAATAAACAATTTTTAACGTAAATTGGCGGCGCCTTTGCGATGATGCCGATTGGTAGTCAGTTTACCAAGTACCTTTCCTACTTACATGATGAATTGATTTTTATACAAGCTGTTTCATTGATATTTTAGCACTTGATATTAAAGTTATTTCAAATACGTTATTATATATAATATATATATTTTATGATAATGAATTAGAAAAAAACCTATTTTACAGCAATACTAGCCATTAGCCCTACCCGTGTTTTCATTTAATGTCATACATAACAAAACACGTAGCATAAGGACGCCTTTCCATCTAGAGGGGGCCGACCAACTCAATAATGAATGAATGAATAAAAATTATTTATTACTAGCTAATACGCCCGCGGTTTATCACGCGTGGTTTGTGAAAAAACATTACCCTTCTTCTGTGCAGTCGGGTAAAAAGTAGCCTGCGTCCCAATCCCCGTCATAATCTATTTATATACCAAATTTCATCGAAATCGGTCAAGCCGTTTAGTCGCGAAAACGTAACATACAGAGAGACAAGAGTTACTTTAGAATCTCTAATATATAAATGAATCGCAAAATGTGTTGGTAAGCGCATAACTCGACAACGCCTGGACCAATTTGGCCAATTCTTTTTATGTTGTATTTCTTATTGTCAGGAGAAGGTTCTTATGAAAGAAAAAATTAAGAAAATTGCGCGCAAAATTAGAAAATTTAAGAATACTTAACCACCATATATAATTATTTATAATCTAACCTTAGCGCTTTTATAATGTAACCTTATGACGTTTGACATAGAATTGACAGAATGCGTGCTGCAAATATCGTCAAAGAGGATGTAAAAAAAATGAATATCGTTTGAAACAGATGCTTCGGTAGGAGTTATCCCGAGATATATTGTCTATATATATAAAAATTAATTGCTGTTCGTTAGTCTCGCTAAAACTCGAGAACGGGTGGAGCGATTTGGCTAATTTGGATATTGAATTATTTGTGGAAGTCATTCATATTCTCATACATAATGATGGACAACAATTGACAATTCTACCAGGGTGACTTATATTGACAGCCCGCGTTATACCTATGCATGTGAAGCCGATACGAAGTGCGGCGGGACCACTAGTTTATAATATAAGTAAGTATAGATACCTTACAAGCTAGACACAAGCAACAGAAAAAGAAAAAAGCGACAACCAGACAACCTTTTGATGGAGAGGAAATTTTAATCATTGCATATTATAAGAGCGGATGTTACCACTCTATTTTATCAGTGTTACAACCGACAATGTTGTGCGACTAATCGCGGGTTCCTATATCCGTCGGTAACCAGCTAAGTATCGTTTCTCCTTAAAAAGTTTGACACTTTTTCAAGGAGATACGAATCGTAGTCGGTTACCGTCGGATATAGGAACCCGCCATTAGTCGACTTGCGAGACGCAACGCGGAGCGGATCGCATCATCCACCCTCCACTTTGTTCGCGAATTGAACCAAAACTGTTGTCTATTGTAAAACCGATTAAACAGAAAGTTATAACCCCCCCCCCCCCCCCCTTTTCTATAATGATTGAAATAAAACACAACAGATTTCTTGATACATTTCTTACCACATATCTGTCTGTATCATCGATAATGTTGAATTCGCATCCGAACACTGCTAACTTCTCCAATATGTGTGAATGTTTGTAAATCAGCGTTTCTGTTACCACCCTGCAAATTATGTTTTAATTATAATAAAACAAAGTTTACACCATTTTCGCCCTCTTAGGCACTTGTCTCACCGCCGGCCATGAGCGAGAAGTGAGTAGAGCTAGAAATGAGTTGGCGAGAAGCGAGTGTGTAGTTCCTAATTCCTATAGTTGTGTCTATAGCGAGTGAGCGAGTGCGGCGGGCGATACTCATCATCTCACAGCGTGTGTTCTGTTCTGACCGCAAAGCGAGCATCTATGAGGGCGTATCGCTGAGCACAAGTTCAGGGCCGGCAGTGTGAACGGCCAGCGCTCAACTATTAATATACTCGTACGTGTCTCTTTTACTGACATATGTGTGATTATTTGTGGACATTACCATTACTAGCTTTATGTTTTAAGTTTTTATGTTTATTTTTATTGATATACCTACTGTATTACTTCTTGTAGTTAGTTTTGTATTAAGTGTTGTTGCAAATAAAATATTTGATTTGATTTGATGTGCCTTAGGGCGTGAATTTCGGTAAACTTTATTAGAACTTTAGAATACCCCTAAGAGAATAACACCCAGTCGACACCCAGAAGGCATTTGTCCCCATACATCGCATAAAAAAAGGTTTGTTCATATGGTCATTTTTCTTGCTGACATAATCTTTTTTTCGTAAATAAACTTATGGTTGGTCTCCTACGAACGTTTTCGTCTTCTTAACATTCCCCCCTACACAATCGCATTTTACAAAAAAAGTACCCATTTTAAACTAGACGTTGATACCCAGATGCAAAACCGATATTATTAAATAGTTTACATACCTTCTTATTTTAGCGTACGATGTTTCTGTGCATAAATTGTTATAAATTGGCCCTACGAATATGATTTCTTGCAAACTTATTGAGTCCAAAAACCTGAAAAAAAAATAATACAGTTATCGATAAAACATTGTCCCTCATAATTGTTTCTTCATTATTATTAGAGATCATAAAAGCGAAAGAGGTTTTTTTCGCTTGAAGCGTTGGATGCTTGCCGTACAACATCAGTCGCTCTGGGAATTATCAATTCCCTGTTTAGCAGGTCACTATGGGCCTCATAAGAAGGCTCAAGGTCGCTCAGCGTGCTATGGAGTAGGCTATGCTTGGTGAGAAATGAGATCCGTAGACAAACTATAGACTTAGCCAAGAGGATTAGCAAGCTGAAATGGCAGTGGCCCCGCCGACTACCACTTCAGCTCATAGCTCGAAGAACTGACGGCAGTTGTGACAGAAAGGTTCACGAGTGGAGATCACGCACTGGAAAGCGCAGCGTAGGACGTCCTCCCCACTAGATGGAAAGACTAAAAGGTTGCTGGGAGCCGTTGGGTGCAGGCCGCACAAGATTGGATACTCTGGATATCTATGGGGGAGGCCTGTGTTCAGCAGTGGATGTTCTATGGTTAATATGATGATGATAAATTATATAAATTATAACTTATGTTCATTTGCTCATTTATATACAGTTCTAAATTTGTGTATTATTAATAAATACACATTGTGTATTTTTTAATATACACATTTGTGTATATTAAAAAATAAATGGCACGTGAACCAAAACAATCTGTTTTAATATCGCTTTAAATTGTGTGACATTAATGGCACAGAAATGTGGTCACTCTGACTCACACCTATGGGCCTTATAAGGCTCAAGGAAAGACGCAATCTTTTCTACCCCATACTTGCAAGATTTGGAATGAGCTATCTGAGGTTTTCCCATTGCGCTACGTCATGGCACGCTTCAGGAGAAATGTTAAGAGGTTTCTACAGTGTAGGGAACGCATCGACAATACCCCGGGTGTTGCCGGTGTCAGTAGGCGACGGTGACCGCTTACCATCAGGTGGACCGTAAGCCTGTTTCCCCACTAATAACATAAAAAAAGGAAAGCTAACTTTCCCAAATTGATCTGCATTTTATTGTTTCGTAACATCTTCGTATACTTAAAACACCTATTCATATTGATTAATCGTTACGCCTATATTGGAATTTTAAACAAGTTTCACTGAATAAAATCAATTATGTATGTAGTACATTGCACAATGTTTACAAAGTAACTATGTTAAAACAGTGGCAATATCCAAGAATACATTTTGTTGGGTGGCAGGAAATTAATATCGATTTCGAGAATTATGAGCGGACAAAGCATCAGCATTCAAAGTAATTCAATACTTCATTCGAATGATAAGTACAAAGTTGCGATCTCAAATGTGTGTTAGTAACTGCAATCCACGATAGACTAATGTTAAGAGAAAGTTAGTATATATACAGGCTGCTCCGAAATTGTATCCTGTATCCTATGCTATTACATGTCATAGCATTGTAATGCGATAATAGAATCAACCGTTCGCGGCATTATCTGTAAATTAGTTTTCACGATCTATTCACATCTAATACCAATGGTATTTGTTAATTATCGTAATTAATATTCAATTCCTAACGAATACCATTCATAAACGAATCCCAAAACAAGTTAAATGGTATGAGATACAGCCAGTAATAAAATAGCTTTTAAATTAAAGTGTAGTAGGAAAACGTTTATATATATATATATATATATATATAAAGCAAAATAAACTATTTCTGTGACTGTACCAAAAGTTATGTTTTAGTATTCGTTAGGAATAGAAAATATATTAAGACAATAAACAAATACCATTGGTATTAGTTTTTGGTATTAGATGGGAATAGATCGTTTACACCCGCGGCTTCGCACGTGTAACTCATAATCCTTTATTTGCAAGAATGTTGGTACAATAGGTTAACAATGTTTAAATGCTCCTTTACATTCTGCCTCGTCAAGGCGTGCAAAATTTTCAATGTAAAATTAATAATAAGTCAAAATGTCAAACATAATATTAGTCTACAAGTAACAATAGCAAAACAAATTAACAATGATAAACCAGCAAAACAAAATTAAATAAACAATAAAGAAATGTCAATATATCTATAATTTATAATTTAAATATTCATTAAAAGTCGTAAAAGCATTGCTCCATTAACCATTTTCGTAGTTTCCACTTAAACACATTTAAAGGCATGTCCTTAACTCTTTTGGCAGTTTATTAAAAATCGTAATGGCATGATAATAAACATTGCGCTGTATAAAAATAAAAAAATGTAATAAAAATAAAATCATCCTAATCGTTCGTATAGTATATACGCCAAGACTCGTGGCAGGCTGGGCCAACCAATATACCTAGTCAGGTCATAAATTCTGTCACATGTTTAATAAAAAATAATTGAAACAAGTTTATTCATTATGTAACCATTTATATACCAAAATGAACTTAACAAAACATAGATTCTTATGACACTAAAGTTTATTCAAAATGACCTCCGTGATTTTGAATACAGGCCTTCAATCTGCGCGGCCAGTCGTCTATCGCAGCACGAACGAGGTCCATGTCAATATCGGCGGCTGCCTTAATCAAGGATGTCTTGAGTGACTCCTAATTGGGATGAGGCTTTGAGCACGCCTTTTCCTCCAAGTGTTGCCATATCTTGTAATCTAACGGATTCAAATCTGGACTGGAGGAGGGCCAGTCTTCGTGCTGGATGAAGTCGATTTCACGCGCCGCCAGCCAGTCTTGTGTGCTCTTCGCTCTATGAGCTGGCGCCGAATCTTGTTGGAATACCCAGTGCCTGTTATTGAACATGGTATGAGAAACAGGTTCCACAAGGTTCGTCAGGGCTGTATTTTGATACACAACTGCATTCGTTTTTACACCTTTCTCACGAAAATGTTCCTCTGTTAAGCCTCAATAAGAAACTCCCAACCATACCATGAGCGAGGATGGAAAATGACCTCGTTGGACACGCGGAATACGGTTGCTCGCTTCTTCACTACTGTGTGCGTACACCTTATCATTTTGTTTGTTGTAGCTCTCTTCTACGGTAAAAATTTTTTCATCCGAAAAAAGAATTTCCCGATATTTTTTTCTCGCGTACCGCTTCAACAAAGCGCGGCATCTCTTCAGTCTCAGGTCCATTAGACGAGCATTCAAACGATGTCCTGTTTTTCTTCGATATGCTCGAAGCCCTAAGTCTTAATTTAACACCCTTTTCACCGTGGTTCTGCTTAACCCCATCTGAAGGGCCAACAGTTTCTGCTTACGTTTGGGATTTCTTTGAATGCGCGCCTTCACAGCTTTTATCACTGCTGGAGTCCTAACAGACCGAGGGCGACCACTTCTTGACCTGTCATCTACACTAGAGTCTTCATTGTATCGTTTGATGGTGCGATAAACGAATTTTTTGGTTATACTAAAATTTTTCAGTATGTCAAAAATTTGAATTGGCGCGTAACCACAACGATGCAACGCAATAACTGCAACACGGTCTACATTAAGCGTCCACTCCATATTTAAAAATGAGTAAAATTCTAAAAAGTATACATTTTTATTTTCATGAACAATTCGAAATTCGAATTCAATAAACTTTTTTGTGGCCAGCATTCTAAAAGAAAAGTTTTTACTGTGTGACAATACTTATGACCTGACTAGGTATATATTTGTTTAATTTTAAATATAATTACTGGTAATTAGAATAGGTAAGTACTCGGCGATATTGAGCGAGATATCAATATCATCGTTGCTTGTCCCACGTTTTATGACCCCGTCTGCCAGGAGCACCTAGCGTCCCCGGGCTAGTATTGGGGTATTGGGAGAGGCCTATGTCCAGCAGTGGACTAATGTAGACGGATGATGATGATGATATAATAACTGCTAGACCTAGGACAATAACGGCGAGTCAAGGACAACGCGATCAGTTGGCACATTGGCTGGCACGCGACTATGACCTAGGACAAGGAACACTAACGAAGAGAACTTGTTATTGGCACGCGAACACGAATAATTATAAAGTTGTGGTAAACGTATTACAAATAAGATCTGCTAGATGCTACACCATCGTATGCCCATTGTTCTTGTTTTGTGAATTTTTATTTTTATGTTTGCTTCTTTCGTCGTGTCAGATGAAACTGACCCAGTCATTTTAATTGCAGTAAGATGTTGCTTGTAAAGATGTGGGATTATTCCCAGTTGCTACTACCTCCGACGCCAACGCCAGTGGTGGCAACTGGGAATGGTTATAAAACTAAATCCCAGTTGCCATCAGTAGCAACTGATTGTCTGTCTGGTAAAACGAAATCCCTCCAAAGACGAGACCGCCCATTATACATTTTATTATTTCTCATGTAATGTGATGTATCTAGCTTGTTAGGTATAATAAAAAATGTTCATTCATTCATTCATACATTCCTTTCGATATAAAAAGGTATTTCGTTTTATACAGTTTCATTTAATTAGAGAATAACCGTTCAATAAATTAATTCGGAATATTGCATAATTAAGGCCAAATAGAACCTATTCAAGAAAAGGTTTCCTTGGTCACGAAGAGCCACACCTTATATTCGATAAATTTAAGTAAACCGATAGATTTAACTATTTTATTAAGGCGTCTTGCGCAACGATGCCTAAACATGGCTAAATAACTATTTAAGGAGTTGTCAAATCATACAAATACGTCAAAATTAAACATTTTTAGTCGCTAAATACAATAATATATTTGTTCACATAGATCTTGTCCATCCAAAGGTTGCCTGGAAGAGATCGCTTTTAGCGATAAGGCCGCCCATTGTACCTATGATTTAAAAGTGTGTTTTTTGTTATATGTTTATACTAGCTGACCAATCTGCAGCTTCGCACACGTAGTTTTTTCAATAAAACATTACCCCCCTTCTGCGCAGTTGCGTAAAAAGTAGCCTATGTCACCCGGGGATAGTGTAGATTTCGAACAGTGAAAGATTTTTTTTAAGATCTAATCGATCCAGTAGTTTCGGAGCCTCAATACAAACAAACAAACAAATCTTTCATCTTTATAATATTAGTATAGATTTAATGGTGTGCAATAAAGGAATTCTAATCTAAATACGTCTAGGGATCGTTGTGTAAGCCGATGTATTCCTGTTGTCCCCATTGACGCTGTCCCCATTCAACGGAACCGAATCAAATAATTAAAATTTATTCCTGTTGTCCCCATTGACGCCGGCCTTAGTGTAACGTCTGTTCATTATTAAAAGTTATCAAGACATCTCAAAACCTCCCGTAAAAAACAAGAAAGTATTACATTAGATTGCCTTCCACATTTTAAAACCTTACAATTACCTACGAGAAAGTTACGATATCGCGCATTATCGATTAAACGCGTACTATATTATGTATTGAAGCGTTAAACGTGCTTTGAAACTGTTAGATCGACTGTCGATGAAACGTGATCTAACGTCTGATGCGTGGCTTTGTATGGGTTTAGGTTTTGTCGTAAACTAGTGGGTTCGCCCCGAACTGAGATCTCGCGAGTCTCCCAAAACACCAAAAAAATATTCTTAGAGCGACTCGAGAAACGAGATAAAGATGTTTAGTCGCTAAATACGTTTAAGGATCGTTGTGCAAGCCGGCCTTAATCTTTGACTAATAAAATAGCGCCACGAAATGCGCACCAACTAACTTAAGTTGACCTACAGTTTAATTCAAATTACAGGTAACGGGAGTTCATGTATTTTGGTTAGTCTTTTTGGGGTATAAATTGCAGTTATTCTAAATTTCAGACTTTCCCTTATATTTGTGTCACTAAAGCTACACGCATACCAAATTTAAGCACTGTGGGGTCACTTGTGTACCCTGTGAATTTTTGCAAAGTTCCGTTTTTATTAGGGTTCCGTACCCAAAGGGTAAAACGGGACCCTATTACTAAGACTTCGCTGTCTGTCTGTCTGTCCGTCTGTCACCAGGCTGTATCTCATGAACCGTGATAGTTAGACAGTTGAAATTTTCACAGATATGTATTTCTATTGCCGCTATAAAAACAAATACTAAAAACAGGATAAAACTAATATTTAAGGGGGGATCCCATACAAAAAACGTGATTTTTTTGCTCGTTTTTTATAACGGCAACAGGTACACGCTTGAAATATTCACAGAATATTTAGTTATATTTTAACTTAAAAAATAAATAATTAAATTAAAAAAAAACAAATATTGAAAGCGGGCTCCTGTACAACAAACGTGATTTTGTTTTTGCTAGATTTTGCTCGATATTGATAAAGGCAACAGGTAGAAGCTTGAAATATTCACAGAATATTGAATTATATTATTCACTTTAAAAAATAAATAATTAAATCAGAATAAAATTGAGCGGTAATTCAGCGGTGGACGTTCTCTGACTGGTATTATGATGACAAAATAAATAATTTCTTAAGAAGCCACCTAAAGTAACTTTAAAACTTTAAGAGCGACATACGCAACGATGTCTAATCGTATTTACCTAGTGCCTAAATATCTGTAAATATGTTGAGAGTTGTCAAATCATACGCATACAAATTTAAACATGTTTAATCGCTAATTACGTTTAGAAATCGTTATGCAAGCCGGGCTAAATGTTTCTTCATTGTTTACGTAATGAGTTTAGACAATAACTCGTTAGTAATAATTTAAACAATTTACTAAGGGTTGAACATTTTCAGAAGAGAAGCCAGACATCAAAATACATAAACTTTAAGATTTCTCAACCATGATTCTTGTTTTGTTTGATACTGGTTACATCAAAAGTTATTTCTACAGCTAAACTAAATAATATCAGTTAAATATTTAAATAATTAATAATAATAAATACACTGCCGGCCAAAAGTTTGAGACCACTGTAAAAATCTTTGTCACCAACAAAATATTTCAAAGTACACATATGATAATGAGCTAATTTGAACACCTGCGTATTCTATTATTATTAAAGAATTTCTAAGAGTCATTATTTATGTTGTTGTTTAAGTTATCATCCTAAAAAGGTCTATTGTTTCAAAACATCAATGAGCGCCGCGCAAGGACCAGGTGGTAGAGTCATTGTAATATTTTTATGATCTGCTCATTACTTATTGTTTTGGGTTTGTTTCGCGTTAACCGATATCAGGGATTATGTTAGCTTCCTAAAACATATTTAGTACCTAAGTTTTTATGGAGTAAATTATTTTCTACCTTAGTCTGAGCTCGTCGTTGTTACAGTGAAGACATCTTAAAATGGGAAAAGTTCGCGAAATTAGCAGTGAAACTCGCTCTGCCATAGTTGTTTTATACGGCGAAGGCAAATCTGAACGTGCGATTGCCTCTCAACTTAAGTTGTCGAAGACTTGTGTTCATAACACAATAACCCGATACAAGGAGACTGGCAGTAATCAAGATCGTTCGCGTTCGGGAAGGCCGAGAACTACCACTTCTCGCGAGGATCACTTCATCGTCACTACCAGCAAGCGGAATAGACGCCTAACAGCACCAGAAATCCGCGTAGAAGTGAACAAATCCCGATCAGAACCTGTATCATTGACTACAGTAAAAAGACGTTTGAGAGATGCTAAGTTATTTGGTCGCGTCGCCGTTCGAAAACCACTACTAAGGCCACAAAACAAAAAGAAACGGATGCAGTGGGCCCTTACCCATCGAGACTGGACTGAAGAAGACTTTAAACAAGTTCTTTGGTCAGATGAATCCAAATTTGAAATATTTGGTTCAAAACGACGAATTTTTGTTCGACGTAACGTCGAGGAAAAGATGATGCCAGACTGTGTGGTGCCAACAGTCAAGCATGGTGGTGGTTCCATTATGGTCTGGGGATGCTTCTCGGGCCATGGAACCGGAGATTTGGTACGAGTCGAAGGAATCATGAAAAAGGAGCAATATAAACGAATACTACAGCAAAATGCCATTCCGTCTGGTTCAAGAATAATTGGAGATGGATTTTTTTTCCAACAAGATAATGACCCAAAACATAGTTCAAAATTATGCAGGGGTTATTTAGAACACAAAGAAACAGAAGGGGTTTTAAAAAACATGGTGTGGCCCCCTCAGAGTCCGGATCTCAACCCGATTGAGCTTTTGTGGGAAGAGCTTGATAGAAATGTGCGCAGTTGTTGTCCCACTTCGCAAGAAGACATGTGGAAGGCTTTACAAGAAAGCTGGAACAATATATCACAAGATACAATCGACAAATTGATTGCTCGTATGCCAAGAATAGTGAAAGTAGTAATAAAATGCAAGGGAGGGTTTTTCGACGAAAAATCTGTATAAAATATGAGCGACATTTTTAAAGTAAATGGTTGATTTTTCTTGATTTTTTTGTTTTCTTCATAATGTATGTGTATTAGGAAATAAGTATTTTAATTCATAATTAAACCTCTTGCTTTGTATTTTGAGTTTTATTTCATTTTCCTACTTTGATGTAGGTGGTCTCAAACTTTTGGCCGGCAGTGTAAATATTGATAAACATTTCACACAGCGCTATTTAGACCCAAACTAAGCAGAGCTTGTACTATGGGAACCAGATAACTGATAGAATACTTATATACTTTTTTTTTTGTAAATACATAGGTACATATAATATATAGAAAAAGATCCAGACCCGGAACAAATATTTGTAGATCATGCAAACATTAGTTCCGCGGCGGGAATCGAACCCGCTACCTCCTGCGTCTCAGCCGGCTATACGCCCACTGCGCCACGGAGGTCGTCATAATAATTATTTGCATGCTAAAGATACGACGCGCGTTTTCGGCGCCAAAAAGCAGATTAATAATAAATATTGATGGGCTTTTCACACAGCACTATCTAGCCTCAAACGAAGCCAAGCTTGTACTATGGGAACCAGATAACTGATAGAATACCTATGTAGTTTTTTTTTGTAAATAGACACTTATAATAGCTAGTATACTAATATATTAGCTAACTAATATACTAGCTGACCAATCCGCAGCTTCGAACGCGTAGTTTTTCAATAAAAAATATTACCCTCCTTCTGCGCAGTTGGGTAAAAAGTAGCCTATATCACCCGGGAATAGTGTAGCTTGCCAACAGTGAAATATTTTTTTAAATCTGTCCAGTAGTTTCGGAGCCTATTCAATACAAACAAACAAATCTTTCCTCTTTATAATATTAGTATAGATAAAAACACATCCAGCAGACCTAGAACAAATATATGTAGATCATGCAAACACTTATTCCCTGATGGGAATCGAACCCGCTACCTCCTGCGTCTCATCGCGCGTCGCATTGTAGCATTTGTATCGATTCAAAGGCGCGTACAGTTTGTACGCGCGTTCTAATTATACCTTTACCTAATTTCATCAAAATCGATCCAGCCGTTTAGTCATGAAAACGTAACAAACAGACAGACAGAGCCACTTTCAAATTTATAATAATAATACGTACTTATGGATAATACTGCACGTCTATAAACTAACTAAATAAATACTTACAGTGGGAGTACGTAGCAAGTGAATAAGTCGACTGTAATATCATCTACATCAGGATGGATGTTAACGTATAGTTTCTTCGTGTGCTTCTTAAATGTTCGCGCTAAGAAGTCGTTTTTATGCTCCCCACCCATCATAACATCTAGTTTTAGACAGGGTCTGCAAACAATAGTACATTCTTATGAAGGGGCTGTAAGCGATCTATTGTACACCGGACGAGGCGAGGACCCTGCCTATGCCCTAGCTCAGTGTTCCGTAAAGTGTGTGCCGCGGGAAAAATCAATTTCATATAATATTATAAAGGCGGACGGAAATGCAGCCCGACGCAAGTCGACGATTACTCCAAATTTGGATCGCCTTTGCTCAATAAAACAAGCTCATGTTTCGCATTAAATACAAATTATGCTTTAAAATTAAGTGTAAGTTTCTGAATTAACTTAAGAATAAACGATAATTAGGTACCTATAAATGATTAAAATTAGATTTTTTATTTATGGAGTACCACTGAAATTGCCCGATTTCGTAGGTATAGGTACCTTGAACACAAAAAGTTTGCGGAACACTGCCCTAACTGAATAACTGATTCAAATCAAAATAATGTGTTTGATAATCTGGACATATCATTAAACTGACCTGCGTGGTTCGTATATAAGCATGACACTGCGCCAATGTTGACATGTTCCTAATGCTGCAAATACATCTTTTGCGTCCAGATGTTCAAGTATGCATTTTAAGGCCACCAGCGGTATGGTGTCCCACGAAGGACTAGACATCTGTAAACAATGAATAGTTAAAATTAATGTAATCGGTTAGACACTGGAATTTAGTATTTATTTATTTCAATGTAACATACATCACAAGTTTCTTAAGGGCCCTGTCTTCTGTTATCCGTTTTAATCGAATATTTCGAACAAGTATGTGGCTCGGTTGAAAAAGAGAGATAAACAAAAATAAATACACCCAAAGTTTGGTTCATCAAAACTTAAAAGATCAAACAAAAAATAAATTTAAACATATCACATTCGTCAAATAAATTAATTAGAACTCGCGTTTTCGTAAAATGAGCAATTGAGTGAACTATCTAACCCTGTTTTCACCCAAAAAACGAGTCGTAAAGTTTTTAACAAAAATAACATTACAACAAAAATGTTGTCTTCTTTGAAATGCGTTTAAAAAATGTTAGTATAATAATACAATATTTAAAAAAAAATAACGAATAAAAACTGCGCAATTTTACGCTTCAAAAGATGTCGTTTATTCGAAAGTAGAAAGTTTATAAGTTAAAATTCACATACTTTAACAAAGTTCAACCTTTTATTTACTTATAAAAAAACTAGAAGTGATTAATTATTATTCTATTAATTATTACAACGTGATTTTTTTAAATCACATATAAAATGATGAAACGCAACGCGGCCACTGGCAGTCTACGCCGAGCGCTTTTGGAGGGAGGACGTGTCGCTCTTTGTCACGAGCACTATACATAGTTACATATATAATACTATAGGCAACAGCATACAATTATAGCGCGACCGAGTGATTTTATCTGTATGGATACTTACAGATCTATAAAACTCATTGACATCATTGTTCTCCCAGATGCCCCCTCGTAGGGTAAAAATGTTTGGTATGATCGTATAGAGGGAGTTTTGGTGAGTTGGGAATAAATTCTAAAGTCCCCCTTTTGTCCCCCATTCGCTCCCATCCACCCCGTATCTCGGAAAGTATAAGACTTAGAGCATTAGCGCCAAAACTAATGTTGATATTGTTTAATTGATCTTTCATACAAAAAAAAATTGTCCCATACAAAATATGTTTGTGCAAATACCGTACACCGTATATTTCGTTTGCCGTAACTTTCATACTGTTTTTGTAGGGAGCCAAACGGCTTGTGGGTACTGTGTATATTACTGTATTTTATTTATTGGTGGAGGGGCATGAGATAACTAAATTTTCAAATTTATGCGACATCCATCATCATCATCATTTTGAGACGTCCCTTAAGTTTTTGGAGGGGCTAAGGCAACTTTCTTAGTAAATTTTCATGTTTATGCGACATCCATCATCATCATTTTGAGGCGTCCCATGGTCTTTTTAGATTTTGGATGGGCATAAGGCAATTTCGTAAATTTTTAAGTATATGCGACATCTAAAAGGATCACTTTAAAACGTCTAATATTATTATTTTAGATTTTGGAGATAAGGCAACTTTCTTAGTAAATTTTCAAGTATATGCAACATCTACAAGGATCACTTTAAAACGTCCAATATTTTTTTTTAGTTTTTGGAGGGGCATAAGGCAACTTTCTTAGTAAATTTTAAATTATATGCGACATCTACAAGGATCACTTTGAAAAGTCCAATATTTTTTTTTAGTTTTTGGAGGGGCGTAAGCCAACTTTCTTAGTAAATTTTCAAGTATATGCGACATCTACAAGGATCACTTTGAAACGTCCAATATTTTTTTTTTAGTTTTTGGAGGGGCGTGAGGCAACTTTCTTAGTAAATTATCAAGTATATGCGACATCTTTAAGGATCACTTTGAAACACTTTTTTTTCAGCAAATTATCCAATTGATATAAAACTTTGCACACCAAGTATATGCGACATCTTTAAGGATCACTTTGAAACACTTTTTTTTCAGCAAATTATCCAATTGATATAAAACTTTGCACACCGGTAGAACTAAAATAAAAATTCCAGACAATACTAAAAACGTTCTGATCTGATGATGGAGTCAGGAGCTGTTCCGTGGAACTCCTCAGCAAGTTGTCCGATTGAGGTCAAACTATGAATACCGGTAGAATTTAAATAAAAATACTTTACTATTTAAAAAACGCTCTGATCTGATGATGGAGTCAGGAGCTGTTCCATGGAACTCTTCAGCAAGTTGTCCGACTGTATTAAAACTTTGCACATCGGTAGAACTAAAATGAATATTTTCGACTACACTAAAAACGCTCCGATCTGATGATGGAGTCAGGAGCTGTTCCATGGAACTCCTCAGCAAATTATCCAATTGGTGTAAAACTTTGCACACCGGTAGAACTAAAATAAAAATTTTAGACTATACTAAAAACGTTTAGATCTGATGATGGAGTCAGGAGCTGTTCCGTGGAACTCCTCAGCAACATTTTTAGCTCATTTAGTCAAACTAGGATTTTGCCAACACTACCTGCCTATATATTATCAAATTTCACGATGATCGGATCAACATACATATACATATATAACGCCAATTTGCTCAAGTTGATTTAGAAACTTCGCTTTGCTCGATCAATTAGTCAAAGATTATGAATAATATTTTTTTTTGTTTTGTGGAAGACTCACAAGATCTAAGTTCGGGGCGAACCACTGGTTATTATACTTGTAGAAATCTTGTTCAGACCATTATAATCTCGGAGTCTTCAAGTCCAGAGTGAACACGTTCTATCTAGGCAAGCTGGCTCTCTCTTACACCTTACCACCAAGTGAGTACCTAAGTGGTCAAGCGCTTACCCAATACAATTAAAATATAAATACTTTAAACTACAAATGAAGATAGGTACGAAGATACCAAATACACTACAAACTAACATTTTCATTTGATCGACATGACAAAGGATCAACATTTCTTGTCCTATAGTGAGGTGTATAGGACACAAACTCACACATCCGCAAGCCACGCAGCAAGTTCAACGGCCGGCCGACTTCGTAAATATCTAAAATTGACAGCGTCAGATTTTGGAATACCCTCTTAAAAGTAATCTATAGAAGTATTTACCCTGTAAGGACGTGGCAAGGTAAACAAACAGCATCATCATCTCCCGTCTACACCTACTGTTAGGTATAGGCCTCCTCTTTATTACGCCATTATTTCCGGTCCCTTGCGAGTCTCATCCATTGACCCCCAGCTACACTTTCAATGTCATTCGACCATCGGGCAACAAACAGCATATACATATTTATTACAAACTAAAATTATCATAGGTAAATTATATTATTAGGTGCTAATCGTAACTTTGTTACTTTACTAAGTATCCGGAGTACATCTATGAGAGAGGAACTATTTGGAGTTTACAAAACCATCCGGCTCGATGTGGGCCAGTTTCAGAGCGTGTTAGCTGAACAATCATCAGATACAGCTAGCATGCTCTACCGGTTCACATACGAGCTGGTAAATGAAAGTGCTTAATTAATTGTAGTTGTAATGTATTTAATAGAAAGTACTATGGAGCTGACATCGTCGTTAAACGACGCAAAGCTTATAAAAAATAGATTAAAAAAAAGTATACATAAATGTCTGTGACATAATTACCTATTATATATGTGGGTATAGGAACATTTCTGTTAGAGTCCTTGTTAAGAATGCTACGAACTATTAACTTTTATTTTAGTGGACTGTATTTATGTTAAAGAAAAAAAACTAGAACGATACGAAACGATAATCTGACCACAATGACACAAACTGTAAGCTGGTGTGGCAACTGTAATAAGCATTAGAACTTCACCAACCTTTAAACAACTGGATTGTCTTGCGTATTGCCGGCGTGCTCCAGAGGCTTCTTGCAGCGAGAAACTAGGTTTGCACTTACCAAAGTGACCGCCGACAAGTTACCTCTGACCAGGCAAAATCCGTCGAAGAATAATGAAGTCCTCGCCTTCTACACTGTCACACGTCGCGAACAGCTTATGTGGTCTTTGCGAAATGTATAACGAATTTATTCGAGGTACTATTTTTCCCTTCCACGACCGAACGACAAGAGAAGTGAACTATGAATCACGCGAAAAAACGTCAATTATTCGAATTGACGGTTACGCATCAAACTAAGTTTTATGCTATGAATTTAGCGGCGATTGACCGTAGTGACGTGAAACTATGGCAAGACTAAACATTCCGCGCACCAAAATACACAGTATTTTCAACGAAAATTAAACGAAAAAAATATAAAAACTTAAATAAACTAACTTAAAACTACCAAACTATTTAACGACACGATAGAATGACTATATCCTAATGGGATGCAGTTGAGTCCTGCGCTTCAGACTCAGTGTTTGGGATTGGGGTAAACATAGGAAGAACACAAAGCTTGACCACTGGTCTTTTGGATTCTCCCGATGCAGTTTTAAGGGTCACAACTCGACAAATGTTGTCAGCACCCGAATGGAGCTGAGTCACACGGCCAAGTTTCCATTTCATTGGACTACATTGTTCATTAACAATAAGAACAAGAGTCCCGACAGCAATGTTAGGCTGATTGTCCAGCCACTTATGACGTTGTTGAAGCGTGTGGATGTACTCCAGATGCCACTTACGCCAGAAGTCCTGGTGCATCTTCTGGATGAGTTTCCATCGGTGGAGCGGACTGACTTTGATATCAACCAGTGACACCTCAGGAAGAAGAGTCAACGGCTCCAACGTAAGGAAATGCCCAGGAGTGAGTACGGCGAGGTCATTAGGATCTGAACTAAGAGGGGACAATGGCCTTGAGTTAAGAAGGGCTTCGATCTGTGCCAGCAGTGTGTTAAATTCTTCGTATGTCAGGCGCTGCAAGCCAACAACACGAGACAGGTGCGTCTTCATCGACTTGACTCCCGCCTCAGCTAAGCCCGAGAAATGCGGACTGCCTGGGGGGTTAAAGACGAACTCCACCTGCTCAGTTTGCGTTGCCTGAGACATCAAGTCCTTCAATACACTGCAGGCCCCAACAAAATTCCTACCTTGATCGGAAACCAAACGAGAGCATCGACCTCTCCGTGCCATAAAACGCCTAAGACAAGCCAAATAGGCCTCTGAGGTTAGCTCCGAAGCGAGTTCCAAATGAACCGCTTTTGTGGCAGTGCACACGAAAACGCAAACGTACCCTTTATACGTACGAACACCTCGACCACGTCCGAGAGCAATGTCAAACGGGCCAGCGTAGTCAACTGCAGCAGACGAGAAAGGCTTGAGTTGGCTTATGCGATAAGCCGGCAATTCTCCCATTAAGGGAGGCGCAACTAACCGTGGATTCACCCGGAAACAGTTTATGCACGCGGATATGACCGATCGTATTGCCCGCTTAGACGACAGAATCCAGAAATCTTAAGCCAGCAGGTTCTGCAAGGTTTGCGGTCCCGGATGTAAAAATTTACGGTGGTACTCCTCTATGATTAGGGAAGTCAGTCGGTGGTCTCGAGGTAACAGCAATGGATGCTTTTGATCGTAGTCAAGCTGACTGTGAGAGAGACGACCGCCCACCCTGAGTAAACCACCTGCATCCACAAAAGGACACAGTTTGCGAAGTGCCTTGGCGAGCAAATTTGGGGTATCCTTGGTGAGCGCACGGATTTCTGGCGCAAAAACACTTTCCTGCACGTGCCTCACAAGAAAGAGAACGACGTTGCTCGTTTCGGCACACGATAAAGCTCCAACCAATCGAGCTTTGGGGTTTCTCAGGTTGTGCATGTAACGAAAGCAGTATGCAACAACGTTGACGATTCGTTTAAACGAGGAGAATCGGCTTAAGATAGTGTCGATAAAATGGACATTATTGGCCGTAAAAAGGGTCAGAATCTTTTGCTCCTGTTCTATAGTTGTGACATCATGGAACACTGATGTCTGAGGCCAATCCGCTTGAGGGCGCGACAGCCATGTCGGACCCGCCCACCATGTTTCACACGGGACTAAATCAGCGGGTAGCAATCCACGAGAACCGTAATCGGCCGGATTATCCGTGGTGGACACATGGTGCCAACGATCTGGAGGTATGTTGTCCTGGATCTCAGTCACCCGGTTGGCAACAAAAGTTTTCCAACGCGACGGACAAGATTTGATCCAGGTCAGAGCGACACTGGAATCAGACCACGCAAAGATATTGTCGACGCGATGGATCCCCTCCAACGAGCAAGTGACAGAAGACATGAGCTCAGACAACAATACCGCGGCCATCAATTCCAAGCGCGGAATCGAGAGCTTTCGAAGAGGCGCAACTTTAGATTTAGCGCAACACAGGCGCACGATGATAGATTGATCTTCACAGATCGCACGACAATATATGACAGCGCTATAACCACGTTCCGAGGCGTCGCAAAACCCGTGGAACTGGAGAATCGTGAAAGAGGAAACGATCCGACGGTCAAGTGATATGGTGCTCAACGACGACAGTTGGGTTTTAAATTTGAGCCATTCGTTAGCCACATTACTGGGAGCTTCCTCATCCCAATCAACACCTGCCAACCATAAAAGTTGCATGATATATTTAGCGAGAAATACAGTAGGTGACAGTAGGCCAAGCGGATCGAAAATCCGGGCTATATCAGACAAGATAGATCTCTTTGTACACCGAACACCAACAGCTAATGTTTTGAACGTAAGCTGGTCTGACGTGGGCAACCACAACATCCCGAGGATCTTCAAGGACACGTCCTGGATGTCTTCGAAATTATGGAACTGCTCTACATACATATCCGATGGTGGCAGCCCCTCGAGGAACTCCTTGTGGTTGGAGGTCCATTTTCGAAGGTGTAGACCCGCCGACGACAATATCTCGACGAGTTCCTTACGGATCTGAACGGCTGCTTCGACGGAGTCAGCTCCTGATACGACATCATCTACGTACGTATCGCGATCCAGAACAGCTGCACCATGCGGAGCGCGGGACTCAAATTCTTTGGCCAACCGAGCGATACACCAAAGTGCCTGATAGGGAGCACATGAAACACCGTATGTAACGGTTAGTAGGCGAAAATCCCGCACCGGGAGGTCAGAAGATGATCGCCATAGGATGCGCTGATAATCATCATCACCCGGCAGCACGAGAAATTGACGATACATCTGTTTAATATCCCCCGTGAATACGACAGCATGCCAACGAAAACGAATCAGAAGATCGAAGATGCTCTTCTGCAACTTTGGACCAGGTAGCAACACATCATTCAAAGACCTGCCTTCACCATCCGTTGCACTCGCATCGAAAACTGTCCGAAGCGGAGTGGTGACAGATTCAGGTCGCAAGATTCCGTGATGCGGAATGTAGTAAAATGGGCCGACATTTGAAGGGGGAGGGGAAACCTCTTCCATATGACCACTCTTCAAATAGTCGTCCATGAAGTCCACGTACGCAGCCCTAAACTGAGGGTTCACTTTGAACTTCCGTTCTAAATTTAGAAATCGCTTAAGGGCGATTTCCCGAGAATTCGAGAATAGAGGTTTATTCTGGGGGTCGACAAAGGTTAGGGGTACCACTAACCTTCCCTCAGAAGTTCGACGACAAGAAACCTCCATATGGTTTTCACAAGCTAACTCCTTTTTTGTCAAGGCGATCGGTTTGGGTGGATCGACAGTCTCCAATTCCCAAAACCGCTTGATGGAGTTATCCAACGACAAGTTCGATACGAAAAAGCAACTCTTTCGATTAGCTCCAGAATCGCAACGAAAACGAGATAGATCTGTGTTCACAGTGCATTCCCCCATCAGTATCCACCCGAAAATAGTGGGGATAGCGATGGGTTGACCTGGACGACCCTTAACTAGACCAGGCCTTAATGCCGACGCGAGAATGTTGACACTGACCAACATGTCTACCGGTCCTGGTTTATAAAACTCAGGATCAGCAAGGTCTAATCCCTCAATGTGATGCCATGACGAAATATCGATTTGTTGGGATGGCATGTCCGAGCAAATAGTATGGAGCACAGAAGCTTCCAACAAGAGTTTGTTAGAGAGGTCCCTATTAGTAGGAACCAATTCGCAGTTGACTGACCCGAGCGTATCAGTTGATACCAGGCCTATCCCGTTCACGGATTGCCCACGATAATTTATTTTTAATCCAAGACGGTGTGCACAGGACCTAGTCATAAAATTGCATGCACTGGCACTGTCAAGCATAATACGAGCTGGAACAAATTTATTGTATTTATTTTTAATTAAAACTACTGCCGTTGAGAACAGTGCCTCTGTATGAGGAACATATGCCGCTAATGCCACCTGAGAGGATGAAGTTTGGTTTGAAGTTGTAGGTTGCTGTGAGGTTGCAGTTGCAGTCTCCTCAAAATGGAGCAGGGTATGATGATTGTGACCACACCTATCGCACATCACCTTCGAGTTACACTTTTTAACTGTGTGAGATGATTGCAGACACAAAATGCATAACCTCTTAGCCTTGACAGTATCGAACCTACCCGTAGGGGACTGCTTCAAAAAACTAGAACAGCTGTCAATACGATGCCCTACCACTGCACATATCGCACATTCTTCCTTAGAAGCTACAAGAAGTGATGATTTGTTTTTTGGTACAGGTTTTGAAACGAAGGGCTGTTTCTGACTATTATCTAATGCCCGAGATCTTTTTTCAATAAATGCCATAACCTCCTCATACTTGGGAATGTCCACGTCTGAGCTTAGTTGCAGTTCGAATGCTTCCCGAGCAGCAGTATCTAATTTGGACCAAACTAACTGAAATAACATGAAGTTCCTATCAGGTAGATTATACTTTGACAGTATTGCCAAATTCTCTGAAAATGTTCTATGAATGCGTTCCAATTCAGACCCACTTTTGTTTCTGATCACTTCACACTTAAACAACCGCTCGTAGTAAGTGACTGCAATATTCCGCTTCCTATCATAATATTTATTTAGGGTCTGATATGCCACTAAATAATTTTCATCTGTCAATGGGTAATTTTTGATGAGGTCATATGCCAACCCTTGCACACTCGATAACAAATAGTGAAGTTTCTCCACATTTGGCAGATCTCGACTATGTATGAGGGAGTCATACAGATCTTTAAAAGACACCCAATTTTCTAACATGCCATCAAACGGCTTTATACTAATCTTAGGAAGTTTTGCTACATTACTGTGACCAGTTGTTTTAAGTTTTTGATCAGTCTGTATCAGCCTTGCCATAATTTTACGTACCTTATCATCAAATCCTATTGTGTAATGGAACTCAGCCTTCTGGTCCGCGCTCGATAAACCGACCAACAGAGACTTCTGAGCAGCGTGGAACTCACTAATAATGACCGCAATATCTTGTTCACGAACGCCGGTCAAATCCGATGCTTCCATATACTCAATCCTCATCAAGGCATAATCACGGGCGATTCTGTCCACATCACTAGACACCACCGTCGCTTGAGCTGATTCTTCTGCTACTTTAGCACCTTTGCGCGTTTCCGTAGGCATTTTATTTTACGAAAGAACACGAATAATTTCTAACAAAATATAATGTTATCGGTCAAAACAAGGTAATTTACACGTACGGATCGCGAACACGATATTTTTACGTACGGCAGGGTTGAAGACTTACGCACAGATTATATTATGACTTTACGCAAACGAAAAAACCAACCGAATAAAACTAACTTTTAGTGTTGCTATCTACGGCTGCAATATTTTTAAACGAATTAAATAATGATTTGCAGATTGCAGATTTGATGTCGACTGTCAATCAAAACGTCAAAGTCACTTCAATAGCGAATTTGACACGAGAACGAAACGACAAATTGACAGTTTATCAAATCTACAAACTGGGTACCTACCGACGGACGGATGAAAAACGAAAAATGATGACTAAAGAATATTTATCTACCGCAAACTTTTATCATTTTACGCAACGAAAATTTTAATGATAAAAGCTACGATTTCGACAAAATAAAAATTCCCAGGTCACTTTTCGAAATCGAGACGAATGTTTATATGATCCGTAGGTCACTGTTCATATAATCCGGTTCGATGGACCAAAATGTTAAGAATGCTACGAACTATTAACTTTTATTTTAGTGGACTGTATTTATGTTAAAGAAAAAAAACTAGAACGATACGAAACGATAATCTGACCACAATGACACAAACTGTAAGCTGGTGTGGCAACTGTAATAAGCATTAGAACTTCACCAACCTTTAAACAACTGGATTGTCTTGCGTATTGCCGGCGTGCTCCAGAGGCTTCTTGCAGCGAGAAACTAGGTTTGCACTTACCAAAGTGACCGCCGACAAGTTACCTCTGACCAGGCAAAATCCGTCGAAGAATAATGAAGTCCTCGCCTTCTACACTGTCACACGTCGCGAACAGCTTATGTGGTCTTTGCGAAATGTATAACGAATTTATTCGAGGTACTATTTTTCCCTTCCACGACCGAACGACAAGAGAAGTGAACTATGAATCACGCGAAAAAACGTCAATTATTCGAATTGACGGTTACGCATCAAACTAAGTTTTATGCTATGAATTTAGCGGCGATTGACCGTAGTGACGTGAAACTATGGCAAGACTAAACAGTCCTAATTATAATATAGGCTACCTATCCATATTAAGTTATATTTAAATATAAATTGTGGGTATTGTAATTATTTAGATTTAGTCTAATTTATCTTAAAAAAATCGTTTAAATTATAATAGAATTTGTTAATAAGTAACTTTGTAAGCTTCATACTAAATGTTTGATTTTTACATTCATTTTTGATCACAATTGGTATGTATTGGCGTGATCCTTGATGGGTTAATTACTAACTGAAATGACAATGTACTGTACCTATGTAAGTCTAATTTTCTTCTCACACTGACCGTGTCAGCGTATGCGCCGCCGTCGTGTCACTGAGAGAGAGAGAGCACTGGCGCTCAACAGTGTCGAACAGTCAGCGTTATTGGTAAACACTTTATAGCAATCCTTACTAATATTATAAATTCGAAATGAAGAGTTCATTTCGAATTTATAAATGTCTCCCTGTTTGTTTGTCACGTTTTCACAACTAGAACAGCTGGACCAATTTCAATGCAATTTGATAGGTATATAGAAAATATTAATGCATATCTTTTATCTTTATTTAACTTAAATTTGTTTTTGTTTCTCTGTTCTCTTAATAGTCAAAATTTATACTTACTCGGTTTGGTCTCGCATTTAATATGTTTAACTTCTGCAAATCTATACAGGGCATCCGCGATACAGGTGTTACACCTAGTGCGGAGCTCATTATGTACATACATGTTAATTCTGATTTGGAAAATAAAAAATATTTGTATTTGTAAGGGTATTTTCACCAGGTGAAATTAAAAAGCCTCACAGTAGCACTTAAAGAAAGGTCTTATATTTTATGCATATAAATTAGGGATGCATCCGATACCGATACCGATATATCGGCGATACTTCGGGTTAGCCGATATATCGGTATCGACGATATTTTTATGACCGATTCAACGATATTTTTAATTTAAAAATGTAGTGTAAACGAGCGTGTTGTCTCGTCTATTTCGTTGCAAACGAGGCATGAACTATGCTCGGGGAAACCCCGCGCTTCTGAGTGTCTTGTTTCTCCCGCCCGCTCTTTGGCCTAGCGTCTATTTCGTTGCATACGAGGCACGAACTATGCTCGGGGAAACCCCGTGTCCTGTTTTTCCCGCCCGCTTTGGCCTCGCACTCGCATATCAGTAATATTTCGCTAGGTTGACCGTTGTCGCGCTTAGAATGTGTCATACATTCGTGTTGTTTGTGTGAAATAAAATAATTAGCAGTTATGTCAACTTCAAAACACAAAAGCGCGATATGGAATCATTTTGAAATTTCGACAATTGATAATTCCAAAGCAATATGTTTGTATTGTAAAGAAAAAGTGTCCCGTGGCATCAATTCTAAAAGTTACAACACATCAAACTTGTGGATCCACATGAAAAGGCACCATCCAAGTGAATTACACACCGCCTCAACGTCGAACACAACTATCCAGAAAACAAAGTGTGACGACGACAACGGACCACAACCTAAGAAACAAGCAACTCTGGAGGAAACAACCAGTAAGAAAACACTTTATAGTGACGACGATGTGCGGGCAAAAGAGATAACTCGCACTATTGCAGAGGAAATATGTGTAGATATAGAGCCGTTTGATCTAGTGAACAAAATAGGTTTCCAAAGATTATTAAAAAAGCTAAGCCCAAATTATAAAATTGTTTCGCGGTTCCATATTACTGAAAAAGTCATACCAGAAATTTATTTGCGAGTTAAAGCTAAAGTACTAGAACTGTTAAAAGAGCTGCCGCATATTGTGACAACCACTGACATTTGGACAAGTGATTCTTCTTCGCAATCTAATGATTTTCTTAGCTTGACAGCTCACGGAATAAATGCAAATTTTGAATACAAAAATTATTGCCTTGAGGTTATGCCATTCGATGGAGCTCAGCATTCAGCATATCAAATAATCTTAACACGGCTTTTCAAGATTGGGGCATACAAGACAGAGTTCGAGCAGTAGTTACCGACAACGCTCCAAATATGAGTCTCGCTATTAGAGAGATTCAAAAAACCTACGATGTTTTACCTGTCAAATGTTTGGCTCACTCATTGCAACTGGTAATCAAAGCCAGCCTCTTTAAAGATGATAAGGTGGCTGAAATTATTACGAAAGCAAGCTCTGTCATTGGACATTTTAGTCATTCCACAAGCAGCAGTAAGATTTTAAAAGAAATGCAGGATGCACACAATATTCCCAATCATGTCCTTATTCAGGACATAACTACACGCTGGGACTCGACACTAGTGGCATTAAGGCGTTTACTGGAACAAAGAGTTGCAGTACAAGCTTGTCTGCCTCGTATAAAATGCAAAGTAGAACTTACGACTGAAGAATGGGTAATGATGGAGGAGGTAGTGAACATTTTGCGATACTTCGAAGAGGCTACAAAGTCAATTAGCAAAGACACTGCTACGTTATTTGATGCCATTCCGTTAATTAACAGTCTTCGAAAATTATTAGATAACATAAGAAGTCCGTCGACAGAAAGAAGGAATTCATCGCAATCGCAAAAATTAGCGACTGGCTTGGTATTGGCTCTTAATGAAAAATTTGATGGTTTGGAAAATGAAGAAACATATTGCTTAGCCACAATGCTTGATCCTCGTTACAAAGCTCGAATATTTCAATTACAGTCCACTATTAATACGGCAAAAAAGCGTCTTGTTGAGTTACTTGATCTTAATGTAGCACTGCAATCCGAAACTATTTCAGACACAGTCCCATCTACACCTAGTACTGCAACTGTAAGTTCTGAGATGCCTACGAGTGGCGGGCTTTGCAGCGTTTGTGAAGATATTATTAAAGAGTCCGAGGAAGATGAGCCCCTGTCTACTCTGAGCTGTAATTCTCTCAAAGAAGAAGTCGAGAGATACCTAAGGTCTCCCAATATCGGGAGATGCAGGATTCATTCGTTTTCTGGCGCAGTGACGTTTTATACCCAAATTTGAAAAATATTGCGCAGAAATACTTTAGTTTCCAAATGAGTTCTGTCGCATCTGAGAGACTATTTTCCAGCGCAGGTCTTATTCAAACAGACTTGCGAAATCGCCTTTCTCCGCAAAACTTAAGATTACTTTGTTTTTTAAACAAAAATCTTATCAATGTTAATTTTAATTACTAAAATTTTTAATTATCTAATATTAACCTATGTCTCTACTTTTTATATTAATAAAAAAAAACTGACTTGTGATTTATTTATTATACCTTCATTTTTGAATTCACAATAAGCGTATCGGTATCGCCGATATTTTTATAAGAGTATCGGTATCGTATCGGCGAAAAGGCGTATCGATGCATCCCTAATATAAATATGGTGAAAGTTGTCAGGTTTCTGTATTAATTAGAAGATCAAGCATTATAATGCATTTTGACCATAAAATTGTTTTAGATTGAAGACAAAATAATAGGATTATAAATTCTTAAGGTACCTAATGCTGTGTTACCTTTCTGACACAGAAAAATCCTGTGTTGAAACCTTTTTGTGGTGGCTAATAATAATTTATATCTATTTTATCTTTTGTTGTACTGTATATTTTTTTGTCTTAGTCTACTCTAGTGGTTGGCATAATAAAAGAATTTTTCTTTCTTTCTATTAAGCTGTAGTCTTCATGATGTTAGTTTAAATGGATCAACTCATGTTTTTGACTGACAGTTTGTGGTGATCTACATCACTGGCATGCGGGCGCATCCCCAGGTGAGATGGTAGACCTGTCACTGTCAAGTTACGCGCCGGTGACAAGGATTTTTATTTTCACGCACCAGAGTTGCTAATCCAGGATTTATGTTCCCTAGTGCTAATGCACTTATGTATCTAACTTAGATCATCCTTATTACAGAGTTTTTTTAACATTTAATACAGTTGTTTCAATTTCTTGACTTGGGGCATTAAATTTCCCATTGGGAGACAGTGTCAAAACTTTCGAATTTTTCTCTCAAATTTATTTTCTAGAATAGTGCTAGTCTAGTTTGTTGTTTGGTATTTACTTATTAGCTAATGTCAACAATATAACTAACAGCATCAATCAAAAAAAGGTGAAAATCAATCGATTAAGAGCACACAGCATCAACACAGCTGTTGGGTAAAGGTGTGACGACACAACAGCTGTTAAAAAGCTGTACAATGAAAACAACAAATACTTGGCCTAAATACCTCGTGAACTTTTCACCTTGACTGCGACAGAACGAAACCCAAATCTGTATTGATTTTTCAACGAAAACCTTCTGCCAGGAGACAAGTTCCAATAAATTGCGACGAATACAAGAAGTACAACGAAAGGTCATAATAAATTCAAATATTTGTTACTTACGATCGGAATATTCTATTTTCAGCTTCGCTGTGCGTAGCCTCGTTGTGGAAAGTTACACGTATAAGAGAAAGTCGTAACTTTTTCAATAAATTACACGTCCATTGTAAGTTGTATTATCGCACGAAAATACTATACAAATCGATACGAATGAACGATGAAACGAAACTGGCTGCTAACCAAATGAATGACAATCAAGTTTGACTTTTGATATGACATTGACACTGAATATCTGAGGGAACGTTCGAATACTGGATGTTTTCCACATAATTTACTTGACGTGTGATCCGAGAGCTGGCGCCAGCGTCACGTTCGAATACTGGATGTTTTCCACATATAATTGAATTACTTGACGTGTGATCCGAGAGCTGGCGCCAGCGTCGGGTCAATGCATAATGTAATTCAGCGGGGCAATGCAACCAGTGTCTTGAGGACACTTCGTAGTACATACATACATCTAACTAAGTGGTCTGTGGTGGACGGACACTTCCGCCTGGTGGTGATCTGGAGCAGTTGAGTTATTTAGAGATCGTTTGCAACGGTCTTTAAATGATTCAACTGTTTCTTCTGTATTTTATTGTAAATAATTATTTTATTGTTTGTTCTTTCTGATAATAAAGGTATTTATTTATTTAATACTTTATTGCACAAAAATACAAATTACATGTACAAAAGGTGGGCTTAATGCTACATTTTCTACCTGCCAACCTCAGAGGTAACAAAATAGGTTGGCGTGCTAACTTATAACAATATTAATGATAATTAAAAAAAAAGAAACACAAATAACAATAAACTCCGATCACAGTTAGAATAAATACATAAACCTACTTGATATAACATTAATAATACATATAAATACATATATATATATTATAACAGCTAGTGGAGGACTGCAAGAAATGACTAGACTAGTCGTCTGAAAACCGGTTTACTAGGCGCCTTTTTAATATGAGTAGGGAGAGAGTTCCATAGACCGACAGCTACCACCTCAAAAGAGTTGCCACGGAAGGACGTTGAGTGTTTCGGGGTAGCAAGAAGGAGAGAATCAGTAGATCTGAGGTTTTGGTCATGGGTGTCAGAGAGGAAGGAAAATTTGCATTTTAGATAATGTGGAGTAAAGGGGTCCCTAAGGATTGAAAAAAGAAGACATAAAATTCTTAACTTTCTCCTGTCACGAATTGAGAGCCATTTCAGTTTGGAGCGATACTCAGACACATGATCATACTTACGGAGACCGTAGATGAACTAATGCACGTATTAAGCAGTCGATCCAATTTGTTAAGGAGGTCCTGATTATTAAGTATCTAATTATTATTATTTGATAGTCCAAAAAAACACACGCACATGAACACATCCAATGTTGATTTTCAAACTAAAAAAAATTGAAACTTGCTTTGAAAACCAACAGTGGATGGCAAAGTTTGTTCAACTATGAACTATAGATCTATCTGAGACTTCAGATAGACCGATCTGGTCTATCTGAAGTCTCACATATACCGTGTGTAGTTTGTGAACGCATCTTGAGTGTCTTATTTATGGTGTTGCCAAAAACTAAATAGAAAAAAATACCCTATACTTGCGGCATCTATCCGCTAAAGTGGTACGTTTAATAAAAGGTCTTTTAAAAACGGGGTCAAAATGTACTCACATTTTGACCCCGTTTTTATTTTAAGTTTATACCTTGTAGTTTTGAAGTTAAACTTCTTTACGCACACTTAGGGAGTAAGCTGGTGAATGCGTTACGAAAAGTGCGAATGGAAGTTGAGACGGAGATATAAGTAAGTGAAGATAGAAAGAGAGAGAGAGAGAGAGTTACGTTTCGTATATTACTGTAGAAGCAAGAGAAAGAGAGGGGCGCGCACACATTTTCTTTCTCTGATCCTCTCATAACCAGTGCATGAAATTTATATAGTATAAATCTTAGTCAGTAGTTCGTTTGATTATTTTTCGTAATATCATTTCGTTCTTGAACAATTTTATTAATTTGATTAAGAAGTTTTACTTCAGTCGTTTGGTCTAAAGCACACTCGATTTTTAAGTTTTTTCATAGGGTACACCAGTGATCCCACAATGCTGAAATCCAGATTAGCTGCAATTTCAACCTAAAAAAAACAATTTCCAAATCCCGTTAACTGTAATTTGAATGAAACTGTAGCTCAAGTAATTTGGTTAGACATTTCGGAGCACCATTTTGATAGTCGAAGATTACAAATAATATATTTTTGTTTTGTAAGACTCAAGAGATTCCGGGCGATACGCATGATTTTTATAGAAGCGTATGTGTAAACAAATCATGGCCTTGGCTGGTGGTAGTACGTATATTTTGTACTGGCAACTCATGAAATCGCGAAAATGGCGGCCAAAAATCAATTTTGAATAGTGTCAACAGTGAGCGCTCGTATTTTTGTCGCAAGTTAAATCATTACGCAGTAAATAAAAAATATTTTGCGCACTGCTGTACACGTAGAGCAGTAGTCGCTTGTGTTTTTGATTGTATTTGAATTACTTCTTTTGAATAAATACGCTTCTGTAATTATTTCACTTGCTATTGTAGTCGATGATGTAAGAAATTGAAGTTCTCTGCAACTCATAGTGCGCGCATTGTTTTATTGTTGTTTTGTAGTTCTAGTTTTGTGATAGTATCCGCGATGGATAACGAGGAAAATGCCGGAAACTCTGAAAAAGATGATTACAACGGAAGCACCCACTCCACTCCTCAAGAGCATAAATCGTTTGCCGAATTCGCAAAGGATAAGTTGGACAGTGGTAAGCTACATTTACAATTATTCCTCTCATGTATTTCTCGGTCCTTCATAACTATATCAAGTATGTGAATGCATTGTTGAATAATGGAACTCCATAATGCATTGTTGTTTATCTGTCACTTACAAAGAAGAACATATTTTATAAAACTAATGTGAACAAATCTTAACTTAGTTTGATGCAACCTATGATGTTACCATGATGTTGCTAATGTTGTAGATAAATTAATATTACTGGCTACTAACAATAGGTTATAAATATTTAGGTACAATGCAGGTTCAATTATATTTTTACTTAAAACCTAATTTCTTATAAGTACCTAAATTATAAGTAACAGCTCTGCTTGAGATCCTGTACAATAATATTGGTTTATTTTAATATTACCATCATCTCAAACAACTACTTAACTTTGACTAACAAGCAGATCCATTTCATGAATTATTTTAATTTATAAAAATTATGAATCAATACAAAAATTATGGGTGTATATTTTTCTCACAGCTGGCAGAGAGCTTCGTAGACGTCTCCCAATGGCAGGCCAGATCGGAGCCCACCTAATGCACCACCCTCGCCGCTTGCTTCTGCACTCCACTCCGACCCAACATACTGATGTTGTGCTGATATTTCCCAAAGGTATGTATTTAGGCAGAGTTAGATTTGGATATAGCTTAGAGCAGATATTTCTACCCACTTTCTACCTGTAAGCAAGCAGCATTATTGCTGATGTATCCATATTACAGAGTTGGTATTCACTTTTTATGGTACAGTCAGTGGATCTTTTTGTCATTCCATGGCTAAATTCACGTTTGCCTAGATTCACCGACCATGTTATAGTAATTGATTTATAGTATTGTGTGTATTTCTAGATTTTTACAGCTCTGTAATTTAGATTAGAATTTTTTTCTTGATCCCACTGCTAGGCAAAGGCCTACCTCTCTTCTTCCATTTGTGTTAGTCTAGTGCTTCTGTAGACTAGTTTGCACTATGTGCGTTAGAGTTCATCCCGCCATCTCCACCTGGACATGCCACGCAGCCATACAACTCTTGGAACCGCTAGAACAATAGTGGGATTTAGAGAAACTACAGTGTAGTCCAATGAAGAGCTTTTCTCCAGTAGCTACATATTTCTCTATTACAATTACCTAACTTAAGCTTGCCTTATATTTAGTTCTTCATAAATAATGTATTAACAGGGTTCAGTGACCTTCTATTTCCTAAACACACACACATCACAAGTGAAGCTTTCGGTTTGGTCAATAACATCTTGGCTACATTCCAATGTGGCATGGTGTTTTAAAGCCATTGTCAGATTGTATCTTTAGTAGCATTGGTGATTTGATTGAAAAAAGTTTACAGGGTCTAACTAAAATTCACATCTAAAATTTTTTGTCCTATCTATAAATGTTTCCGAAAATTATTTTGATATGAAATGCCACGGATTAAGTTCAAAGAATAGGTATAATTAAATAGGTAAGGTACTAGGTACATTTAAAAAATACCTATTTTTGACGTAAATACCTAACTACGTAACATTTTGATAAATACCTAAAATAAAAACTCAATTTTTTTTTTCTTCACTAACTTGTATCTTATTCTCAACTCTCCTTATTTATTGAAAGATTTTTCATTTATTATACCTATGAATGTTAGGTATTTTCCTGTAAACAGGATGTAAGGAAAGAATAATACCCACCTACCTAAATCAAGTTCCTTTGTAGGCCCGATACCTAAGTTAAGACTGTTTGCCAGTGTTATTTAATCCACGACAGATTTTTTCTTTTCCCATTACTTTGTGTCTCAGTGTTCGTGATCAGTATATAGAATGTGCTTCTAAAAAGAATGTTTGACTGATAGTTGTTCTTTCATTTAATCACAATTAATGGTGAGGGCCAAAAAGTTTATTTAAATACCTGTATTATAAAAGAGATGCCTACCGACTAACTTACTAATACACATGTATAAATTAAAAATTTAAAAAACCCCTTGAGCTCCTCTTTTTGCGTCGGGGATTAAAATATCTCTGAAACTACAAATTGACCTACCGCTGAAATTAGCTTGCGTTGATAATTAGCCGCGCTAGAAGACCGGACTTAAAAAAAACTAAAAAAAAACAATCCCTAAACGAATCTAAAAATGACAGATAAAACTGTTTTTTGAATTAGGTACTTACATACTTCATTAATTAGCAATAGATACTGTTGACTTGAAAGCCCACATAATTACCTAATTAAACAATAAAATATCCAAATATGGGAATTCAGCCAGAATCGAAGCTTTCAAGTATGAAACCTACCAGATCAAATCAAATCAAGCATTTTAAGAATACAGCAATAAAGAATACAATTTTTACAATGGCTTGTTGTAAATATTGGCGTGCAGTACCTACACTAAGTACGGGACTTGTGTTGTAGGCACTGCTTTACCTTACTAACGAAATGCTTCCGTCTTCCGTGACTTGGCAATACGCGCCGCTGCTCTTGCAAATTTGTTGGCAAGCTATGCTGCAAGTTTCTTAGGAATAAAACAACCTTCACTTTAACTAGGTAGGTAGATCTGTATCGGTTATGGTTTCGGAGCTAGTTCGGGTCGATACGGACAAGAGATGAATTGTTTAATCTAAGGTACCTAAGTGTCAGGCGATACTATTTTAGGATGTATTGTATGGCACGTAACTCCCTAAAGTCTTTTTATGAAAGTTTGCGCTGGTACTTTTAAGAAAATAATACTACAAAAATGTGCATGAAATTACATGAATACCTAATATAAAAGAAATCTATTAATTGTAAGTTTTAGTTTGTAAGTTTCAATCTTCATTGTAAATGCAATCTTGCCACAGCCTTACAGGGTACCTACACGTCTATTAGAATAAGTACCTACTATCATTATGTAGATGTACCTAAATAACTAATGTCATGTTGATAATTTGTTAAACTCCCCCCTGGCTACGCCCGTGATTAGGTACCAATAACTAGTTTGAAAAGAATAACGATAAACGGCCACAGGCTATGTTCAGTGGCGGATTTACAAATTTTCAAGGTATAGGCTGAATAGTTTTTGCCGCCCTTGCCTCAACAATTGTCATATCATACATTGTTTGTAAAATGCAACAATTTCGTTGAAATTGCACGTAAAATAATTTTTCGGTATATTTTTGAGCTAATCGAAGCTCAATCATGTATGGGCGGGGTAATGTATGCTATTTACACAATAATGAACATTTGGTAAACGTGAATAAATAATCTTTATTGCGCTTTCAAATAGTTAAAAATAATCGACTCAGTCAAGTCGGAATTAATGACCAAGATTACTTACGACGAAATAGAAGGTGCCTTTTTGCGCGATTTTTTGTTGGCAAAATCATCGATGATGTCGTCGTAAGTAATCTTGTTCATTAATTCCGACTCTATGCACAAAAGAGCTAAAGCGTTTAATTTTTCTTGGCTCAAGGTCGATCTCAGATAATTTTTTACCCTTTTTAGACAAGAAAAGCTTCTCTCACCTGAACAATTCATCGCTGGTGTACATAAGGCCATACGAAGGGCTATTGAGGTATTTCCCCAAACCACCTAAACACGTCTACCATTGCTTTGATTAATAAATTACTCTCGTATTTCAAAACATAACATTGCCGAGTTAGTTGTTATGAGAAACTACAATGATTATGCTACATAAAAACAGCGACCCTAATAAATCTGTCGCCTCTCACAACTCCATATTCATATTCTAGAGCAAACTTCCATATTCTAGAGTAAAACAGGCTGTTTTACTCTAGAATATGGAAGTTTGCTACTCTCGGAATGTGCAATGACAAGTGAGAGAGAAAAGTCATCGACAAAATTTGTTGCAGACATCTATCTATGTAAGACATCTGAAAACCGTCATAGAAAAATCTTTTTGAATTAAATGAGGTAAAAAAAAAAAAAATCGTTCCCCAAAATTTGCCGCCCCAAAAATCTGCCGCCCTAGGCTCGAGCCTACTCAGCCTGCTGGTAAATCCGCCACTGGCTATGTTCTAAGCTTTCAGTAAATAGACAGGGATTAATCATACTCGCTTGCGCTTATCGTAAAACGACTTTAGTGAAATGCTGGCCTAAAAAGAGTTACCAGCTTTACTTATTTATTTAAAAAAATCCCAATTGGACATATGTACCGGAACAAAAACATTACATGCAAATTGCTTTTTTCTCCTAGTGGGAATCCAACCTTGCGTCTTGCGTCTCGACCACTCTTTGGCCACTCTTTGGTCGTACGTATAGTTACAATATAGTTTCGCACGCGTTGGTGGGATGGGTGCTGCCGTACTGTCCCAGTTCTTTTAAAACAGAAACTACACCTGTATCTCCTCTGGTTATGGGTGCTGACGTACTGTCCCAGTTCTTTTAAAACAGAAACTACACCTGTATCTCCTCTGGTTATGGGTGCTGCCGTACTGTCCCAGTTCTTTTAAAACAGAAACTACACCTGTATCTCCTCTGGTTATGGGTGCTGCCGTACTGTCCCAGTTCTTTTAAAACAGAAACTACACCTGTATCTCCTCTGGTTATGGGTGCTGCCCTATTGTCCCAGTTAAAAAAAACACTCTGTATATGTATAGAAAACATCCAGACCCGGAACAAAACGTATCTGTAGAACATGCAAACATTTGTTCCGCGGTGGGAATCGAACCCGCTATCTTCTGCGTTTCAGCCGGCTAATCGCCGACTGAGCCACGGAGGTTGTCAGTATCAAACAAACAAACATCCAAACTTTCGCATTTATAATATTAGTGTGATAGTTTATTCCTATTCCAGGTGTTTTATTACCGTGGTAGAGACTAGTAGATACAATTTCGCAACTTCCACCAAGGTGGTCGAGTGTTAAGCAATTAGTTTCTAGATCTTTTCATGTTTTGTTTAGGTACTAATATAGACAACTTGTGATTACTCAGGTCTTCCGGATAGTATGCTGCTCTGGTTGCTGCAGAAGCTGCGCGGAAGCCGGCCGCGTTTGCGTGTGTGCGTGAGACAGCACGCGTCCTCTCAATGCTCTGCCTTCTACATCACTGCTGATGATGATGTGTATGTAAAAAATCCACGAAGAAAAATATCCCCTTCTTGGATATTTGTTTTCCCACGAGCGAGAAATTCGATTGACGCGAAAAAATATCCTGACATTTTTTAAATTTTATTTTCTATATTCTTGTACCCCATTTCCCACCCCGTTGACATTATAAATGCTTTTGTTCCTCAGTTATGAATAAGATGAAAAAAACTAATCAAGGCAAAGTAAATAAAAGCTTTAAACTAACCCAGGTTACTGCAAACAGCTGAGGAAGTCCATCTCCCGAAACAACTGAAGCCTGAGTTTGGAGGTGGCTACAAGGAGTTCACTGTAAGAGACATGCACTGCTTTCAAAGAGTAAGTTTGTTTAATAACGTTTTAGCCTATTTTCTGTACTTTGTCCACCGAAATGGACTGGCATGTTATTGGTAATGCCAATACGATAATGCTTCGTACACAGGGCTATGTTTTTTTAGTATAGAACAAATCTCCAGCAAGCACGAATATTAACGTTGCACACATAAAGACAAGAGATGATTTTAAATGTTCGGATACCTGATTTAAAACCATAATTTAAAGAAGTAGATTAAGCATTATCCAGGAATACAGGTCCGTGATTGGAGACTGCTGAAGTACCTACCTACTAGCAAATAAAACTAACTTTTTTTTTTGAATGGACTAATTTCGCTGTTCGCCTCCGAGGCCGTTGCAGCTTAACCGAACTTTTGTCGAGCGCAGATGGCGCTCAGCCCTGTAAGTTTTGATGATTCACTTAGGCACGAACCTCGGCTTGAGCTGTTGCCAGGATGGGGATAGGAGAAAAACGCCCGGGTACATGTTTGTACCTCGTGTAGGCGGCGACTGAAGGGACTCGTCGACCACGCCGGCGAGGTCGGTGTATCTGTGAAGTATTTGCTCTGTCTAATGTAGATGACTCAGAAATCTCCTCTGAGGAGGTGATTTCGTCATCCGGACCTCCGAGAACGCGCCTCGGACGACGTAGGGTTTAAATAATACTATCAATACGTTACGTAGTATTTTTAAAATTGAACATTTTATGGAGATATATTTATGTATTTAGTTTGTGTATATGTATAAACTATTATTAATTTTTGTAAGTTTTACTTACAAAACTTTCGTGATTAATTTCAATCATTATTATAAATACGAGTATATAATACGCACAGCTAGTTATAAATAGGGGACTTATCACGTACCGTCTTATCGGTGTTTCGACCGACAATGTTTCGGTTCAATTCGTGAACCTTCATCAGGGTGAGTGCGATCCGCTCCGAATAACGTCTCGCCTCGCACTGCGCGCCGCTGCCCTCTGCGCGCGAGCGGACGGGCGGGGTGGCGGGGATTGGGCCAACGAAATCACAGCGCGATGACCGGCTGTGTCATCATCATTATCATCAATTATAATCAATCATCATTATTATCATTATCATCATCATCATCATCATATTTTGTAAGTTTATTTTGTGTTAAAGTTACCTAAGTTCAAGTCTGTTTATCTATTCTCTGGGACGACCACTTACTCTACACTACACAAAGGTTAGCTGGAAGAAAATGCTAATTAGCATTAAGTTCGTCAATGTATTATTTTGTTAGTGCAAAAAAGAATTTCCTAATGTAATCTATCTATCATCGCCGTGGCGGCTCCGGCATAGAGTTTGGGCCCCTCCTTTTCTTCCCGTGGATATCGTAAAAGGCGACTAAGGGAATACACCAAGTGATGGGCAGCAGCATCTACCTGTGTCTCTAGACCCATACTGCGATCACCTATCCGCCCGCCAACCAAGCGTGGCAAATCCCCACATTGAATACTTACTTTGGGGGAGGCCCATGTCCTGCAGTGGACTTTTTTCGCGCTGGTATGATGATGATGATGAACCTATTAGTACGTAAAGAAAGATCTTACTTATACTTAACATTTTGTCAGCTTTTAACGAAAATTATACATTATTAAATGCGATAAAAGATAAATAAAATTATCCTTACCTTTTTTAAGACGACATAACAGAAACACCAGAGATAAAATTATCTTGTTTTGTTTCATTTAAATAATTAGATACAATATAAATCTATCTTTTTATTGAACTTCGGAATGCTTATTTGCATAATAAGTTAGCTGAATACTTTACCTCAGTACGTGGAACACTTAATATTCATTACCAATCTTTATCCACAGCTCAAAAAGTGTGCAAGCTTTACTTTTATTATACCCAGCCATCCATGTAATAAAACATTATTATACCCATATTTATAACAAACACCATTAACAATAACTGCCGAAATTGGGTCCCGAGGAAAAACACCCTACATTACCACTTAATGCCACACAAAAGCACGCAATGAATATGCTAAAATACACAATAGAGCGACCCTGAATTAATGAGTGAGACCAATAATATGTATGTTCCGGCAAAGAGAAACTAGAATGTATTGTGAACTATACAACATTAGTAGGTTGATATTCTATTCTGGCACCTACTTCGGTATTTATGACGGACGGTGAACTTATCTGCTACAATATGCATATTTTTAACTTGATAGGGTAAAGGGCGTTTGCATTGTTGGTCACGTTCTAAAATCAAAAATGTTTTTTTTATTAATTAAATCACTTCGAGACCTCTTTTTACTGCCTGTTCCTTCGCGACCAAGACTGGCCTGGCCAAGCAAGCTTTTTACGGATTTTCAACTTCTACTTCTAGGCCAAACCTACCCGAATAACCGCTGAACACAAGCACGCTTAACATGGCCAGTATATTTTTTATTTTGTTCCGAAAATTGATTAAGCTTTTTCTACTCTTGTAATCGCTCGAATTTGCCCTCCAACGTCTTTACCGTGGCGTGGGCAAAACTTGTCACCGGCCGGCTGTGTCCAAAATTCCTCTCGCTCTAATCATCTAGCAAAAGAACAAGTTAGTTGCCCGATTATGACGTGGTAGCGAGTCCATAATTTAGTCTCAATAATAGTTTTTATACAAGAAACAGCAGAAGAACTGACGAGCGTTGGGGCAGAAAGGTTCTTGAGTAAAGATCACGCACTGTAAAGCGCAGCGTAGGACGGTCCCCCCACTAGAAGAAAAGACGGTCCGATATATCGTTATTATAAGTACGGGATTTATCGCGTACCGTCTTATCGGTGACTCGACCGACAATGTTTCGGTTCAATTCGTGAACCTTCATCACGTGTGAGGCGAGACGTTATTCGAAGCGGACTGCACTCACCCTGATGAAGGTTCACGAATTGAACCGAAACATTGTCGGTCGAAACACCGATAAGACGGTACGTGATAAGTCCCCTATTTATAACTAGCTGTGCCCGCGACTTCGTTCGCATGAAATAATCGTGTCTTTGGGTAGCATTTTTAATTATTTAAGCTAATTATTTTACAAATAAGACACATTCATATAAATAAGTACTTTAATGAGCTATTTGGAGTGTTTCACTGCAAAGAGCTTATTAAATTATTTATACGCTGCACAGCGCTCATTGTGTACGGCGCGGTGCTTGGCAAGTTTCTTACTCGCGTTAACTTCAGTTTCACATTTTGTAATGACTCCGTAAATGTTACATCAGAATAGCTCTAATATTTTGTCTCTTGTTCTAAACTTATAAAACATTCACATAAACCTTACATATTTCCATACAAACTTTCATCCTCTATTCCCTATTGTTATTGTATACTCTATAGTCTATACCCTATACTATAGTATATATAAAATATATTAAATATTTTTATTATATATTATTGTTATATATAAAACTTTTACAAACTTTGAATGTCATATTTCTTTATATCGAATCAACAGCCTAAAAAATACGTTTCAAGCTTCTAGCTCTAAAAATGACGATACTTCCATACAACTTTTCATCCCCCCCCCCCTTTTTTTTTTTCAACCGGTGACAACCCTTTTTTCGCATTAAAAAGCCTATGTTCTTTCTCAGGCTCTAGACTGTCTGTGTACCAAATTTTATTTAAATCGGTTCAGTGGTTTTGGCGTGACAGCGCGACAGACAGACAGACAGAGTTACTTTCGCATTTATAATATTAGTATGGATAATGATTGAAATCAATCACGAAAGTAAAATAAAACGACCTGATATAGGTTGCTGGACTGGGAGCCGTTGGGTGCAGGTCGCACAAGATCGGTCGCTGTGGAAATCTATGAGAACTTTATTCGCGGACGTCCTGTGGCTGATATGATGACGATGATACAAAAAACATAAATACCGTTCAAAATTGTCGTGTTCGACGAGTATATTCTTTGAATTTATTTCCAACTATTCAGCCTGTATGTCTTTCAGGCCTTTCAGTATTGAAATATGTATGTAAATATAGCAAAACGCCAGCATAACATTGGCAGATACAGATCAATATCTATGAATACTTTATAAGTGATTCGCACGTAAGGCCGATTTGCTTATTTACCGCAAGATATAGGCAGTAATGGTTCTGGTATTTCCATAGTATCGATGTTTTAGTAGGTACTTCGTTATCATTATCGATTATGTGTAGGCTTATGAAGCTAAGGGTATTAACATAGGGAGTTATTTTAAATGTAGATAGCTCCACTGAATCACATATTGAGATTTGTCTGGAATGTCCCATACTACTTAACATTTTCTGAGACCAAAATTGTTTAATAACTATGTATGTCAGAAAATGTTTTATCACAAACGACAGTAGGTATTTAAAAATCCCAATATGTTGAATAGAATATCAGTTACATGTACTAATTTACATAGTTAATGATTGATCATAAACTTAATATTGCTTGGATATATTCTCGCCAATGTTCTTTAATCGTTAGGACTTGCTTTGATCTAGTCTCTCCAATCTTCTTTAAACATTTGGACTTGCTTTGATCTAGTCTCGCCAATCTTATTTCATTGTTTGGGCATTCCAGGGTACATCAGCAGCAGAACTGTTAAACTCTCAAGAACGCGGTGCCTTAGTGAAGCATGTTCTAGAATCCGCTAGAGCTGAGAAAGGGGATGAGCACGCTTTAGAACCGGCGCTTACACTACGCCCTGGACAGAGTATTGGTAGGTGTGCTAAAATACATTAAACTGGTGTCTGCGGCTTCGCACACGTGCGTGCAGGGTTGGATTCAGGCCCTCAGAAAATTATGGTCTGTGGTAATTAAAAATATACTTATTGACTAAAATTATACTACGTTCCATTTTTGGTGGTTTTGGTACTGCCAAGAGGACTTATCGATAAGTTATGAGCTGAAAAGGGTTCTTCTACGATTGTCTATAACGAATTCTCAGATTTTATGGTTTCTTAAAAGTAATCTAAAGAAGTATGTACCTGCTCCTAACTTATAGACTAACAGTATATCTTATAATAAAAACTTACAATATTTATTTGGCGCAGCCGTTAGTATATTTTACATTCAAATAGTAAAATGGTTAAATATTGTTTCAGTGCCAGCATGTGTAAGCAGAGGCGTCGTAGCGAGCATGTTTCCATTACACGAGAGACATGCGTTAGAGAATCTACGGAAAAAATGGGTGAAAACTCTCTTTACACCCCAACCTTTAGGTGAGTTTTTACGAAATTGGTTTTTTTTACAAAGTTACTTTTAATATCTTATACAACCTGTTTTGTTATGTACGACATTAATTTAAAACACACATCCGGAATAGTATTAACTGATTTTAGAGGTGGGTTTATTACCAGTAGCTTGAATATTTATCCAGTAATCGATACATTTCCAATAAACAATTTTTAACGTAAATCCGGGGCATCTTTGAGACGATGCCGCTTAGGTTTAACAAGTACCTACTTCTATGGATGTATGAATATGATTTGTTTACCTAACTATTTTATACAGGCTGTTTCATTGATATTTTAGGACTTGATATTAAAATTGCTTGAAAATTTAAAACTTTCTATGGTAATGAATTTGAAAAAAAATTATTAAACAACAATACTAGCCATTACCACTACACGTGTTTTCATTTAATGTCGTACATAACAAAACACTTACCGTGTTACCACAAAAAAGTTAAACATTTGTTTAACGCGTGTCTAAAAATTGCTTTAACAATTTTTGTATAGGATATTTTTAAACATGCAGTAAACTGTGTTTAATTTTATTTCTGGTAAGATCCGTAGTAAGTATAGTAATCTTTACATAGCTCTATAGTTGTTAGTCGTTTATGTTTTTCTATGAAATTTTTTCGTTAGGTAAAATTTCTCCTTGCATTGGTAAAAGCGAAAAGATATAATTATCCTAATTTTCAAGTGGTGATTTCAAATTATCTACAATGAACGTTTAAATGTATCTACAATGAATGAATTTGAAAAAACCTATTTTACACCAATACTAGCCATTAGCCCTACCCGTGTTTTCATTTAATGTCGTACATAACAAAACACGTAGTATATACTATATAGATGCAAAGACGACCTGATAAAGGTTTTGAAATTTTAATGATAGATGAATAATTAATATTTTTATTATACTTTTCAGATGAAATAAGTGAATATTTTGGCGTTAAGATAGCAATGTATTTCGCTTGGCTTGGACACTACACGCAGTCGCTAACCATGCCCGCTGCTGTAGGTTTTATATTTTGGGTAAGCAGACATTACTATTGCACTTTGTTAATATCTATATTACTAAATTTAGCGCAGTCATATAGACAAAAAGCAACCATTTGTGAACCAGCCATATTTTTTACCTAAGTTTGCTCTTCCATTCGCGTAAATTGTCTATTCAAAATTACTTGGAAGATTTTATAATTAGCGTTTTTTTTAAGTGAATACCTCTTTAGGCGCGTTGAACATTTTTTGAGATGGGAAAAACCATTGAACTCGCGACACTGTTACCGACACCTGTAACTGACTACTGACACTGACTGTTACTGATAGGTATTATATTCTCTTTGGTTATTGACACCTCTGTAAATAAGTATCTGTATGTGTAGTCTGCTTTTATTCAAGTTTTCACTTCTGTCTGCACTTCCGGAGTGCTACTTTTTTTCTAAAGAGTCACTACAATGTTCAAATGTATTATTCGATATACTAAGTATTCGTTAGTGACCAGACAACTGAAACGGCATATTGTTGTTGTGATTAATTGAATTTTGTTTAGTGGCACCATATCTGTTACATATTTATTACTTGTTGGTCGAAATTTTTGTGTAATATTAATACACATATATTAATTATATTATTTCAGATCTGGCTCGGAACTGCGAATGAGAATTGGAAAGACATAGCTCATGTACTTTTCTCATTATTTAACGTTCTGTGGGCATGTGTTTATCTCGAGACTTGGAAAAGGTACAATTGGTTATCTATTTCACATTTAATTGACATTCAACATTCATTTATATACTAAACTAGCTGACCCGCCCGCGGCTTCACACGCGTGCTTTTTCAATAAAAACATTAACCGTTTTCTGCGCAGTCAGTTAAAAAGTAGCCTATGTCCCGATCTCGGTCATAATCGATCTATATACCAAATTTCAATAATTATTATAAATACGGGACGACATATGCACATGAAGGTTCACGAATTGAACCGAAATATTGTCGGTCGAACCACCGATAAGACGGTACGTGATAAATCTCGTTTTATAATAATGATTGAAATCAATCACAAAAGTTTTCTAAGTAAAAATACCAAATTTCATCGAAATCGGTCCAGCCGTTTAGCTGATAACGTAACAAACATACAGAGACAGTTAGACAGAGTTACTTTCGAATTTTTAATATTAGTATGGATAGGCACGACACAATAATGTACGACGACAACAGTAAGCGGGGCACATAGCTTGAAGAACTGACGGCCGTTGGGGCAGAAAGGTTCTAGGGTGGAGACCACGCACTTGAAACCGCAGCGTAGTCCTACGCTGCGGTTTCAAGACAACTAAGTAAGCCCTACTAGAAGGAAATACGACCTGATAAAGATTTCTGGGAGCCGTTGGGTGCAGTGCGCACAAGTTCGGTCGGTCTAGAAATCTATTGGGGAGGCCTATGTTCAGCAGTGGACGTACAATTACATTTAAAACATACAGAAATGCCAAAAACAACAAAAAAAAACGGGTGTGCTTTACACGACTGAAGTAAAACTTCATTTTCAAAATATTAATTTATAAAAATTTTCAAGAATAATCAAGAAATCACTGTTCGCGCAACGCTAGCAAACTCGCAAACGAACTACTAACTGTTATATATATATTTCATGCACTGGCTATGAGAGGAAGAGAGAAAGAAATTGTGCGCGCGCACTGCTCTCATTTGCTCCTACAGTGTAATACAGACAATAGGCCTGAACTGTGTCTACGAAAGGTAACTGGCTATGAGAGAAAGAAAATGTGTGCTCGCTCCTCTCTCTTGCTCCTACAGTAATATACGAAACTCAACTCTCTCTCTTTCTATCTTCACTAACCTTATATCTCCCTCCCAACTTCCGTTCGCCTAACCCGATCATACTTTTCGTAACGCTCTTGTCACGCATTCTCCAGCTTACTCCCCAAGTCAAGCGTGCGTAAAGAAGTTTTACTTCAATTAAGTACTTTTTAAATAGGTACTGTGTGCTACAGAAGCGAATGGGTCTCAACTCTGCATTATGCCGGCCATAATATTGGACGCCATATGATAATGAATTCTGTACGTCTAAACAAGTGTTTTATTGTGCATTACATTCTTTTTTTATATTAATCTTTTATACACACAAGCTGACGCGCCTCCTGATGTTAAGTTGTCACCGCCGCCTATAAACACTTAATAACACCTTTCTAAGGCGTTCATATTTGGTTTCAGATATTCAAATGCATTATCGTATAAATGGGGAACCTTAGATCAGAGAGATGAATTGTTGGTGGAACCCAGACCTTTGTTTCAGGTAAGATTACATTATTATTTTAACCCCTTAAGTGGCAAACTAACAAACGACCCACCTGGATGGTAAGCGGTTACCTTCTGTTTTACAGTACTGTAACCTGTAAACCAGAAGGTAAAACTAATATTCATAACAGACAGCGCGGCACTTATTATTGCTCTTCTTCTTTCGTGTCAATGGTAAGCTAAACTATTTTAGAGTAGTACTTTGCCACTTCTATAGCGTTGGGCGTGGCTTTGTTGAGGCCATCCCTTGTGCAGGTGGTAGGACACAAGGGACAGGAGAGCAGATGAGACATGGACTGAATGGGTGCTCCGCAGTCGCATTCAGTCCAGGAGGAGTCTCTTTTTACCACATTTACACAGGCTTTGTCTGCAGCGGCCAATTTGGATCCGGAGTCTGTTCATTAAACTTCCAGACTGGCCAAGGCAGATCATGACCTGAGGGGAGTTTTTCCTGCGGAGTAACAAAATCTGACAATGGTGGGTGCGTATTAATGCTCTCAGACGACCCGACACTCGATCAAAATCTGTCGCGGAGTGCTATTAGTGCTCTACAGAAATTGGCTGAGAAACACAGTGTAAACTATCAAATGAACTAAAGCTCACGGTTCCTGTCCAGAGAACAACAAGACTCCCTAGCAAGAAAAGGAGCCAAGCTAACATCAATCACGTAATATTGATTTCTCCAATCCGCCAACTGCGGCAATCAAAAACAGACTGAGGATGAATTCCGAAAAGGAGCACCAGAAAGACTGGGAACGTAGAGCCGACTAGAAGCAGACAAAGACAATGCTTCCAGCAAAAAAGAGAAAAACAGCAAACACCCCTCTAAACTGCCACCGGTGGGGTGCTCGCGATTTTGGCTCAACTGCCACCGGTGGCACGGAGTTTCCGGTTTTATAATCGATTGTTGTATCGAAACTACTGGACCGATTTTATTCATTTGACTTTCATTGTTTAGATTAGACCATAGAGCAGGCTTTATTTTGATACCAAAACCAAAATTCCGGGCCTCGGAAAGTTTTACAGGAAACGAAGATTAAAAAGTTGTTTATGTTTCCCGCCATTTTTAATGGTTTGTTTGTTTACATTATATTAATTTCGTGTTATTGTTTTCATCTTACGTAATTTTATGGTGGTATTTGCTATTGTTTTATAGGTTTACGTGTCCAGTTTGTGGAATAAGTATTTGCGACGGCAAAAAAATTAATTGTTTCTGGATTATAACAATTATTGTTCGTTAATTTTTTTTGACGGTTTTTTCGCCGCGGCTGCAATGTTTTGATTTTAATTAGTTGAATTTATTAATCCTTATCTTAATTTGTATTTTATTAGGCTTAATAAAACCATAATAATGATAATAAATAAAAACAAATCTCTATGATATACCATAAACCTATAAAAATTAGGTAAAATAGGTCATGCGTTTCCCGCCATTTTTAACGGCTTGTTTGTTTACATTATATTAATTGTTTTTTATTGTTTTCATCTTACGTAATTTTTGTGGTATTTGCTATTGTTTTATAGGTTTACGTGTCTAGTTTGTGGAATAAATATTTTCGACATAAAAAAATATATATTGTTTTTGGATTATAACAATTATTGTTCGTTTATTTTTTTAACGGTGTTTTCGCCGCGGCTGCATTGTTATAATTTTAATTAGTTGAATTTATTATTCCTTATCATAATTTGTATTTTATTAGGCTTAATAAAACCATAATAATGGTAAATAAAAAAAATCTCTACGATAAACCATGTGCCTTAAAATAATTAGGTAAATAAGTCATGCGTTGTTACCGTGGATTGGGGCTGGATGCAGTTAAAAGTTATTTATTTTCTATTTATTACTCATTTTCTTTATTTTATTTATACAATCTTGTAAATAATGTTTTAGGCTATAATAATAAGTAACTTTTAACTATATATCTGTTAAAATTTCTACATTTAATGAGGTATTTCCCCAAACCACCTAAACACGTCTACCATTGCTTTGTTTAATAAATTACTCTCGTATTTCAAAACATAACATTGTAGAGTTAGTTGTTATGAGAAACTATTACCCGTGCGCGATAAGTTGGGACCTGAGCGCGGTGACGTCATATTGGCGTGTTTGTACCGCCGGCAAAAAAGCGAACATAACAAGCAGCCGCCCGCGGCTTCGTCTTTGTTTTTTTTTAATCTAATTTATTATGTTACTCAGGGAGGACGCTGCTTTTTATCTAATCTTTTTTACACTATTTGAATAAAATAGAAATACAATGTTTAAGTTTATACATTTATTTTATCTATTATTTACATTATCTCATCTTCGTCACTACTTAGTGGATTTATGCCTTCTAGAGGTTGTTCTTCGTCCTCAGTCTTACTATAATCACTTGACGAAGAGGTATCCGATAAATTTACAATTAATTGCGATTCATTCGTCTCTTGTAAGAGGTCATCGTCCCGATACTTTTGTCGAAGCCTGTCCACATGGTTGACTTCTTTTTTCCAGTCACTCTCACTTATGCTGGTAATTGCATCTCTCGTTAATTTTTCTATTTCCCTTTCTTACTGGTTGATATTTTTATCGGCTACTTTTTGCTTGACCAAATTCCAAATGTATTCTATTGGATTGAGGTCACACATGTAACAAAACAAAACAATAACACAAACGAAAACTAAAAGAATTCCAGAGCGCGTCGTTACGTGACGTAGGCCAGTACGAGACTAAAAAGCCTGGTAAAAAATAGTGATGCGAACGGTACAATACGGGCGCCATCGGGGAAGTGCAGCGAAAGCGGTCGGGGAGTCGCATTCCTAGCAGGTCCCAAGTTATCGCGCACGAGTAATACAATGTTTATATGCTACATAAAAACAACGACATAAATCTGTCGCCTCTCACAACTCAGCTACCTGGATAACAGAGTCCGTTGACCTTTTTTTGCTGCGTGACGTCAGCGCGGAATGATTTTAGGGTTCTGTAATTATAAGTTGGGAATGTTTTGCATATTTTTTTGATTGAACCTTATAAATAATATATTAAGCTATCAAAATAAACAACATTTACATATATGACTGTTATATTTTCTAAATCATAAGCATTTTAATCTGAAACTCGCGAACAAAATCATAAGATTTTTTTTGTACCTGTTATTGTTATTACAATTTAATAACAAAATTGCATAAAAGTTATACCTTCAGAAAACCTATTTTATCTAGATTTTAGTACAATAGTATTTTAATACAGTGCTCATAGAAAAAAATTGAGAAATCTTTGTCCAAACGCAGCGCGGATTTATTTATATTTTTTGGCGAGAAAATTTTGCGCTTGGTGGCAGTCACTGTCTTTTTTGCACGTTTGTGCTGACAGGGGACAGGAAGATGAAACGCGAAGATCTAAGGATGATGATGGGAATTATCATGGGGCACTGCGAACTTAACCATCACCTCCTGAAGATCGGAGCCACGGATGGACTTTGTCGCGGATGCCTTCGGAAGAAAGTGGAGCACGTGATACTACACTGCCACAAACGAAGCTAGACTGAGAACGGGTCTGCAAGGGGTCATCGAATCCTCATCCTCCACCAACACCGCTACTACTTCAACATCTACGGGGACCCTGGAAAGCTGCTACCACCAACCCAAAGTCCTACTCTGTTACTTCAAGGAGTTAGGATGGCTGGGGTTAGGTTAGAAGGGGAGTAAATACACAATACACCCCAATGCGGAACGTCAGTGCAGATCTAGTATTCCCTCTACTCTAAAATTAGAATTAGAAGCAGTTACCGTAGCCTATGGACGTTTGTAACACCAAATGTATCACTCGAGCTTTGCCGACCTTACTAAATCATATGTTTTAAACAGATTTAGTAGGGTCGGCAACGCGGTTAAATACAAGTAAATTATCGCAAACATTTGCTTTTCTAGCAAGCAAATAATTGCAAAAAGAAAGGTTTATATTTGTTTATATTTTAAAAGGTTTATATTTGTAACGGCACATTAGGACTACAAAGCTAAAAACACAAGAAAACCTAGAAAGTACGAAAATAAAGCAAAAACACATAAAATACAATGATGTTAATGTGACACATCTCAATGTAATAGAATATTTAAAAAAACTATCGTTACGTTCTATATAGTGACGCTCAGTGACATCAACGTGATGACGTTACAAAATGGTGTCCAACCATGATAGAAATGAAGTAATGGACGTATGAAGTAATGAAGTATTTACAAATAAAACGTATAAAAGAGTTATATCAGTTATCTGGTTCCCATAGTACATGCTGTGCTTAGTTTAGGCCTAGATAGCTCTGTGTGAAATGTCCAACAATATTTATTTTATGTTAACGACTTCAAACAAACTTTCCGTGAAAATAGACACCGATATTTTTCATAACTAACAAAATGGCAGCCAGTTCACATTCACACACAGTTTTTTTTTCAGGGTGAAATGGGTACGAGCGAAGTGACCGGTCGACCGGAGCCGCAATACAATCCATGGCGTCGTCGAATTTGGCGCCATTGTGTGTCCTTTCCCCTTACGTTATTCTGCCTCTCTCTTGCTTCTGTGGCTACGTTCGCATTTTTACGTGCTCAGGTAAATCATCATCATCATTTCAGCACGTCTACTGCTGAGTATAAACGTTCTCTTCATAACGTCATTCTCTCCGGTCTCTGGCGAGTCTTTTTATTATACGTGAGACTTTTTTTCTTACTTTTTATTATAAGAAAACGTGATAATATTACTTTTGACGTCTTTGAAATATTGCTTTTAAAAATTACATGGCGCAGCCAGTAGCATCTTAGCATCTGAACATCCCTACTTATCCTTAAAAATACAATGGTTTTTTGTTTATAAGGACTGGACTTATATAAAATACTTCCACAATAAAATCGCTGTCCACCGTTAAAAAGTCATGTCATGTTTAACCATACCACTTGAAAATTTGGATAATTAATTCATATCTTTTCGCCTTTACCAATGAAGTGATAAATTTTTCTTAAACATAAAATTTCATAGAATGACATATACACTCACAACTAGTAATAAGTAAAGATTATTAGACTACGTGTTTTATTATGTATGACATTAAATGAAAACACGTGTAGTGGTAATGGCTAGTATTGTTGTAAAATAGGTTTATTCAAATTCATTACCACAGAAAATTTAAAATTTTCAAATAACCTTAATATCAAGACTTAAAATATCAATGAAACAGCCTGTATAAAATAGGTAAACAAATCATATTCATCCATCATGTAAGTAGGTACCTATTAAACTGGCCAAGCGGCATCGTCGCAAAGGCGCCGCCGATTTACGTTAAAAAATGTTTGAGAAATGTTTAGATTACTGGATAAATATTTAAACTACCGGTATTAAACCCACCTCTAAAATCAGATAATACGATTCCGGATGTGTGTTTTAAATTAATGTCGTACATAACAAAACAGTTTGTATAACAACCACATAATGTTTTAAGTACTTTTTGCTCATGGGGATTTGGAATTAAATGCATCATTTTTAGGGTTCCGTACCTCAAAAGGTAAAAAAAGGAACCCTTATAAGATCACTCTCTTGTCCGTCTGTCCGTGTGTCACCATCGATTTTCTCAGGAATGGGTGGACTTAGCAAGTTGAAATTTATACCAGATACGTCTAAGTACCAAAATTTACCTTAATTTTCCATTTTTTATTTTTCGGAATTTTTCTTTTACTTGTGCTTTACCTTTACCTTGCTTTTAACCAAAATTCTAGGTCAACCGGAAATACCCTATGGTAATACCCTACTCGTATGGTAGTTCCCGTTGAAATCACGAAATTTGGTAAAAAGCAAGGTCTTACAGCACAAATAAAGGAAACATTCTAAAAAATAAATGAGTTTAAAATTAAAGGGTGTTAATACAAACATAGTTGACGCCAATTAAGATAGTCCTCTGAGTTGTATGGGCACTCATACAATTTAGAGGACTAGCTTAATCGGCATCAACCTCAAAAAAGGTAAATTAATAAAATTGTGCTATTGAATAAAATAAATATTTAAGTGGGACTCCCATACATCAGATATGATTTTCTTGCCGTTTTATTGTTAATGGTACGGAACTATTCATGCGTGAGTCCGACTCGCACTTGACCGGATTTTTTAATATTGAGAGAAAGACCAAGAAAGTGTTGGCGGAAAGATTTCGACACTTTCCAAAAAGGATGGTGGGAGATATAGACGGATAGGGATGCTTGGAGGGACAGGGGGGAGACCTTTGCCCAAAAGTGGGACGAGATAGGTTAATAAAAAAAATAATTATATTGTTTCAGGACTGGTGGGAAAGAAACATAGTATATTTGACATGGATACCCCGAGCGTTGCTAGCTATCATAATCGCGATTGAGGAAGAGGTCTACGCAAGGATCGCAAGATGGCTGAACGATAGAGGTATGGAATTCTGTAGTTTTTGGAAGTTTTTGTTTAGTTTGTGGCGACATTTGGGCCCGTGATTCAGAAAACAATTTATTATAAGAGAAGGTTCAATATAAACAATACAGAAGAATTGCATGAGGTGAAATTTTAAAACGTAGATATTAGTAAAAATTCTGTTCATATATATTTATATGTAGTTTGATATTTTGTCTTTTAGAATGAAATAGAGCTAGTAACATTGAATGGTCCTTGTTCCATTCTATAAATTCTGTTCTATCCCTATGCGAGTATGGCATAGCATCATATAAAAAAAGTGTTATAGAATAACCTATCACATGAATTGACAAAAAAGTTGGACCTTATTTAGAGTTGTTTCTAGAATCATTGACCCAAGTTTCTAGAGTTCACTATCGTGACTGTTTTGCGTATGGATTTTCTAGTCAGTTTGACACTCAAGTACTAAAATATTATTAAAATTAAACAATTCTTAGTCCTGCTGTAATCTAAAGACTATTGCAGTAAATTGGGAAGTTTGCATGACACTTATAGAGATCCATTAGAAAACCCTGTTAGAATTCCTTGTTCAAAGGTTAAAATCTATTGGTAATTTAAAATCTAAATAGAATTTATAGTAATGCTTATTTTACCATCGTACACCTAGTTTTAGGGAACACATGTTAAATGTGACGTCACAAGTTTTGTCGTAAGTGGTTTTATAGATTTCAGAAGTGATAGCGAAAAATAAAATCAATAGATTAAGTAGCAACTCTTGTAGCTTACAAGACTATAGTGCATATTTTTTGTCTCTTTTCTGCTTACCAAATGGACTGGACTACAATAAAAAACAAAATTAATAAAAATAACACTAAAATCGAAATTTCTTTTCGACAACAGAAAACTACAGATTGGAGACAAAGTATGAGAATCATCTGATTGTGAAAATTGCGTTGGTTTGTATTTTATAAAAAAATAAACGCTGAAAGCTAAGCTCATATCACGCTTTGCTTAACATAGATAGATAGACTAAAACGGTCGAGGTTTATTAAATAAAAAATAATAAAAAACAGACTTTAACGCCGAAAATTGAACCTAGAACTGACCTTCTGATTCTGATTGGAATCGCTTAGAACTTTATGTCTTTGCGACAGGATTCTATTGATATTGCACACTGCCTTAATTCTGTATTTGTAGACAGAGGCATTCAAGTCTCTCGCACCGATCTCTTTGGCTGAGTTAGGCAAATAATTGTAGCAAAAATCTACTGGGAAACTTACAAAACATTAATTTCAAAACCTCTGTTTTACAATCTCTGGATAACTCTGCATATTATGATAGACGAAAATTATAATTTTTATATGAATCGGTCAAGGATCATGCCAATACATTTTTGGGTGGTTGTGGTACCTGATCGATTTAGTAACTTTTGAAACCCGTCTGTGCCCACTGCTAACTGCATTGACCTCCTAACAGAAGTAAGCAGACATTGTGAATCAGGCCATTACTCAAGTGTGCTAAAATAATAACCCAATAAATATGCAAAAATAAATCACTTGCACGCTAATGTGGTTCGCTTGCATGCTAGCAATTTTGATATACCTGAAGCCTTAAACGCACGTCTTTAACATTCTGCTCATTCGCACTATATCCGGCTTTAACTGATAAAGCAGAGAAAACCAGCAATATAATAATATAAAAATTACTGCTTTTCTGAAAACATTTTGTCTGTCTGTGATGTAGGTTAATGCTATTTTAAATGTAATAGTCATATTAACTTTATATCCTTTATTCATCCCCGGATCTAGGAGGGGGGGGGGGGGGGGGGGGGGCAAACCGGGGCCCCTTGCAGCACTTGGCATCCAGCGCACGTCATACTATCCATTCCACGTCCTTGGTCTACCTACTTAGTTCACCTGGCTGTCCATTTAATTTAATGCGCTTCAAACTTTAACCCTCTCCCCCTTCCAGCCTTGCAAACGCTGGAGAAAAGGGGCCGCCAAATCAAGTTTCTGCCTCGGTTAGGAATAATCCTATGAAATATGAATGTATCATTAATAGGATTCCCTGTTTCGAGATGAAACAGAAGACATGGTCACTTATAACATGTTTGCATCTCATTAATTCTTGTCTTTTTTTACCAGAATGATGATATACTGAACAATTAATTTCTGTGTATTAGTTATTTAGTCTAATTTCATTGTGTGAATCATTATATCCTTGACATACGTCATAATGTTTTCTATCCCCCCCCCCCCCCCCCCCCCCCCCCACCCCACCCCAAAGCTAATAAAAGCGCTTTAGATGTAGAAAAATCATCAATCACTTTTGATAATAACAATCGTTATAATAATTTGTTTAATACTTCAGTTTCAGTTCGTCAACTCCTTCATAAGTTTGTTCTACATTGCGTTTTATCTTCAGGATATGGATAAGTTGAAAGAGGTGAGTTGTTTAAAAATAGTTATTGTATCTAGACTTATCTAAAGATCATTAAAATTCTGAAAGGAGATAATCAATGGGCAATTCGTATAACTAAAAATGTTATTGTTATACTCAAAACTGCAAAAAAAACCGACACATTCTAAAACTTGATTTGAATAATCTACATATTTATGTTTGTTTAGAAGTTCTCAAAATGATGGAAATGTTTACTTCAAGCTCATCTAAAATTATAACACATCCAATGTACCCATTTTTTGTGTTTCAGCAATTAGCAGTGTTACTTATAACGA